>JAJHSJ010000004.1:32347327-32947327 GCA_021015155.1 Magnolia officinalis | reverse complement strand
GTCAATGGATTCCAATTGGCTCGTGGCTGTATTGAATTCGTTTAGATGTTCAGTCACGCTCCCACCATCTGAATTTTCGTGTTTAATAGCCGTTTCATAAGCTGAACCTTGTTAGACGCTGAGAGTTTCTCATACATCGTAGTTAGAGCTTGCATTAATTCTTTTGTAGTCTTCACATTGGATATATTAAAGGCGGCGCTCTTAGACAAAGAGAGTCATATCGTTCCTGAAGCTTTCCGATCCAATAAAGACCATTCATCATTTGTCATCTTCTCTGGTTTCTTCCCTTTTCCTCCTAGAGGAATATAGAGGTCCTTCTAATACAAATAATCATCCATCTGTATCTTCCAGAAGGTAAAGTTTAAACCATCAAACTTCTCAATTCTAGTCTTCCCTTCTTCCGTCATTGCTCCCACTTGAACTAAACCAATAACTTTGATAGCGGTTGTTGCGCAGCACGCCAACAATGCAAGTGAACAGAGATCCAATCTCCGGTCTCACCCACAAATGATAAACATGAAGAAATATAATCTAGAAGCAGAATCCAAGCATACCAACAAACCAAAAGACAAAATATACGTGGAAAAACCCCAACAATGGTAAAAAACCATGGGTGCAAACTTCCACTATGAAGAAAACTAAGTTACAAGCAATATACTCACCTTGAACGTATAGAAAACTCTTAGCCTTGCTTTAGAAAAACTCCTTGCATACCTTAAAATAACCCTAAGACCCCTATTTATAGTTTAGGAAACTTCCGTTCCGCACATCCGTGAAACCACCTCAAAATTACGCAGTCCGCACCAAATCCGCGCACAATCTGCATAACCCTCGACTAGTTGAGCCAGGGCCTCGACTGGTCGAGCCCAAAAAATCCTACTCGATGAACTTCGAGTCGACGAGTCTCGACCGGTCGAGCAACTCCCTTCGACCGTTCGAGCAGCTCCCTTCGACCGTTCGAGCAGACCACTCGACTGGTCGAGCGGCTCGGTGAAACACATGCCCGATCCACTGACCAGCATTGGTGTGCTAGCTCCACACCTCAACACAAAATGGATGGACAGCCCGAACATATAAATGCATACATCTAGGTGGACAGTCATGGTACCACCCATATCTTGGTTCAGGTCGTAGCTAAGTCTCACACATAAAATGCAATGCATCTTAAGATGCGGCTTAGCTGCGACCACTGAACCAGCCATGTACGTAGGACCTTAACTGTGGCCTGTGGGGCATACTTAGATGTATGCATCGTATGTCCACGCTGTCCATTCATATTTTTTTTTCATTTTATTTTAAGGTATTGTCTAAAAAATGAAGCACATGTAAATTTCACGTGGACCATGCCACACGGAATAGTAGTCATTAAAAATTGATATTTGTGTTTTACCTTCATCTAAACTTGTGTGACCTTAACAACAAGTTAGATGGCAAATAAACATTAAGGTGGGCCTTAATGGTGAGCGTCCAATAACCAATGTTTCCTTTGTATTTGTTTCATTTTTGGACCATGCCTTTAAATAATTTTCTTGATTGATACATGTATCAATCCGACATAGTTTTAAGATATTTCATTGAATCATGTGATGAAGAATTCGAGTCGTACCTTGAACCGAATTCTTATAGAAAAAAAAAAAAAAAAAAAAAAAAAAAAAAAACAAGAAAAAAATCTTTTCAAACGTGCCTATTCAAACGGTCCACTGGTCTTGTACCATTTGTCATTAGCAGTGTCAGTTGGTGATTCACGGTTGCTCACCTTAAATGCAAGGCACGAGGCGGCTTAGCTACTACCTCCGAACCAGCCATATGTGGTCCATCTGTTATTTCAGCTTATCTTAAGGGGGCGCGGATTAGGTACTACCCGTCTGTTCGGAGCTTGGGACAGGCGGAGGCTCGGAGGGACACTGAGGAACCACCGTGATGAGTGAATTTTATCGACACCGTTCATCCATTTTTTTCATATCATTTTAAATTATTAAACAAAAAATAAGGAGGATCAAAGGTTCAAGTGGACCACACCATAGGAAGCAGCGGTACTAAGGAGGCCCACCATTGAAACCTTCTTAGGGTCCACTGTATCGTTGATTTTCCATCCAATCTGTTGATATGGTCATATACACTTAGATGAATTGAAAAAACAAATATGGTCTTGATCCAAAACCTCTGTAGTCCCGTAGAAATTTTCAACTGTAGGAATTTAATTCCTACAGTGTGGTCCTTTTAAGAATTGGATATTCGTTATTTTTGGTGTTTCAAATTTTAAAATGACATGGATGAACAGTGTGGATAAAATTCATACATGACGGTTGGTACTACCCCGCCTATTGGGAGCTCCAGACAGGCAGAGGCTCTGACGGTCACTGAAGGGCCACCGTGGTGTATGAATTTTATCCACACGGTCTATCCTCTTTTTTATACCATTTTTTATTTTTTATCCCAAAAATAGAGAAGATCCAAAGCTCAAATGGAGCACACGGTGGGGATTAAATTTCCACCGTTGAAAATTTCCTAGGGACTACAGAAGTTTTGGAACAAGATGAATTTTTATTTTTATTTTTAGTTAGCTTGTTAGTACACCCCACCGTCAGATCACACTTCACTGTTAGCCACTCCCACTAGGGATCGATACATCAAGATGAAATTTGTTTTTTCACTTCATTCATATGTATATGACCATATATCAACAGGTTGGATGGAAAATAAACTACATGGTGGGCCTACGAAGGTTTCAATGGCAGACGTCCTTAGCACTGCTACTTCCTATAGTGTGGCCCACTTGAGGATTGGATCTGCCTTATTTTTGGTCAAGTACTCTAAAATAATAACAAAAAATGGATGGACGGTGTGGATAAAATTCATACATTACAGTGGCCCCTCAATGGCAGTAGGAGCCACTGCATGTCTTGGGCTCCGAACAAGCTGGGGAAGTACCTAATCGCACTCATTTTAAGGCACAAACCAGGTCCATCTGTTTTTTCAGCTTATTTTAAGGCATGATATATATATATATATATATATATATATATATATATATATATATATATATATATATATATATAAAAGAGAAGCAAAAATAGGAAGCGGATTGCTCGGTAGTAAACTCCTTCATGATTTATGTATTTTATCTACTAAACGTATCTAAATCTCAAGTGGACTGCGTAACAGGAAACGATGTGAATTGAACTTTTACGCTTTAAAATTTATAAGGGCCGCATAAGTTTTGGAACAAGCAAATATTTGTGTTTTTCATTCACATGTCTTTGTGATTTTATTAACAGGTTGGATGATAAATAAGCATCACTGTGAACTCTAACAAGATTTCAAGGTGGAAATCATTATTCCTACTGTTTCTTTCAATTTTGTGCTCAACCCCTAAAATGTTCTGAAAAAAAATAAATGGACGGCATGGATAAATCACATATATTCATGGTGGGCTTAATAGAGTTTACTCAGTGTTATGAAAGCATATAGGCAATCCGATTTTCAAAAACAAATTTTAAGCTGACCACGCCATAGCAAACAATTGCAGTTGAACATTAAAAAAAATAAAAATAAAATTGTGGGGCCAGGAAAGTTTTGATCAAGTTCATATTTGTGTTTTTCCTTCATCTAGATTTGTGTGACCTTATTAGCAAGTTGGATGACAAATAAATATTAATGTAGACCATAAGAATTTTTTTAAAAACAGTAGGTATTCAATAACCAGTGTTCCTATGTACTCGCTTCATTTTAGAACGTTAGCTAGGATAATTTGGCAAAAGCGAAGGACAGCGAGGACATACAATACGAACGCGGATTGCCTCCTACCCCGCCCGACAGAAATCCGTCCAGGCAGGGCTCTGTGGGGCCCACCCTAATGTAAGTGTTTTATCCAAGCCGTTAATCGTGTTTCTCAGATATTTTAAGGTATGATTTTAAAAATGAAGTAGGTCCACAGGTCTAGTGGACCACACCAAAGGTAGATGCAGCGACAATGACACCCACCCTTAAAAACCTTTCTAAGGGCCACCGTGATGTTTTTTTTACCATCCAACCTATTCATAAGGTCATGTAGACGTGGATGAAGTGAAAAAACAAATATCAGCTTGAAAACATCACCATCTAACCTATTCATAAGGTCATGTGGATGAAGTGAAAAAACAAATATCAGCTTGATCAGAAACTTCTCTAGCTCCCAAGAAGTTTTAATGGTGGACGTTCAATCCCCACTTTGTGGTTCACTTAATCCTTTTACTAGCCTAACCTTTTTTGGCTAATACCTTAAAATTATCTGAGAAAAGCGATGAAAGGAGTACATAAAACACTTACATCACGGTAGGCCCCACAGAGCCCTGCCCGGACGGATTACCGTCCGGGCGAGGGTAGGACGCAATCCACGTCCATACAATACATACATTTAGGTGGCCCCACAGTCAGTGTACTCCACGTCATTGGTTCGAGGGACGCAGCTAAGTCCTGTCTGTAAACACGCTGGCTCATTCAAAAGCTCTACTTAACCAACAGTTCCACGTGTTTGATGGGAACGAAAACGGATTCGCTACTCCCCCTGCCACCAGCCAATGGCTGGTGGTCAGTCCTCTGTGGGTTCACCATGATGTATGTGTTTCATCCATGCCATCCATCTATTTTTATATATCATTTTATAGTATGAGACCAAATTTGAGGTATATCCCAATCTCATGTGGACCACATTACAGAAAACAGTGTTGAATGAACATAGACCATTAAAAACTTTTTAGGGCCATAAAAGTTTTGGATCAAGCTGATTTTTGTTTTTTCCCTTCATCTGGGTCAGCTAATCAACAGATTGGATGTCAAATAAACAGTAAAGTGGGCCTTAGGAGGATTTTAATGGTGGATATCCAATCACTATTGTTTTCCTGTAGTGTGGTCCACCTGATATTTATATCTCTCTTATATTTGGTATCAAGCCCTAAAATGATCTGTAAAAATAGATGAACGGAATAGATGGAACACATACATCATTGTGGGCCCACAGAGCACCGACCACCAGCCACCGGGCTGGTGTCAGGAGTAGCCAATCCGTTTCCGATGGGAAGGTGCCTAGCCGGTCTCTGGCTCGAAATGGGCCTGAGCTTTGATTGGGCACTGCGGTACATGGAGACTGTTCATCTATTTTTCCGTGGAATTCTATGTAGTATCAAAAGTTAGGCAGATCCAAGGCTCATGTGGACCACATTACATGAAGTAGCAGTGGTAATAATACTTGTTGATGCAAAAATCTGGTTCACCCCCGCCGAGCTCTGAGCACTAGCGCCGAGCCCTGTAAGCCTGCACAGGAGAAGGATAAAGGAGACCCTGGCTGGAGCAGGGGACCCTCCGATGCCAAAGTCAAGCTAGGAATCTGGGTCTAAGTTGTATGGGTAGGTTTGGGGTGAGAGATTTTGCGTATGTTCCTGTGAGTTTGATTCCTACTTATTATACCTTTCAATTGGAGTGAACGTGTCCGTCATTCTCGGCACGATCTTGGCCTCTAATCACTAACAACGTGCATGTTAATATTGGCGGTTATTCCGAGATCGTGTGCCAGCAGTTACTTCTCGTGTGTTACTGGAGATGATTCCCTAGTATGATCACAGGTCACGTCTCTATTCGAGCCGACCTCTTGGCTTTAGCAACCATGCTCTTGCTGCACGAACTGATAGGTAGGTTTAACGTCGGCACTAAGAGTCGGGGCTGAGTCTGAGCTCAGTTTGGGCATGCTAAGCTGAGTGTTGATTCGATGAGTCCTACTACTCGGCGAGGTCATTCACTTACTCATACTACGACTTCTTCAGGTGGAATTGGCCTTACATTTTCCCATAATAGAAGCCTACTACTCTCTGAATTCGAGTTCAAACTCAGGGAGTAAATGCATGGGGAAATGATCCATTGCACCCTCTGTTACGAGGAGTCAGCATAATTGAAACGTACGGTCGCAATTATGATCCTCTATTATTGAGGCGGCGTGTCACGACAACTCTTCGATTGCAAGCCCGTAGTTGTCGAACACGTGGCGACGGTTATGGATCCAAATCGTCGAGGTAGTTATGGTGCTGCCGCGTGGACTTCAAAGGACAGAATAAAGACGTTACAGCTACTTGATGTCAGCAGCACGTGGCTCGGTATGTCTAAGCTAATGGCTTGCCGCCACATACTTCGCGGGCTCGGCCCGGAGGCACTTCGCATTCAGAGACAGCTATTCATCATGATTACAGGGAGTAACCTTGGGTTATATAAACTATTCTTCCCTTCCTCAGAGTAACTCTTCTCTCATACTTTTGGAAGGCGCTTGCTGTGAAAGTTCCCCGGAGCAGGCGATTTCCAGTGAGTTTTTCCTCCTTCTGGCCTTCTTTCACTCTTTTCTTTTTTCCTTTCGTTCTACAATGTCGGACGAGTCGGGTGAAGTTCGAGAAGGATATGCATACAAAGTTGAATCCGAGCCAGAGAGCTTGAACTCTAAGCCTGAGGCGTCGGAGGGCCCATTGGAAGCGATACCCCTCCATCCTCGTCCTCAAAAGAGTAAAGGTCTTAAAGCCAATGCTTGCTCCAAGGGCACAAAAAGGATACCCCGAGACCCGATGGGAAGGGCTATCGCTGGACCATCAGGCGGCCGACCCGTGGAGCTCGTCCCTAGGGGATCGGTGTTCGTCGAGTCTTAAATGGCTCGGATTCGCGCGGAGTTTCAGATTCCTAACTCTGTATACATACGAGTGCTTGCTCCCCATGATGCTCTCGGTGATCCTGTTGAGGGTGACGTCTCCATCTTCGTCCGTGCTTTACAATGTGGGCTTCAGCTTCCGATGCATCCCCTTCTGCGCACCATGACTGTACACTTAAAGTTATCTCTGGGCCAACTTGTTCCCAATGCCTGGAGAATCTTGATGACTTCGTTATGATATAGCATTAGGCTAAGAATCAAGAGCTGGCACCTAACGAGTTCTTGTCCATTTACCAAGCCAAACATGATCGCCATGAGCCGCGTTAGTACTACTTCATGGCCAGGGCCCATCAAGGCTCAGGCCTCGTGCTCAGACTTCCTTTTTCCAACAAAGATTGGCAGAATAAGTGGTTCTGGGGTTCGGAGAATGGGAAGCGCCCGCGGCTGAACTCAAAAATCTGCGGGTTAGAGTACCCATCAAATTCTTCACCCCAAGTCGGATTTCGAGAGATGTCTGTTCCTTCATTGGTTCTTCGACCTGTGCCACTCTGACCGATTTTTGTTTATCTTTGTAGAATACCCGAAGGGAGCCCCCGAGCTCTCCTCTCTTCTCAGGACTCAGGTGGTAAGGGTGAGGTTACTTAAAGAAGAGCAACGCGTCTGGCATTACGTAATCAATCTAGATAACCTTCATCAGTCTGGACTTTACAAACTCAAGCCCCTTCTTTCTGCTTTTAGTCAGTATCATCTCATTATGTCGAAGAAATCTTTTTGGTTGTGGATGTTTTCTTAACTCTCACTGCTTGCATAGGTATGACTGAGGCTTCAGGAACCACAAAAAGTAAGCTCCCATCTATCCAGAAGATGTTACCCTCCAAACCCCGAGTAAAAGTTACTACTCGGAGGAGGAAGGAGACTCCTCAAGTCGAGGTCACTCTCGTTGCAGTCCCTGATGCGGTTCTTGAGATCAAGACTGTTGCTGCCTCTGGGGCTGGGGTCGCCCCTACCTTCGAAGTCCGACCTGTTGCCACCTTCACTATCCACAACCCCAAGTGTAAGGTCGCGATGTAGTAATAATCTCGGTGAGACCGGGGTCGAATCCACAAGGACTAATCTCGTGTGTATTCTGAAAGTAACTAGAACTAGAAATAGAAGAAGATGTTTATCTAAATCCTAATTGATTGAGAAAGTAATTGTGAATTATTTAACTAAAACTTGTAAATTCAAAGGTGGTAACTAGGGTTTCCAAGGATCCACTTGTAGAGATCAGGGAGATCTATGCTCGATTCAAAGACACAATTGGAATCAGAGTCCCATCTTATCCAATTGGAAGATATCCAGTAAAACCAAATCTGAACTTCCTTTGACCTAATTATCAATGGATGAGACGTGTGAGAATTAGAAGTGATTCCATCACAAAAACATGCCCAGGAGACAAGGCAAACAACAGGATTTACCAATCCCATAACCAATAATAAGATAATTGGGAAGATTAGGTAGGATTCCATCACCCAACCATGCCCATGGGACAATGGTGAACAACAAAATTTTCTAATTTCACAATCTCAATACATGAAAAGAAGATACTCAAAGCTATCACAGATCTACTGTAATTTGAGTCACAATAAACCATTAAAAACTGAAAGTATTCCTTAAGAATCAAACTAAAATCAAAGAAAGCTTAACATAATATGAATCAAAGCAATAGAAAACATCCCATCACGCTACAAGCTTCACCTCTTAGCCCTAACAAAGAGGTTTAGCCAACCATAGACATGATTGAACTGAATTCTCTTAAGAAAAGCATAAAAACAACTAAGAAAAACTCTTGGCGATGGATTCTCCACGCTTGTGCTCCACTCCTTAAACCCTAGAAGATGCCTAGGAATGCCCTGGGGACCCCTATTTATAGTTTTGTAACTCAAACTTTCATAATGAGTTGGAAAATTTCGGAAACCGCCTCAAATTTTCACAATTCATGTGTTGTCTGTGTAACCTTAGACTGGTTGAGGACATCCATCGATCGGTCGAAGGTTTCCTTTGACTGGTCGAGGATGACCTGATTTTTAGTGATTTTGTCGCTAGAGTTCGAGTCGAGGGACCTTCGACTGGTCGAGGATAGGCTTGTACTAGTCGAAGGATGCTAATTTTTAGTGTTCCTTTTCTTCTCTTCAAGTCTTCAATGCTCTTCATTCCTCACTTGGTTTTCTTGGATCTTTGGCATGTGAATTCTTCATTCTTAGTCCAATAAAATTCATCCTTCGCTTTGGTGATTCTTGAGTGTTAAATACATGCTTTTAACATCCTTTTCAATCCAAGCTCTTAAATTCACCTTGCAACACAAACATGATTAAACTAGAACATTAAACATTATCATATTCATAAAACCAAGTAATAAATGGGGTCCAATATGCAATATTTGACCCTCAATATTCACCCAAGCCCCGAGGTGCCCCCGACTACCTCTACACATCCTCTCACGGCAGGGAGAGAAAGAGTTGAAGAGGCTGCGATCGTGATTCCCTCTTCTTCCGAGCGCGAGGGAACTGATAAGATTGCTGGAGGCATGCATACCCCACCAGGGGATGGAGGCGCCGCGATGGCTGAGGCTTAGGACTCGGCAGCTAGTGGTGCTGGTGAGGCGGCAGGGTCTACTCCCCTTCCTGAAGTCGAAGGATTTCCACTGTGCTATCACATGTCCGGCTTGGTTAACTAGGCGGCAAAACACGCCCCCCGGGAGGAGATTGCTGAACTCCTCACTCACCGCCATGAGTCTTTTGTCAACGACCTCGCCTCTGTTTACTACAAGGTAACCTTCTTGCACGATTTTTCTCTTATATGGTTCCGAACTGTTCCTAACTATTTCCTTGATGCTTCTGATCCAATTGTGTCGTCGGTCTTCACTTGCCAAGAACTCATCTGACTACCGGACACAACTAGTCACGTAATTGACAAACATAGGTGCAAATAAGTGCACTAACAGGTTGATGGAGACCTAAGTGATCTATTAGAAAATTTTTAAAATTTCCGATCGTGTCTTCTATCTGCAATTAGTGGAGGTTTTACAACATGTCAGAATTTCATTGAAATAGTTGTAAATTCTAGAATCATTAGGGAAATCTTTATTCCTATAAGGAAAACTTGTTCTTCCTAATGCTGATCTTATCTCAGGATGACTTTTAATTCAGGACAAGTTTTATTCAGAGTTTTGAAAATTTATTACGGGGGTTCCTAGGTTCATGGTTTCTAGATTTTGCGTCTAACTTAACACTTCCAATGAGGAACTTGAATATGGGTCTCTAAGTTCTCAACTCCTTATTTCTTTTGGGAATTCATTGAGTGTATGTATCTAATTCGTTATATATTATAATCGCATAAAGTTTATGGTGGTCCATTACCTCAGGCCTAATTAATCTCATTCTCATGCTCTAATACCAACTGTAACATCCCGAATTTTCACGACCAGAGTTTATACTCGTGCCCGAGAAAGTCGGTTGTTAATAATTGAATGAATCGGATGCTTTAAAAATCGTGCCTCATTTTTTTTTTCCATTTAAATCACATTCAGATACATTCAAAAGGTAACATTCACGAGAATAAAATTGACTATATTTATTATTTCATCAAAGGAAAAGAATTCAGTAAATAGTTAAATGCCCTCTCAATGGGAGCTTATTACATTTATCGAGTTTATAGCGGAAGTATAAAACTAATTCATAAAACTATCTTCTTATTCTTTCAGTACGTCACCTGCATTATCTGTACAGTTGGAGAGGGTCAACGCCCTACTCATAGTAATGGTTATCTTTTAAGATTAACAATGATTCAAGAGATTCATAAAAGTAATGTAAGGGTTCTGATACGTCACGTACTCCACTACTATGAAAGATATCAATATGCGCAAACAATCTACATGAATATATGCCTAGAAAAGTGTATGCGGCTCATCATACGTGGTGATCACTGTCACAATGTGGAAAATAGTTCATAATATCCGGCTCGACCTGCATTCTCACACTACGGATATTCGCCGGCGTCTCCCATGTTAACGCGAATTTATGCGAGCATCTCAAGGCAACACAATGACGCAATTGGGGGATTAAAGTAACACGATGTGTTCATGGAGTGACTATTTACAACATCCAATCTCGAGAAGTGATGTAACATGCATGACGATTTACTTACATCGATTGTGTACCACGCCAACCAACCCATAGAATTACGTGCCGACCAAGAGGGCCGCATTATGTCCACGATAAAATATTTAATCAACTAGTCATGATACCTTTGACACATCATTTGCATTGATAGAGAATGTAAACTGAATCATGATTCGCAAAAGGGTAAATAAGTGTTGATGGTAAATTAAACAATTGCAGAGAATATCAGTGTCATGAAAGCTTGTAAATGACAGGATAATAATATCTTAAATCAAGTAATCTTAAAGGATAAAACCTTCACCTCTATTGTTGTTTCCTCATTAAAGGTAGGTATGCGTCGAAAGATTAAATCCTTAATCTAGTGTTTAACAATTTTTAAATGGTTAGATTCAGTTTGAGCTAGCTGGTTTACTCGACTTGATTTTAAATCAAGATATGGGAGAAGGAGAGAAAGAGCATAGAAGGGAAAGGTTGGGCGTGGCCTACCTTGATGAATAAGCGCATTGCTGAACCGTGGGTGCTGGATCTTCTTTCTTTCCTTTCTTTTCTTTTCTTTCTTTCTTCCTTCCTTCCTTTCTTTCTCCTTCTCTTTATCTTTCTCTCTCTTTCTCTTCTCTTTTCTTTTCTTTTCTTTTCCTTTCATTTCTTTTCTTTTCATTTCCTTTCTCTTTCTTTCTCTCTTCCTTGCTTCTCTCTCTCTCTTTCTTGCTCGGTTCTCCTCAAACGTGGATGGAGGTGTATTTATAGGGGTGTGGACGTTCTAGACCCTTCCCTGCGTAGCCTTACACAGACTGTTTGCATAAGAGAGAAACAGCGTGGCTTACACTACTTGCTTCTGCACAGCGAAACGGGGCGACGCGGAGAACGTGGGATGCCCAACAACCGTGCGGTAGAAGTTTTCCCATCTGCCTCTGTGGGAGGAGTCAGAAGTTCCATTGGGACGGTTTGAACGATCAGGATCAACCGCAGGGTCGCATAGATGGTTCTGGTGGTTTGGATCTGTCCCAGTTGGTGGGCCTCGCGACGTCGTGCGACCTCTGTTTTCCTATTGCTTCCGAGATTTTAGCAACGCTGGATTCTTCCAACGTTCTTAGTGGTGGTCGGATCTCCTTCCAGTTGGGATTGGGCCGTTTAGATCCTTCTTAGATCGGAAGCCCCGTGGCATGTTCCACACGGTTACGAAGTCCCTGAATTTCAGGCGTTGTTTCACAGTGCAGCGAATCTGATCGCAGACGGTTCGGTCTGCGAAATTTGTGGGGCCCATTCGTGGTGCTTTCTAGGGATCCATACCGTCCATCTTGTTGGCGAGGAGGTTTTGTGATAGCGTCCATAATGGGTGGTGGGTCTAAGTTTTGTGTGGCCCGTGCAATTCGTCGTGTTTGTGCCTGCTGATTCGACGTCTGTTGCGTTTTAATTGGAGGCGGGAGCTCTATCTGATCAGTGGATCTGATCACTCCTGGGTCTCAACCGTATGTTCTATTTTGGATGGCAGATATGATCCAGTTTGAAACGTTATTTAGCGGGAATGGAAACGGAGGATGAGAAGGGAAGGGTAGCTGGTTTGGACGGTGAAGGTGGCTTCATTTGAATCCACTACTAGTAAAAATCAGGAGTAATGGTCGGTTTCGGGTGGTCTACAGGATGGACGGTTCTGATTTTCTAGATGGTCGATCATGGTGGGCCACAACAGATTCAAACGGATGAATCGCAGGTAGCGGGAAAACAGGGGAAGGCTTCTACGTTTTTTGAAGGTTTACGGGTCAAACGTAGTTTGACTTGTCTCTGCGTTCGGTGCACTGCCGGAGTGCGTGTACTGTGTGCGCACACTACTCAAGGTGGGGTCCACGGTGATGTTTTTGGAGGGATCTATTCCGTCCATCCGTTTTTCCATCTAATTTAAGGGGTTGGGCCCAATATTTGAAGCATATCCAACGATCAGGTGGATTATACTGTATGAAAATAGTGGGTGTTGTGATACCCATTGTTGAAACCTTTCTAGGCCCTACAGTGATGTTTGTTTATCATCCAACCTGTTCAAAGTATCATAGATCCATAGATGAAAGGGACAACAAGAATATAGGCTTGATCTGAAGCTTCTGTAGCCCCTAAGACTTTTCAACGGTAGATGTTCAATTCAATTGTTTGTTGTGGTGTGGTCCATTTGAACATTCTATATGCTTTATTTTTGGCGTCAGACACTTATATCATCTGGATGAAAGGAGTGGATCAGATGCATCAATTATGTTGGACCTGATGGCCTATCTTGAAAATTAACGGATGGGTGGGTTGATCTACGAATGGAGATTATTCCCAATTGTCAGATTCGTGTTGGAGAATGGGTGTAAGGTTAGGATAAATAGATTAGTGTTATACCCATGTATATAATAGGTTAATAGGTTAAATTATATGGTAACACTCGAGAACTTTCAATAGTCGGATATTGAAAAGTTCAGGGTGTTACAGAAGATTGCTGAATTTGTGCAGTTTTTCCAACAAGATGGGACATATAAAGCCAATATATGGATAGTCAATTTAGGATCCTCATATACATGTTCTATTATAAGGTGTACTTATTAGGTTTAAGGTGTACTTATTAGATCCTCATAAGCAAATTGTAAGGTGTACTTATTAGGTTTAAGGTCATCTAGATGTTTAAGTTGTTTTGGGTCAAGGTTAAGGGTCGTCAAGGCACCTCATATACATGTTCTTTGTTGTTTGATGCTCCACCTTCACTTGTGTCTTTAGTATTCAACTTCCAAGGGCTCAACCAATTACATGACACAATGGATTCATTGATTTACACATACAGTGCATAAATCAATGTACTAACATAAAATCTCTAGAAGACTGATTTAGGTGAATCCCCTAAGAATTGCGAACATACGTCCTTGGACTAAGACCGTTGTTGGTTAGTTGATAAAAAACCAAGTCTCTAAGGGAGCCTCCGATAGGAGAGTATGTTTAGGTCCTTGTGTAGGGCTATAAAGATTAGGGGTGAACCTATTGAAAACTCATAAGATAGTGAATACTGGTACACTCAAGGAGAGTACATCCGTCGGGAGTTGAGTAGGGAAATTGAACCACTATACATGCTTGTGTTTGAGATTGTTAATTGAGCCACTTTTCTAATTATGCATATGTTATTGATTTGTTAAATTATATGTATGCATGATTAGATGAATTCTATGATTTAAATAGTTAGCATGCCCACACACATATACATTATCTTTTTTATAGACTAGTTGCTTAGATTGTATTATCTATTGTACTAAGTGATTAGACTTACTTTGGCTTGGAAGCTTTAATGTTACATTATCTTAGTTTAAATTGACATATTTGAATTTATGGTTTTACCGCTACAAGCGAAGCTTGAAATATGGCTAATGTCTTAGAGGGCGTAAACATGACTTTTTAAATTAACAGGATAATTAGCATGCACTTACTTCTAAACACTTATTTAGAGTAATACAAACAAGAAGAAGTGCAATTGCAAAGTTTACTTAAGTGAGAACATCATTCAGGCATTCTGTCAAACATGTTTGCTACAATAAGTAATTGATGTAAATTATTCAGCAAAATTTAACAGATAGGAATATTCAGGCATTCTGTTAAACATGTTTGCGCAGTAAGTAATTGATGTAAATTATTCAGCAAAATATAACAGATAGGAATTAAAATATTCAGCCCATTGCATAAGATGTATAGTGGTTCGACTACGTGCCTACTCCATTCCCAGCTGATGCACTCTCCTAGAGTGTGTCAGATTTCACTATTTAGATAGTTTTAAATCAGATTCACCATCAACCTTCACAACCTACACAAAATTTACATGATTTTAATCCATCTATGGCTTACATAAGGTCTTACAAAGTCCTACACAAGGACGACCAATGTACTCTCCCGTTAGAGGCCTACACAAGGACAACCAATGTACTCTCCCGTCAGATGCCTACACAAGGACTTGTCGAGTTTGGTATTTCAAACTCTAAAACTCAATCCTACACAAGGAATGATTTTCAGACATAATGGACTCAAATATACTTTCTTACCTAAAGTGGACGAGCCCCATTAAAGCATATTTGATGAAGATCTTCTCAAATTATGAAGCATCTTTAACTCCCATGTACCGCAACCGTATTGATGATGTACCTTTGGATATGTCAAGGTTTGGGTCAAAGGTTTGGTGAATCCTAACTTAATAATAATAAGTCTTTATAGTCAAGTCTAGAATTCTCATGGCTGAACATTCAATGCTATCAAGCATAAAGGATTTACCAATAAATGTGGTTGCTAGAGCATTAATGAATGTTGGAGTTCATTATTCAATCTAAGCTTTGAATGCTTAATCTCTTTAAGACATGGGTTGAATGATGAACTTTATGAGAAAAGAGAGCTTGAGAAGTAGGATATTAACTAAGGTTACTCACATACCCAAGACTCTATTTCTCACCAAATTGCAAAGAAAACCCCTCTTTTGTATGTGTAAAGAAGTTTTGTAACGATAAAAAAAGGGGCAAAAAAATGTAAGAATCGATGTCATTAATTGACCTTCGATGGCATCAAAGTGTCTATTCGATGCCATCGAAAGACCTTTGATGCCATCGAGAAAATTAAGATTTTCTTCAATATGTTGTTGGACAGTTCGGTCGATGTCATCGAAGTGTTTCTTCAATGTCATTGAGAAATCATGATTTTTCACCTAAATTTGGTGGACAATTTGGAGTTTATATTCAATGGCATCGAAGACAAGTCTTCGATGCCATCAACGATATTCTTTGATGCCATTGAAAAATTCCAGAATTTTGATTTTATGCCGAATATTTTGGAGCTCTTGTTTGATGCCAAGTTAGATGCCAGCTCGATGGGAGTTCGATGGGATCGAAACTTATCTATTTTTGTGATTTTCCTTTTCGAACAGATTTCTTCCCACACTTTTTACCATCGAAGATAGCTCGATGGGAGTTCGATGGAATGGAAACTTATCTGTTTTTGTAATTTCCCTTTTCGAATAGATTTCTTCCCACACTATTTACTAGCTCTCTTTTTCCTTATGGGGTTTGGGCTATATGGAAGGTTAAGTTTTATAGGATGGGTATAGGTTTTTGAAGAGGTCCCGGTACTTTATAATTTCTTTAATTTGCAGTGTTTCAGATGCCTTCAATCTTCGAGTCTTCAATCTTGAATCTTCTTTGGGGCTCTTCGAACTTTATGACTCATAACTCATGCTAATTGACAAACTATGGCACTTACAGTATTAGCTTAAGTTGGCAATTAAGCTTTTAATTGGCATGATTTTTATTTGGTCCTATTCACCCCACTCTAGGACATAGTCATTCATTCTATAGTTTCGTCAATCTTCTGCACGCATAGCCTGTGGGCCTACCATGCACAATTTTAAACAAATGATCGAGGCGTATGGTCAACATAATGTAATAAGTGGTTTGATCTTCTAAGGACTCGGTTGATTAGGATCCACCAACGGGAGGCCGTGGATATCTATATTACTCCTAAGTGTAATATAGCGATGACGCTAGATAGTAGCGTTCTAAGTTAACCTAAACTTCAAATTTTCTGTAGTTTGGCTGAACATAAATAGATGGACTAAAACCAAACTAAGATAATAATAATAAATAAATAAATAAAGCAGCATTACGTTGTATAGACTGATTATATGTTGTCATGAGCCTGAAACTCTCCACCGCATTCTCCTTTTATAGCTTTGAAGTCCAAAACCCTAGCCGGGTTTCCTTGGTAATACAAAATTCTTAGCGACCACGACGTTCAGCTATTCTCTAATCATTACAGCCTAGCTTAGAGATCTTGTTATATCAAAAAACATTTTCAGATCCCTTACTAGCATGACCGTGTAGATCCGTGGATCTTATAGGTTAGTCTCATTAGATCTAAATTGAGACTTAATCCATTGATTCCCATCTTCTCTTATATTGATCATTTTCTCAAATCTTCATAATTGCTGCAAGAGTACTGAACAACTTGAAGGAGATCTTCCATTTTAAAAAGATGGTAAGAGACGATCTCATCCAGCATATCCAAGTTTGTGATAAGATCCTTATCCTAATGGATCTTCTATAAACATGCTAAACACGCTGCCTCAACACATGTGCCACACAAATTAGAGCTACACGTCATTTGTCGCTTCGTCTTTTCTACAGGCATGCGTACGGATATGCCCCACTTTACTTTTAACATGTGACATGTCCCCAACGGAGTGGGGGCAAAAGATATCCTTGAGAGCAAGTACAATTTTGTTATTATTTGGGTATGGTGCTGGCACTCGACGACTTCTTATTGGTCCACCAGGATGTGCCAAAAATGTGTGTAAACCACACTATGCAAAAATTATAGCGGTAAGATGATCCATCTGATCAACAGTCTACAAAATGGACGGTCAATATTATTAAATTGAATAATAGGTACAATCAATTCTGTGAATTTAAGTACTTGCAATGACTTAAAAGAATCATGGTCAGCAAACCACCCATTCTAACAACACTGAGAGGACACGCTCACACACCCCCACACACTCACGCTAGTGGAATTTCACCACCTCTGGGTACTCAAAACCCTTGACCGGGAGTTGAAACTCCTGAGAGTCACGCAAGAGAGGTTGATTTCCAAATCTGCAGATCGAAACTTCTTACTTGGGTTCGATGGAGAACGAATTCATAGATGCTTGTATTTCTTCCAATGTCCGATTCTTAGTCTCGGGAACTAGTTTCGCCACGAACAGAACGGTTACACCACAGATGATAGCAAATATGAAGAAGGTGCCTGAAAGATCAAAACAATGTGGTCAGCAAATCCAATCCAACCTGCAAAAACAATATAAAGGCTGCGTGCTTAAGCCATGTTTGGTTGCACCAAATATCCTGATATTTCATTATTAGTGAGAATAATGTGGTGCAAAATATTATGAAATTTCTTGATATTTGGTGCAACCAAATGTAGCAATAAGCATCTAACTATAACTAGCACTAGATCTTTACCTGCCGAGCTCCAGTTCAATAGAAAGTTGAAGGAGTAGGATATGATCCATGAACCGAACCAGTTCACTAGTGTCACAAGGCTTCCTGCCGAGCCCTTCATGTTTATTGGAAATATCTGAAATGGGAGCCATTTAAAGAGCACATGTTATTTGGTTATGTACATTGCTGGTTAGGTGCCCGTATGGATTGCTGGAAAATCAGCAGCTCCAAAAAAATACATCTTCAATGCTGCAAAACTGAAAGAATTCACCTTGGTGGGTGGGCCACGTTTTCAGTCTCATAATCCAGAAAGGGCTATGGCTTCCCTAAATCAAGGATTTTGGAATGCCTCCATGCACAAATCACAAATGTGATCTTAAGTATTGATCAGATGGTGCCCATATTTAACTGATCCAGACCATTGATCAGATTGAACCCAGTGTGGATAGAGAGGATGCTAAAAGACCCATTAACCCTTCAATAAGTAATCATCAAATAAAACTAATACTGCTACATTTCACAAATAAGGCCCAAGATGGCTAGGGTCTTATAATCCTGACGACTTTTGGCAAATCCTCCATACACTCTCAAGACCATCAGATCAGCAGCATGGATGACCAAACCATGGGCCCCACTTGTATCATTGCCCAATAAAAGCGTAGTTTTAACCGCATGAAGATTGACTTGACTTGGGATTTAGACAAACTTGCCTCAGACATTATCACCCATGGTATTCCACCCATGCCTAATGAGAAGGATCCTGTGTACACCTAATCCCATGAGCATCCCAGATACAAAATCAATATCAAAGAAAGTCAAATATCTTTGCAGAGAAGAGCCAGTTGTAGCAAACTAACCAGTACACCGACGAGGGCCACAGAGGGAATCAGCACCTTCAGCCATTCATGATCCTGTCTCATATAAATTTGTTATTGTTCCATAAATGAAAACATAAGATGACAAGGGAAATGATTCCATGCAAACATTTTCATCAAAAGTTCCGTGGAAACGTTTTGTGGGGCCCACCATGATGCATGTGTGGCACCCACTCCAATCACAAGACCCATCTACATTTTGCAGTAGACTGAATTTTGGGCCCTTGGCTAAACGAGCCAGGGTCCTCTTGTGATTGGAGTGGATGACACACATGCATCATGGTGGCCCCACAATGTTCTCACTGAACTTTTGGAAGAAAGAAAAAAAAAAAGTATAGTTTGGGCTCGATTGGGAGCTTGTAAATGGAGGTACATTAATGTAAGGGCATTTTCACACTGGGCTCGAGTGGGGTTTGCTTGTGAGATATAGGGACACACTTGGGGTGGGCGGTACCCATGTGATTTGGGGCCCACGAGGGAGGTCTCGTATTCGAGACTCCTCACCAAGGGTGATTAATGCAGGAGCATTTCACATCGGGCTCGAGTGGGGTAGCCTGTATGATGCGGGGATACACTCGGGGTGGGCAGCCCGTGTGAGGCAGGCCCCACCCATGAGAGGCTGGTGGCTTGTGTGACACAGTACCCATGTGATTTGGGGCCTACGAGGGGGGTTCGGCCGAGGTCCTAACCCATGAGATGTGAGGCCTGTGCGATGAGATAAAGGGATTGATTCGTCATGCTCTAACAGTTCGAGATTTTAGAGCAAGTGGTTAATTGTCCTCCATCAAATTGGTATTAGAGCGAGAGGTCTTGTTTTCGAGACTCCTCACCGGGGGTGATTAATGCAGTGACATTTTCACACTGAGCTCGAGTGGGGTTGCCTTGCGATACTTCTGTTTACTCGTGCGACTCTCCAAGGAGCTTGCAAGCCCATTTACTCCCATCCAAACATACTTCAAATATCATTTACCTCCATTTACTCCCATCCAAATGGCCCCAGAAATAAATTTACATTTCTTAAGCACGGACCTTCAAGACGAACGATACACCGACTAGGAAACAACCCAAGCATGTCCCTATTGCCGAAACCTGGAACCCATATTGCCGATTCAGTACAGGCATTTGAGTATATATTATAAGAACTGTCCAATTGCATAATATTATTATACCATTAGAAGTGGTCTTCTTCCAGACTTATCCATTAAAAGCACGCCTAATGTGGTCATCGGAATCTGTAAATCAATAGCATCTTATTAGACTACATTGGAAGGAATTGAGAATCTAAGGATATTTATGGTGTGTTTGGATGCACAATTGGATTGAATGAATTCATTCAATTCGTTATTAAAAAGAAACAACCAAGTGGTGTTTAAGCGATTGAAATTCATAGTGACAAACATCTCTAATTGCGATTTTGTACATGTGAAGTTGGATTTGAAATGAGAGAACTTGGAATTTTGATGGCTAGCCCCACTTTGGCCATTTACTATTTACTGAACTGAGTTATTGCAATTCAATTCAATTGAGCATCCACCTACAGAATTGGATAGTTGACAACCTGTACTGCAGCCATTGCTATAGTTCCAATACTACCCGAAGAGAAACCTGAGATTCATCGTACAATTTCAGATAGTTATCGACAATTTGGAGCATGCAGAAAAAAAACATTCTGTTCTTTTACCTGCTGACACGAAAATCGCACTTGCATAAAAACAAATCCCGTTCACTCCCCCGAATTGCTGAAGCACCATCAGCCCAACTCCAACCTGAGCATTGAAACGGACAACTCAGAGATGATTGGACACATGATGGAAGGTTCAGGAATACTGGGAACAGAATAGAAAAAGCCTCACAATGACGGAATGAGCATATTTCCGTTGAAACAAGTCTAGTATTCGGGCCTCTTGAAGGCTTTGGATGGTTTCCATGTAATCCTGTAAAATAGGAGTCAATCTCATATCCTTCCTGGAAATGATTATGTTTTCTTTAAATAGTACATACTCTAATTTCATCCACTTCGTGAGAAATATCTGCATCCTTCCCGCGAAGAATCCTCAATGCTGATTCAAATTCATTCTGCTTACCCATCTTTGCCTGCAAATCATGATTTATATTTATTGGATTTACTTTACAAATGACAATTTTAATGTGATCTGATAAGTGACTAACCAGCCATCTTGGAGATTCAGGAATGAAGAAGAGGCCTACAAGCTGCACCAAGCATGGAATAATCCCTATAATGAAAGAGAATGGCAATCAATAACTTGCAACGGAATAGTGCAACATAAGAAATGCTATAGGTTGTGTTGCTTTGCACCAAATATCAAGATATTTCATGATTAGTCAGTTCGATTTGGTACAAAATTTCACTATATTTGGTGCAACCAAACACACCCAAAGTAAGCAGTGAAAATTAACCTGAGGGCAGCACACCAATTTCCTTCTTGTGTGCATGGAATTCAAACTAGACACATGAAACAGAACTCTATGATCCCGATTGTCCATCAGGTGGGTCAACGATGGGGTTAGTGAAGGTAGAAAGTTTCTCTGACCATATGATCTTAGCCATCCAATAGGTGACCTACTGTAATGACCTGAGATTTCGGTGCATATACATCGCATGCGGGCATGTATGCTTACACTCATTCAAGCTTATGTGGAGATCCATCAATTCATCCAAGTATTCATGCACACACGTCCATCAATCCATAACAAACCTGTAAAATTTGAGACCAATCCACCTTTGATTGACCTATTATCCTCACCATAGACTAACCATTGAACTCATGATCTAGATTAGCCCGTTGAACCATGTGACAATGGACCCAAATCGCTCATATCAATCCCTCGATGTTTGTCCTAAACTGATGGGTACAAATCCTTCAACTCGATCGTTGATTTGAATCCATCCATTCATCGATCTCCATAACCACTCATATACTCGATCATTCCTTAATTCAACCTCTGGGACCACTCTTTATTAATAAATCTAGCTATCTAATTGTCTATTTTCAATCAGGACCATCACATCATTGAGAAATAGACAATGGACACAATTTCAGCTATTTATACTCGATCATATATGAATATGAACCTTTTATCCTGATCCTGATACACTAAGAATGATTTACACCGTTAAATTCCAATCAATCGTATTAAGTTTTCTACAGTGTACATGTTCCTATTCAATCTTAGTTGCCTCCAATTGAGTAGTACATTATCAATTTCGAAACTTAACTCACAAGATCCACCAACCATCAAAATCCGCATCATATATGTTAGATGACACACTTGAAAATCACCCAACGACCATCATTATGATTCATAGGCAATCAATCCCTGACATGTCTACCGGTTTATCTTTCACACCAAAACTCATCTAGACCCTTTCCGGATATCCTAAACCATCCGAGAGGAATTCTAAGAATCCTACATTTTCTAAAACTTAAAAAGGATACGGTAATCATGCGTATATTCCACACCGTGAACCCTCACTCCATAAGAGCAAGATCTAATCATTGATTTGGGAGAACACCTGTACATTCACACCTGAACAACAGTAGAAACATTACAGCAAGCTCGATTTATGATCTCAGGGCAATCCGACATCGAAATTAGAAGATAGACCGTTGAACATCAGGATCAACCCATATACACGATTAAGATTAAATTTCAACGATCGAAAACAACCATTAGTGGGCCGCTAGACAACATAATTAGTGATCATGCTTCATCAACCCAAACCTGACCGTTGTCACGTGTAGGAATGCATGCGTACACATACATACAACGCCTGAAACCGGAACAATGTTCCTGATAGCGCACGAACAATATTTCCAAAATGGAAAGCTCCCAATGGAAGGGGGATTCGACTTTAAATCCGAGGAGAGAATTTCTAGACCAATCACAGACATCCGAACCGGATCACACAAATCATAGATTTAAAGAGAATAGCTGCATGTGAAAGCTTTTCTTGGGCTGACTTCTTCACTGCAGGAGTTCATAAACCTAAACCCAAGATTTAATCCCAGTCATTTAAAGCACCTTAGAATAATTCCCGGATCTTGGTGAGAATCTGAAGAAACTAAAGACAGCCTAAGCCTTGGAATCCCAATTTTCATGGGTTGTTGTGGTAGTAAACGAAAACTAGGCGAACCAATTTTTCTCAAAACCCACTAGTTAAATCTCTCCAGACCTTGGTTTTGTGGGCCCCACAAATTTCATGAGACCTATCCAAACCATTTTTTAAAGGAAGAGATTCATTTCATTGATATACCCAAATTTACAGGTATAAGGATGCTGGCAAGACCAGGGACAAAAAGATCCTGGTCCACCATGAGAGAAATTAACAAACGGGCTTAGAAAGCCATCCCAACTGAATCTAGACCTGCTTTGTCCAGGAGAAAACGACCTCGGAGCAAGCGAGGAAGGCTGCAAACTTGAAGGAAAAGAGTCTGCTTGAGTCGAACTACCCAACTTGGCTAAACCATCGGCCGGACCGTTAACCTCTGTAGGGATGAGCGAGCATCGAAAGGAACCTTTCGGGGATAGCTTTTGGATCCTAGAAAACCAATACTTTCATTTCCATGCGAATGAGGACCTCCCATTGATGCAGTCTACCACCCATTTTGAGTCCGATTCAATGGAGACTCTGAGCAAACCACGGCTAATGCAAAGCTCCAGGCCGTCGTGCAGCACACGCAGCTCGGCCCTGTTGTTCGAAGAGGACACGTAACCTTTGGCGAATGCAAACAGAAGGTTACCGTTGCTATCTCTGCAGATACCTCCTCCTCCCACTGGCCCTGGGTTAGACAGAGCAGATCCATCAACATTGAGCTTCATGCTGCCCGCCATTGGCCTAACCCACCTAACAATAGTGAAGGGAGGAGGAGTGCGGAGAGGGCGCGCATGATCCACGGGCGAAGAAGAGGAGTGGAGGGAGGAGGAACATCCTCTAGCGTGCTTGAGACGAGACAGGGAGTCCATCCACCACAAGGATTTCCTGAAAACTCCTAGAGAGGAGACGGGCGAACCCTCATACCCGACATCGTTTCTAGCCTTCCAAATTTCCCAAAGAAGGAACGCGGGGGCCAGCCGAAGGATCTTGGTTGCAAAAATCTGAGGGGAGGCCAGCTGCCACCACTAGAGAAGGCGATCCATGAGACAGGAGTGAGGAGGCAACGAGGCGCCAATAGAATCTGCCAGCTGATTCCACGAGCCAACGGCCAGCAATCCTTCCAGGAAAAGGTGGAGCAGGGATTCGGGGGAGGAGCTCAGGCTAACCAAGCAACATGAGCATCTAGAAGCTAGCTGAATGCCTCTGTTTTGGATCCGGGCATCAACGGGGAGAGATCCAAGAATCAACCTCCATAAGAACAGGGAAATCTTGGGAGGAATGAGAGGGTGCCACACCCATTTAGCCCAAACCTTCTTCAGTCCGACGTCTCTAATCACCCCCTAGGCTGACTTGACAGTGAATTCCCCGTTGGGATCAAAGGGCCAAATTCGATTATCATCTGAGTCGGAAGTACAAAAACCGCCCTGCACAATATGCCTCCTTAACCAGCTAGGCAGCTCGAGAGGGATCATCAACTTCAGGCCATCAACATCGATGAAATCCGATACGGAAAAGGATCTCATCGCCTCACGAATCACGAGGGAAGGGTTTGAAACCAAAGGGCCCAGCCCAGTCCAGTTGTAGCTCCACATTGCAAAGGCCCTTCCCCACTTCCCATTGGATCGATCTGTCGAGAATTGGGAAAAGCTTAAGCATAGCTTTCCAGATTGGAGAACCAAGACGCAAGGATGAAGCAGAAGGAGCAAGACGAGCAGAGGATTATGGATATTTAGCTGACATGAAAGACGCCCAAAGGTTGCCCGGGGGCCCAAATCTGATGCTCCATGCCATTTTCGTGTGTAAGGCCTTTAAGACATCTTTAAATTTTTTGATGCCAATCCCCCCCTCGTCCTTAGGGACAGATATGGACGCCCAACTGTTCCAATGGAGTTTTCTTTTACCATCATTCCAGCCCCAGAAAAAGTTAGCAAGTAACCTCTCCAGGGAATGGAGGACCTGAACCGGGATCACCGTGGCTGCCATTGAGTGGACTGGGATACTGCTAAGGACCGAAGAGATGAGAGTGAGTCTTCCTGCTTGAGAGAGGAGCCTTCCGTTCCACCCTTGAATCTTAGCCGAGATCTTCTCTGAAAGAGGGTTGAAGAGGCTGCACTTAATCCTGCCTTGAGCAATTGGGACCCCCAAATAAGTGAAAATCCCTGTAGAGTGAGGGAAACCCAGGACGTGCTCAATGCTCCTAATCCGGCTAATTGGGAGGTTGGAAGCATAGATGAAAGAACTTTTCCCCACATTAACCCGCTGGCCCGAAGCTAACTGGTAGGTAGACAGGTAGTCGCGGAGGATGGTCAAGGATCTCCGGGATCCGTTGGAGAAGAGAATTGTATCATCGGCATATAAAAGATGGGAAATTGGAGGACATCCGGCCTTCAATTTGAATGGAGAGCACAACCCTTGATCCAGCAAGTGAGACAAACCTCTGCCAAAAGCCTCCGCTGCTAGGATGAAAAGACCAGGGGATAGAGGGTCTCCTTGCTGCAGGCTCCGAGAAGATTCGAAAAATCCGCAACTTTCTCCATTAACAAGGACCGAGAACCAATTATTATTCCAGCATGCTTTGACCAGCCTGATCCAGCTAGGCCCAAAACCAAATTTTTGCTTAACCAGCTTCAGAAAATGCCAATTCACTCTGTCATATGCTTTTTTCATATCGAGTTTAAGGACCAGATTGCCTCCCCGGACCTTCCTGTTAATATCTCTGAAGACTTCTTGGGCTATGGCGATGTTCTCAGCAATGGAGCGGGCCCTTACAAAAGCCCCTTGCTCCAGGGAGATAAGTTTTGGGAGGAGCGAACTTAGCCTATTAGCCAGCACCTTAGCGAAGATCTTGTAAACACAATTACATAGGCTAATCAGCCGAAAATCGGAGAAGGATTTTGGCCTAGAAGATTTAGGCACTAGAGCGATGAGAGTGGAGTTGAATGCCCTGGGGACAGCACGGCCCTGAAAGAAATGAACCACCGCAACAAAGATGTCTTGCTCCACAATTTCCCAGCAGCTAGCAAAAAATGCCCCTGACATCCCATCTGGGTCAGGCGCAACATCTTTAGGGAGGGACATGGCAGCTAGCTTCACTTCTTCCCTGGATGGGAGACCCATGAGGATGTCGTTGTCAGCCTCAGAAACTAATGAGGGGATGTAGGATAGAAGGGGGGCTGAAACGGACGAGAGAGAGGACTGGTCCGACATTAACAGTTTCTGGAAAAAGGAAACTGCTTCCTCCTTGATAATGGATTGGTCTGCGGTGGAAACCCCTGATTCTAATCTGATTTCTATAATCCCGGATCTTCTGATTTTTTCAGATGCAGAACGGTGGAAGAATTTGGTGTTTCTATCACCTTTAGACAGCCAGTTGTTACGGGCCTTTTGCTTCCAAAAAATCTCTTCTGCTAGCTCCCAATGAGCCAACTTTAACTTAGCTTCTGAGATGGCTGACGAGCTAATTTTAGAGCCAGGGGATTGAGCCAACAATTCCAGCAAGCACACATCCTGTTCTGCCAACTTGATGTTTTGGAAGATGTTACCAAAAACATCCCGGTTCCAAATCTTCAAACGAAGCTTGACTCTCTTGAGCTTTAACTGCAGATTTATAATAGGTTGATCAGATAGCTGGCCAGCCCAAGCTTCTTCAATCACCTGCAGGAAGGAGCAATCGAGGAGCCACATCCGTTGGAAGCGGAAAGGCCTGGGAGGGAGAGGGGTGGGGCTGGGAAAAGAGATTAGGAGAGGAGCATGATCTGATTGAATCCTAGGCAGAATCTTCACCTAGAAACCAAGGAATTGATTGATCCAATTCCCATTACAAAGAACTCTATCCAATTTGGCCCACACTCTAGAAGACCCTGCCTGGTTGTTGCACTAGGTGAAGCAACTCCCCGCATACCCTGCATCTATGAGGCCAGCCTTATCGATCGCATCTCGAAATTCTACAACGCTCGCTGGGTCAAAAGTTCTGTTGCTTCTCCTTTCTGCGGTTGTTGTAACTGTGTTAAAGTCCCCACTTACAGCCCACGGACCATCTGAAGAAGCTGCAAGGGAGGCAATGGAGTCCTAAAGGGCTCTCCTACTAATTCTAGAGCACTTAGCATACACAAATGAAAGTCTACAGCTGACCGGGCAATTAGAATGCGAAACATCTATAGTGATAAATTGATCAGACATTTCAAAAACAGAGACAGCAAGAAGGTTTCTATAGAAGATCCATACTTTACCTCCCACCGCATTGCTGGAGATGGAAGAGTGAAAGCCTAGCCTTAGGCCTATAGAAACTCGCCTGTTATCACTAGCCATGGGCTCCCGGATGGCTACTATAGAATGAGCTTGCTCTCTAATAAATCCTGTTAGCTGTGCGGATTGTGGCCGAGTTGGCTAAGCCACGGGCATTCCATATGAGGATGTTATCCATCAATAACTAGACCAGAGATACCAGCCCGACTGATCTGTGTTGAGGTAAAACTCTTCCTCCAGGTGTGCGATGCTCCGGTCTTTCTAACTGCTTGTCCGGAAATGTTGTCTTCCCAGTCTTGAGGGGAGCTCTAATTGCAGAGCCCGGGTCTCCATGGAGGGCAGACTGGACCTCTGCCAGCGTGGCAATCTGATCAGGTAACTGAGAATTTTGATGGACTAGGACTTGGGAGATGGTTGGAGAAATTGGGGTCTCCACAGAGTGATCTCTGGTCACTCCATCTGCAAACTAAGGGTTGATGCACCGGATACCCCCTGTCGCTGTGAGTAAGACGGTATGGCGAGAAATCAACTGAGAGGTCTAGTTTCCTGTAGACCGAAATACAACTATCGGTGAGGCCTTTGAGAGGTAGGGAAATTCCTTCTTCATCCGCTGAAAGAGAGGGGGCGTGGATTGGGGAGTCCTCGAAAGGAGGGTCTGCTGCAGAGTCATTGTTCCCCATCGAGCTAATGGGGGAGTCACCAACTAATCTACTCAGTTTACCACCTTGAACCACTGGATAGTTTGAACAATGGGGCTCTACTGGGAATATAGCTGGGTGGAAGGGAGGATTGGACAATGTTCGATCTGGAGGGGGTTGGGGAACTAACAATGGCTCAGGGGATGGGGAAGGAACCTGATCAGAAGACCGGGTTCCCGACATGGGAGGGGAGGAAGCGTCTAAGGTGTCCAGGGGCTTTAGAGGATTAGGTTGGAATAAACATAACTGCAGGTTTGGAGAAGGACTGGTGGAGGGACTAGTTGATCCTTGTCTGAGAAGGTGGGCAGTAGGGGAAATTGGCCTTGGGATGAGGGAATCCACAGGGCAAGGAAGAGGGAGCAGGGATACGGAAGGAGTGGTTGGCATAGTGGGCTGGGCATTTTCACAAACACCTACCAGGCGACTAGCTGCTGAGGGTTGGTGACTGGAAAATGCTTTCGAGACCCAATCCTTAGTGGACTCTTTGGTTGACCTCTGCCTCGGCCTGGACTGGGAGGGAAAGGAAGCTGATACTATCTAAGTGAAATCTTCTATTTGGACCGAAATCCTGAAAATCTTTCCAGAAACCTGGAGGAGTTGGGGTGGCTTGTTGTTGGAGCCTACCTCCTGCCTCACCTTCACTCTTGCAAACTTCTTGGAAATCCCATATCTGGAGAGTGTATCGATCTGCAGGACCTGTCCGAAAGTGAAGCCAAGATCTCTAAGCACTGATTCAAACCAGGCGTGGGCCGGAATCCCGAAGATCCGGATCCACACCTCTTCCCAGGATGGATGCATGTCAGGAGACCATGGGGAAACCTCTGTTAGCCCTAGCTCCTGCCAGAAAGGGCGATCCTCAACAAAATCTCGAAGCTCAGTTTTGGATTTGAATAGACTAAGGAATCGGGAATCCGAGATCCTCGACACGTCAATGCTAGAGGACTAGAATCTAGAGGCTCTAAGGTCGTCGATCAGATGAAGGATGGAGACATTCTCCTTGCCAGAGGTACCCACTAACCCCAGATCTAGATCTCTAAGTTTCCAAGAAACTTCAGATGGGTCTGCAACTATCATTCCAGGGGGGTAAGGATCCTTGGACCGGTTCACTGCAGGATGCTCCCAGCCTCTCTTGGGCTGGGGTTTCTCTTTACTAGGAAAGTTGTTGTGGAGGACTGGGTTACCCAGGGGAACTGCTTGCGACCTTGCTTCCTTGAATGGTGGAGGGTGAGGGGGAGGAATGGGATGAGCGTCCTTGATAGAGACAATCCGGCCATCGATCCTCTTCACGTCAAGAACCCCCTTAGCCGCTCGGGCATCGTCCTCGTAGAAGAATCGAACGAATGCATACCCTCGAGATTTACCTGTACCCGGGAATTGGGGAAGATAGACGTCTGATATTCTGCCATATTTCTGAAAATTTTTTAGAAGATCGTATGTGGAAACGGAGAAGGGTAGGTTGCCGACGAAGAGGGATTTCGCCCCTTCTCTCGAGCACCCCATTGACCAATGAAGCATTGCATCTGAAAGCACACATACATGGTTCGAAGAAATATGCTAAGAGTTTAAAGCTCCCTTTCTTCTCGTTTAAAGATCAGAATTGTCCATTCTTTCATGGGGCCCAATCCAAAATTCGAAACGTCCATAAGATGGGCCATCTTATCAGCATTCAATCACTGATATGTATATTTAAGGATTTGCACAATGTAGAAACCAGAATGCAAACAAAATCCAGTGTAGGTTCCACGTTATTACAAACCGCGTCAACCTAATGCTGACTTGATGTGTAAGCGCTTTCCGAAAGCTTTGAGAATGAGCTGAGAGCTCTATAAAATTTCCCTCCCTAAGATAAAACAAACTACATAAATTCATAGAGAGATTGAGAGAGAAAAAGGAGATAAATCGAAGAAGAGAGAGATTGGCTTGCTGCACTCACCTAGTCAACTCGACCGAGTCCAAACTAAATCTGGAGGATTCAGATGCGAGTTTCGCTTAGCATAGGTGAGTCACCTCTTACAATTTTTCATCGTGTAATCTTGGTTTTGTTTAAACTATTTCGAATTATTCATTGAAATTCATGTTTTCAGTTCTTCTTTCTAATATGATATTGAATTTCATTTTCTAATATGATATTGGATTTCATAATTTGTGTTAGTTTTCTAGTTTTTAAGCATTGTTAATTTCTAGAAAATTTGGAGTTATTATTCATATTTTGAATTATTTTCTCAAAAGATTGTAATTCATGAAAATCTTCAAGCCTTACATTGTGTAACAGAAAATCTCAAAAATTTTGTGACTATCATTAATATTTGACGCCTTGGAAAGGCTAGAAGCCAAGGACTTAGTTTTTTTTTTTTTTCCCTTTTTTTTTTTAAGTGTGGGAAAATTGAGGGCTTGGCTTTTTATTGGAAGAGCACGTGTTTCATGCCATAGAATTTGAAATTGGATCTCTACCACAGTCCTTTTGGGTGGGTGAGCATGTCAAGATCACAACAGGGTCCTGTTGTTAGGCTCGGTGGGAGATGGATATGTTATTTGACGGATCCCTTACCATTGATACCTTTGGATGGGTGAGTATGTTTGCAACAGGTTCCCATTGCCAGGCCAATGCCCCTTTGGGTGGTTGAGTCTGTTTGCAACAGGCTCCCATTACCAAGCCATGTGTACCCTTTGGATGGGTGAGCATCATACAACAGGTTCCCACTGCTAGGCGAAGAGTACACTTTGGATGGTATTGACATAGTTTGGCCAACTGAATTAAAGGAACTGTGAAAATTCTAATAAAGAATTGTTTTGTGATAAGGATATGTTCCTTGCATTGCATATGTGGTCTTAAAGGCATAGTTTATATATCTCTTTTGATTTGAACTATTTTACTTACGTTTTGTGAAAACCCTTTTTGTGATTCTGTAACTTTGGTTACATGTGATAAATTGTGCGAGGCTATCTGACTGGGCTTTTATAACTTATCATTTTATTGTAGAAAAACAGTTTCAAGTGATAACATCAAGGAAAATTTTCCAGAGGATGAAGGATTCTAGAAAGCTTATTTCATAGTTAATTTACAGCTTAATTTTATTTGAAAATGATCGATGTAATAAGGTCCATGCCAATGACCATTTAGTTGATGATTGAGAACATAGTAGAATAGAAAGTAGTGATTGATAAGTACATAGACATTGTGAGTTTGACAATGAGTTAATATAGATTTGTTTATTAGTTAATCGATGACATATATATGGATGTGAATGTGAATGTGAATGGGAAGTGAAAAAGTTATGAGATCACACATTATTTATCTCATACCCTTGAATTCGAGATCAAAGTCCCCATACTCAGGTGCCGAATTTTGGGGTGTGACACCTAGGAATCCATATGTTGCTAGAGTATCAGACAAAATCCATATAGCTGGCCCTAATTACTTGGGATGAGGCTTAGACAATGATGATGATGATGATGAATTGGCATCATACATAATCACGTCTTAAAATAAAATGGATTTCAAAATAAAATTTCGATCAGAACATTAAGAAGAATTACCAACTGATAATCGTAACTCACCAATCAGTGCTAGGATACGCCATCTAACTACTGTTCCCAAGAGAAAGGTAAGGGACGCTCCACAGCATATCATCAGCTGCAAAATAAGCAGACATTCAGTCACTAAACAGCTCTACAAGGGTTAGATTACATTGTAAGTTCTGGCAACTCATCCATATGTTGATCCAGACCATATGAATAATGGAACCCACTATGGACAGACCATAGCCCAAAATTACAGTGGTCGGACTATAATAACCATTTCAGTCTGTCCAATGAATTTTGGAGACCATTTTTTTTACTAATGTTTTGATGGCCACCAACACAGGAATTGGGATATTCTGATCAGTTTAATTTTTGTTCTATGCTCAATCCACAATAGCTAGGGTCCATTATCTGTATGGTCCGCCTTGACGTGCATGTATGCCATGTTTACGGTGGATGAGTTGTTGTAGTATAGCCTGACTTATAAAATCTTACCATTCCTTACCTGATTTACTGTTGTAAACCCCCCTCTAAGATTCTTGGGTGTTATTTCTGCTATGTACACAGGAACCTGTTTTTAGCCATATGATTTTCATCTTCATCAGCACATATGCTTGACTGTGTTTATACATTGGCATTTCTATGTGCAAGTGCTTGATGGGAGCATGAAATTTAAGATACTTATCTATGCTAAGAGCACATTTTTGTGCCACTTAAAAATTAGTTCACCTCATTTTAGTTAATGTCGATTAAGTATTAGAGATCATAGTTTAGGTGTGTTTGGTTGCACCAAATTTCATGAAATATCACCAAATTGGGCTGATTAATCATGATATTTGGTGCAACCAAAAGCACCCTTGTATAAATTTTTTGTTATATTTTTAATTCCTGCCGAAAAAAAAAAAAAAAAAATCTCTAATACATAATTACGATTAAATGAAAGGAGATGAACTCATTTTTAAGTTGCACCCAAAACAGGCCCTAAGTGTATTTTGTTAGATACAGATGCTGGTACCGAACACTTTAGTGTACTTGTAGGCTTTGTTTCAACTTTCAACCAAAGCTTATTGTGTTGGAATAATTTTCTTACTACAACTGAAACAAATTGAATGAGTTGTGTTTGAAGTAAAAATCATAAAATTAAACACACAATGGTATGCTTGGAATTGGATAGCCAGATACTCATCTGTTTTCCTAAAATTTGAGAAATGGAAAATCTTATCCATCTTCCCGTGTTCACATACATATTAGCATATGGGCATCATTGGTGAAAATGTGTTTTTAGAAATTGCTAGCAAGTTCAGCCATATGACCAGCATGTAATCATTACAGGGTTACGAGAAACAGATGCAATATCATATGTGCATGTATAAACCCAAGGCAGAAAATATGTTTTGAGACTTCCATCTAGCATCTTACCACATAAGAAAGAAGCCCGATTCCATATCCCACAGACAGCCTTCCAAGGTCGAGCAACCAAGCACCCTTTTCACATTCAGTACAGACACGTAATAAATCACTGTTGCATACTAAAAAAGAGGAAGATGAGTTGCAAAACAGCAGTCCGATAAAGATCAAGGCTGTGTTTGGATGCACAAGTGAATAGGTTGGCGAACATGATGTTTCCTAGTGTTCATGATGGGGAAGTAGCCCTCCATAAGCTACTTCGGAGTGATGGATGCACATTCATTACAGTGAATGGGTTCACGAGCATAATGTAATTGTAGTTTGGTGTGTGTTTGGATTCACATTAAGCCATTTTTTTAAAAGAAAATATAGCAAATTTAAAATTTTCAATGTAGAAAGTATAATAAAAGAGATGTGCTCTAGTGGTGCTGCCACTACTGTAGGCTTTTAGTGGTAGCGTGGAAATGTGGGGCCCACCTGGTGTATGTCGCACATCGAACCCATTCATTGGCTGCATCCCCTCAGGTTATCCCCAATGTCTGGAGATCTGCTTGATCAAAACTTTGGTGGGCCATGACATAGAGAAACAGGTGGGAGGTCAGGTCCACCCTTATTCTCACTAGGGCCCGGATGGGTTGCAGAAAATCCATTTTTTGTGCTCTATTCATCCATGACGGATGAAGGATCCGGACGGCTTAAATTCTGCATACACAACATGATGTGCCCCCAAGAAAATTAAGGGCAGGCATCCCCTCTCAACTTGTCCCCTTTTCCGTGGCCCAGTAAGTTCCCATTTTGGCTGATTTTCGAGACCTGGAGGTAAAGTGAGGCAACATATATAATGGACAGGTCAGATGTCGTGAATAAATCATGTGAGCCACACTTCTGCCTACTACCGCCTTAAGCCCTTTTTAAAAACGAAATGTAGCTAATTTAACATTATAAATGTAGAAAAATATAGTAAAATGTAACTCTTCCCAATGCTTAGGTAAAGGAGGAATGATGTCTATTTGGCAACAGTCATCAAAGTTTTGCCAAGTAAATCATAAGAATATCTATTCAGAATCTGTAGTGAAACAGAGCTTACAAAGCGGGTGATGCAGGACGTGGAAATTAAATATGATATGCAAAATTTCAGGCTTAAGATCATACTAATTTAGAAACAATCACAAAAACTTCACATCCCACATAAAGTCAAGCATTCAACAAGGGGAATCTACAAGGGTCCAAGCCTACACATGCTAGGGCTGGATCAATTAAAAGTATAGACCAAACAATGATCAAAGGCGAGTAGATTCCTCCACACATGCAAAGGATTATTTCCTCAATCAAAGGGATTCACATGTTTCAATTCGGGAAACCTTAGGGTTGTATAAGGGGAATAGAACTTGGGATTTAAGATAATTTAGGGTTAGGGTTAGGGAAATAAGGTGAGAGAAGAGTGAAAGAGAAGAAGGAGAGAACCTGGGATTAGTCCACACGTGCGGGCAGTAAGCGGGCCTAACGCACGTGCATGGATTGTAGCCTGCACATGTGTGGGGTCCAGGAACCCAAAAAGGGTCAGCAAGGGGTTGGTCGGCTAAGGATGGGCCACCCACACCAATTTTTAGATTGAACGGATGACTGGTTTGAGCACGGTGCTCCACCGAAGTTTCAGCCCTCCTGCGGGGGCCTGATTCTGCAAATCTGTTGTAGGAGGATTGGCTGCAAAAAGGGATGGATTTAGAGATGGAATGGCTATGGGAGATGATGAATATAGAGGATAGAAGATGGGAGCGATTTGGGATGGGTGTGACTTCGCACCACAGTAGTTAGCCCTTCGAAGAAGGGAGGGTTTCGCATCCAATTGGATTTCGACAACTCAGAGAATTAGAGAAGCAGGAAAACGCGGAATTTTATTTATAATATTCAATCAGAAAACACCTACAAGGGGTTGCATATTTATAAGAAAACCCTATACCCCAAAAGCCGCACCATGTGCGCACCTTATTACTTAAAGACGAAGTAACAAAAATAACAACTAATCAAAGCAATCTAAACCGTCCATGATATTCCTAATAACAATAATAAGCAAAACTCAAAATACTACATCATCTAGGGTAGTGGGCCACGATCATGAGATCCAATGGTGGGATTCACGTGACGTTCAGGTCGACTCCAAGAAACCAAAACACAGTCCTCTAACTAGAAGGCCCTCCCTGGACGTCATCATTGATCCAAATCGATGGTGGGGCCCTCCTCCTTGCGTACGTGCGTAGAGGGGGCGTGCACGTGCGTGAGATGTCCCCATCAATGGGACCCAAATAACCGGGATAAGGATATGATGATGATGACAACAACAATAAAGATGGGCGCATACAAACACACTTGGAAAACTATGCAGAGTAGCTGATCTTCACACTCTTTTGTTTATTTCTTTCCCATCTTTTTCGGCATAAATCCAGTTGGCCTAGTTGTTGAATGGAACACAAACCTTTGAAAAGAATATCGCAAGCCATCCAGCAAGGCAGAAAATGTCCGATATTCCCATTGCCTGCTTTCCAGGACTAAAATTCATGAGGATAAACAATACCTTAATGAAATATGATTCTAGGTTACTGAATAAGAACACGGATTTGTGTTACTTACACCTCTACGACCGATGAAATCTGCAATGTGACCGCTCATTATAGCACCTATCATTGCCCCAATCGTCAATATTGAGCCAAAGAGGGAGTACTGCCACAATAAAATACCATTAGATAAAATCGAAATATGTCTACTTGAGAAATATCTACACATGTTGTGTTCTCTAGAATGTTTCTAGGCTTTCTAGTACTCTGTCTACCCTGTCTATGCGCCATGGATCCAAATCAGGCTGCTCGAATCATTAGGTGGGTCACATGTGTATGTTGAATATGAACTGTTGCCAACGCTTTTTAACTATACATTTTCCTGTGTACTTGTGGCCACCTAATGAGCGATCTGACCTGATTTTCAGGTCATGTAGCTCACTTACACGAATCAAGCGAGTGCCACATTATATCACATTGACGTACTTGCAGATGTCCAGGTAGGATAAGCAATACTCATTACTCAGCCTATAAGTTTCTAAAGTGCGCTCAGGTTTCCAGTTTGTGCAAGCGTCACACATGGTTCAGCAATTCAAACCATGGATATGATCAGCCCCACACTGGATGGGCCATACATCACAGTCGCAGATGGAAATTTTCTCACTCTTGAATTGGTGCCCGGATAATAGAGGGTTAAGAAGGAAATACAACAATGGTATACATTTAACTGAAAAACAAAAAAGACTTCCACAAAAGATTGTGCGTCTCTTGCCCAAAAGTGTAATAAAGAATTAGAGAAAAAATATATATATACAAACATGAGAATAAGCATAAATTACTAGTATTTGATGAAAGTAGAGAGCTGTGGAACACGAGATTGCAGCTTGCAGTTGCACAAAATGCTACCTTTTGACTTAATCTATACTAATAACCGAGATGGATCAAGCTTGGGTAACCAGCTATAAACAGCTGATTGGACTGAATCTAGACATACAGCCAAACCCATGAGCATAATAAGCAATCTTCCGGTTTGTATCATCAACAGTCCCCCTCAAACTCAACACCTATGGACTTGCACGACAGCTTGGTTTTGATGGCTGGACCTTCAGATTGATGAACTAACTGCAGTTTTTAATAATCTTTTCTTGGATTGAATTATCAGAATGTGAAAATGAGCAGCCAAATCAAACATCATATCACTGAAGTTAGCCATAGTAGATGTTGAGTCAGGAATACAGTCGAACACTTACTAGTCGTTATCATGCTCACAACACCTCATTATGAAAGCATATATGGTACAGTCGCTATGGCATGTATTACTCTGATATCACGCAAAAAAGTCATAAATGAAGGTGTTGAGGATCATTCTGGTTCTTACCAAACGAAGCGAACTTGTGTATTCACTACATCATAGACCAAAGTAGGTGAAATGCATGGTATCCAATTTTGTTATTTAAGCATCATTGGCACTTACTTTTTCTTTAAGTATTTATTTATTTATCAATATGATATTAGAACAGAGTATAAAGCAAGCAAGTTTGGATGCATTAATAATCAGTCGCCATTATATGATCATCAAAAAAAAAAAAAAAAAAAGTACCTGAGCCAAAGTGAGGCCAAGGTCATTCATGATTCCTAGCTCAGCTGGCGACGAATAGCCAACCTGCAAATGAACCAATAACAGATAAGCTTAAAATACACACGAACCTAAATCGATACAATTGTGATACATGTGTATCTATCATCCCTTAAAAATTAAATTTAAAAATAAAAATAAAAATAAAAAATTGAAATGCTTAAATATATGTATCTGATTGAATCGTATCACTTAAAATTGATAATCATATTTTATTAGGGTAATGAGAAAACAAAACACCAGTTTGCTAACCTACTGCACCACACTCGAATATGTGTAACCGACTCAGTCATGCCACTTCAAATTGATTAATACGAATCATTATGGAGATCTAATGTTAGCACAACATACCAATTCACTCGAAACAATAACACATGATCTAGACCGTTCATCAGGTGGGTCAAACCATGATGGACCAAGTGTCTGCAAATCGGAACTGTTGATCTGGTGTGCTACCACGTGGATGGGCCACGGGTCAAAAAAACCAAGTAATTAGACAACTCTACCCTTCTAGTTTTTTTTGGGATAGGGCCTATCCACGTGATGGCCCACCAGAACAACATATCTGATCATCACATGCTTGACACGTGCATCGTGAGCAGGGTGCTGCATAGAAGTTCCATGTAGCACGTGTGCAAATCCATTCCTCAAATAAAAATCACGATAAAATGCACCACTAGTGATGGAAGAAGCCATTCGGGTCACGCACGCCTGACATAGCAGAACACGTGTGAGATCCGGGCCACTCAGCAGAAGCCAGACACCATGAAAATGCTCTGGCCCAAAAATAAGCCAATTCAACTCATAGATGTACCACGGATGTCCATTGAACTAAACCGTCCATCATATTTTCCGCAACCGTCGACCTTTCTCATACCAGTGCGGCACGCCTGATGAGTGGGCCCGCCTTACCTTTGGGTCACGAGATGAAAATGGTACCCCCAAGATGATGATTGGCCTGGATACTTCACACGTAGGGCATTTTGCCACGTGTGACGATCCTCCTTAGAAGCAATCCATGTGGAAAACTATAGTAATAGCGAGTGCAGTAGCAGACTTACAGCGGATCCGAATACATAAGAACCTGAAACCGCGACTAAGGTGCTGATCACCACCACCCATATGTAGGACCCACCATCTTTCACTAGAAGTGCCTCTCGATTACCATCTTCCCCACCGTCTCTTCCAATCTCCATCTTGTTCTTCTCAAGGAAAACTGGGCTTGTTTGATGGATAAAAGACGGAGAGATGGAGAGACAGTTTTAAAATGGTGGGCATAAGATATGACAATTATTTAATGCTCTACACTATCGTTGATAGTTCACTGACAACTTTAAAACGGTGGTGAGTGGTCCGCTACCGTACAAGCAGTATCCACGTTGGCCAAGTCATGGATAACATTGGCCAAAAGTTCATGCTGATGGGGTGATCTTAGCCGTTGGCATTAACTATTGAATTTGGACCGTCTCGGAAGTTCTTTTTCAGTGGCCATTTGATGGCTAATGGTTGGATGGTTTAGAAACGATTCTGATGGGTAGTTTATTTCTGCATGATGGTTCATCTACAAAGGTGCTCGCAATTCGAGTGTATGCCACGTGTGCAGTGGTGATGATGAGATTCATTCATCTTTCGTAAACAGTGGTGAAAAATCGCCGTAGTAACTTGCTAATATCTTCCTGCAAATTCCGTGGGAAAGGCACGTTGGAATTGTCTTTTTTGGCAGGTGAGTTATCGTTTGTCGTCTCTCGTGCGCCGCGCGGTTTAGTACTGAAGTGAAGTCACGAAGACCTGTGGAACCCACCACGATGCATGTGTTATATCCGTACCGTCCAACATCATTTGCAGAGAAAAAGAATGAGATAGGTCTAAAGTTCAAGTGCACCCACCATAGAAAATCGTTGGATCAGTCACACCCACCGTTAAAACATTTATAGGGCCATCATGATATATTCTCTGGATCTAACCTATTCATAAGTTAACATATAGAAATATGAAATGAAAATAAAAATATAAGCTTGATCGGAAACTTCTATGGCCTGTAAGAAGTTTTGAAGGGTGGATGTCCCTCTCTCTACTGTTTTTTTATGGTGAGATCCACTTGAACTGTAGATCTATATAATTATTTTTCTCATGTCATAAAACATTCTCTCCAAACGGATGGGCGGCATGGATACGACAATATCGGTCCACGAAGCTGTCACTTCGGTGGTAGCGATTTTGCTACTGACATTGTCAGTTTCGAATCCGCGCCCGTGATTTCCTCCTGCAAATTCCGTGGGAAAGACACGCTGGAATTTTGTCTTTTTTGGCAGGTGAGTAGTTGTTTGTCGCCGTGCACTTAAAATTGATATTCTGGCGGTGAGATGATCCGTACGTTGCCACTGTATTCTGGGCATAAATAGACCTCGAATCAAGCCGTTCAAATCGTGATCCCCACGTGTGATTATTCATGTCTCCTGATGCAGTTTCTTAGCGGACCCTCCACAAGTAAGGTTCGGTTTGGCCGGGCAGATTGGATGGTATTACCGTAGATTAAACGGATTTTGGATGGTATTACCGTAGATCAAACGGATTTCAAGGTAATGATGCTACGTTAGTAAATTGGTGCAAGATATATCCTTGGATTGCTTTATCCCGAAGCAGAATCTCAAGTCGGTTTGGCATGCCTAACCAATCCCGTGATCTATCTTCCAATCCCATCTAATATGCCTGGCCAAACAGGCCCTAAACTTCTTTAACCAGTAGAGACCAAAGGGGAGAGACAAAGGAACCATAATTTATTCAGGGACTCTCGAATGCATAATTCAAACTCAAGGTCTTTGAATAGAGACGGATCTCCATAAAAGATACCAGTTGAATGTTACCATTTTGAGTGAACATACCTCCAACGATGGGAGAGACTCTTCTATTTATAAAGAAGGAAGAAGCCAGTCATAAAGGGACTCTTCGCTAATATCTTAGAGATTTGACGAGATCTAGAATTTTCTCAATTGCAGAGCCCTGAGATTATCAAGATTGGATCTTATCTCTTGAAGATCTCGGGAGAGATCTTTGAGTCTTGCAAGGATTCTCTGGACCCGTAGCTCGGTTTTAGACTGAATCCTAAGGTGGGTGTTGAGTTGGAAACGATTGATTTTGTCTTGCTCGACAAATCAGAATTCACCATCTTTGACCATCAGTCGAGCCGGAGGGTCCTTGTTCCCTTCATCTAGGTGTTGAGATCTTTTGACCCTGCTAAGGGAATAGCCAATCTATGACCGAACTATGGCTGGTCTGCGACCGATTTGTGACCGATCTATGGCCGGTTTATGATCGATCTAGGACTGATCTATGGTCGATCTATGACCATCATTTAGCCGAACTATGGCCGGTCTGTAATTGATCTGGGACTGATCTGCGATCAATCTATGGCCGATCTATGACCATCCTTTAGCCGACCTATAAACAAGGTCAGTGTTTCAACCACTTGTGCGAGCTTGTAAGCTCTTTGTGTGTTCTTACAATTGCATCACCCTTCTAGGAGATTGCTCTGTTTATAGACGTAGAGGCCCTATCAGGCTCGGGTCTTCATGGACCCAAGCTGGTTCAGTAGAGTTGGTCAATTCCATAAGCCGACTTATTGACTTGTAGATTTTTCCCCAACAGTGAGCCCCGCTTGCTTTTTGAACGAAGTTCAAAAAGTAAGCTCGGTTGAGGCTAAGTCGGGTTATGCATGGACCGAATCGAGTCGCGTTATCATTAATGCCAAGAATGGTGGTCAACACAGCAGTCAAGGCGTCGTCAATCTGTAATCATGATGTGTCGTCGCGTGGCTCGAGGTCACGTGGGGCGTTATGCCGTCGCTTCGGTGACTGTCCGATAAGATCGCGACGCATGGCGCCGTACTCACTGTCAGCAGCAAGCGGCGCGTCGGGTTACAACACGTGGCAAGCTGGGGTAGTTGATGGGGCTAAGAAGCCGCCACGTGGCCCGCCTATATCCCTAACGCTTTAGGGCTCTTCCCTTCTGCATTTCGTCTTCCCCCTTCTGCTTCTGTTTCCCCTGTGTGCGTTCCGACGATCGTTCTCGCTTAATCCCATCGGACTCCCACCACTCCCAACTCTGGTGAGCTCCTCTCTTCCTCTCCCTTTCATTTTCCCATTCGACCTCCGGTTCTAAGAGCTCATGGGGTGGGGTTTCCGGTGGCGAAATTGGAGCGAGCAGTCACCTTAGGGTAATGTCGAACCCACCTTCGCCATTGGTGGTAATGGCAGATGTCGCTTTCCGGTATTCATCGTCGAAGAGGGTGCAGGAGAAGTCTCCAGCCCAAAGACCGGCGCTCGTTAGGGCATTAGATTTATCTCTCAGGCATGAAGCGACGCCCGTGACGCAGGGACTAAACGTGCCTTCGACGACCGACCAAGTCGCTGAGGCACGTGAATTGCCCAACGAGGATGGAGCGGGTGAGGAGGATTCGATGGGGCCAGTGCCCTCGACCTTAACCGAGGAGGAGCTAGTTCGGATAAGGCTCGGGTATCATATCCTCAAGTCTGTGATCTTCAGTCTTCCTTCAGCGGACAAACTCCCAGACCGACCTCCAGAAGGGGCAGTTGCAATTTTTCAGGTCGCTCTCCAATGCGGCTTGTTATTCCCGCTTCAAGGGATTGTTTGGCGTCTCCTGACCTGCCTCGGCTTAGCTCCAGGTTAGTTAAATCCTAACGCGTGGAGGGACTTGTTCGGATGTGCAGTCTTATGGGCTGAGCTGGAGCAGCCTGAACTATTAGTGGACGCATTCCTTTACTTGTACCAGGTGAAGCCGAACACCCTTCAGCCTGGCTAGTACTATTTTTTCACATGGCGGAACACCGACGGAGCCTTGATAACGGACCCTCCTTACTCCAATAAGCATTTAGAGGGATAAGTGGTTATGGGTCTATGGATGCTGGGAGACAGCTGACCCAGAATCGACATAATCTCTCATCCCCCGAACCTTCTTCGAACTAGGTTCGTATTGCAATAGTAGGCCATCATTTGTTGACCAGCTTGTACTGTTGACTGATCCCTTTCACTTGTCTTGCTGCAGTTATTTCCAAGAATCCGCCTTTGCTCGATAGTGGGTCCTTAACTCGGATCAGGGATCTGCGGGCCCTCGACGAAGGTCGGCAATCTTGGAGGGTCCTTCTTCAGCCCGACCTATTTCTCCAAGCGGGCTTAGACTCGGTCCTCACAGGTACGATCTTCGGTAAGATCTTTAGTTGAGCTTCATAACTTTGAGAACTTCCTTTTTATGAAGACCTTTTCTAACGCCTTCATTTTTGTACAGAGATGCCCAAGGTTCGGCCTTACATCCGCCCTCCTTCCAAGGTTCACGCGCCTCCTTGGGACGAGGGGGAGGCCTTAAAGAAGAAGAAGCAAAAGACTTCTTCGAAGTCCAAGGGGAAGGTTGGCCCCTCTTGCCCGGTTGTCATTATGGACGAGGGAGAGGGCGGGGAGGTGGAAACCTCCTCTGGGACGGCAGGCATGGATGCCCCCGACCAAGCTGCCCCTGATGATGCTCGGGGAGTTGTTGAGCCCCTGGTCAGGCACATCCTTCTGAGGGGGCAGAGGCTAGAGAGAGGCGAGGGAGTTGTTTTCGTCGGACTATGGAGGAGATCCTCCCTTGGGTCGATCACCACAGATCTAACACAAAGTATGTCACTCTGTTTGACTCTCCGATTGAGACGACTACCTTGCTTGGGGTAGGTATCTCGTCCTAAGTGAATTTTATTTTGATTCACTCGTACTCATCTTTCTCCTTTTTCTTTTGTAGTTTGCTCTGTGGGTGCTGAAGTCGCGTGCAGAGTTCGCTCGGATGCACGAATGGGCGGAGGGAGTCGAACAGAGGGCAGTTTGGCTAGATACCGAGCTTGAGGTTGTGAAGGCAGCATCTGAAGCGTCTTTTGTTGTGTTGGCGACGCAATTGGAGGAGGTCAAGCATGCCGCGATGAGTGACGTGTCGAGCTGCTTGAGGCCAAGGGGAAGCTCGACAAGCTGAAGGCGGAGACCAAGGGCATCCTTGTCATGGCTCGGGAGGAGGTCGTCCATCAGTTCATATCTTTCCAGGCGTTCATGGATGAGTTATCAATGAAAATCATTCCCCTTTTATTCGACCTTAATGTGTTTGGGCTGAGCAAGTAAAATCGTCGTCCTGGCTTTGCTGCTGTCGGTCGGATTGAAGCCGAGCTATTGTTCAGACATAAATCTGGTGCTAGCCAAGGTCGTTATAGCCGAATGAATCTTGGTCAGATCTTCAATAGACCTTGGTCGAATATAGATCAGATATTGATCGGGCAAAGATTAGATGAATTTATTGACATAACTCTAGACGAATACAGAAAATGAGTATCACTCAAGTCTGCCTACAGGTAGTAGATCTTCAGATGCTTGGCGTTCCAAGGGTGCAGGAGCAACTGGCCGCCGAGGTCTTCTAGTCGGTATGACCCAGGTCGGCTTGTACGCGATACCATATAGGGCCCTTCCCAGTTCGGACCTAAGGCCCCTGTTCCCTCTTCTTTGGTATTTTGGAACACCTTTCAGAGAACCAGATCTCCAACTCGGAACCTTCTGATCTTGACCCCAAGCGTTATAAAACTGCGATACCTGCTGTTGGTAAACAACGGTTCGAAGTCGAGCTTGCTCCCTTCGCTCTTCCAGAAGGTCGAGACTGAGGGACAAAAGTTCGTTGTTGGTCGGTTTGTCGAACGAGCTTGTTTGAGCCGTAGGTAATCCGATCTTTACGGGGGTAACCGCCTCTGCTCCATATGCTAGAGAGAATGGGGTTTCTCCAGTGGCAGTCCGAGCAGTAGTGTAACACCCTGAACTTTTCAATACTCGAGCATCGAAAGTCCTTGAGCATTACCATAAGATTTAACGTAATATATATGTGTGTACAATACCAATCCAACTATCCTAGCCCTACATCGTCGTCCTAACAAAAATCTAATTGTTATGAATGATCTCCATTCATAAATCAAGCCATCTGACTGTTGAATTTTAAAGACAAGATTATCCATTACGTGATTTGACGTAGGCGCCTTCCTTGAATGAACCGGCAAATAACTCTCTATCCGTAATGATCCAGATACACGTCTGTTTGTAAGAATGGTTTAAAAAGGCGCATACAACCCCGTAGAACCTTTAGATTTTACAAAACTCTTAGATCAACAATAATTATGAAGATGTCACTAACTTAGACCCCTGAATTCAAGATCACTTAGTTCTCACTATTCGTTTAATGTAAATTTTCATACCTTGCCTAGGTAACATAAATTAACCATACATATCAGTTTTCAGCCGTTGGATCCTCATAGTAGTGGCCCAATCGGGAAATCAACCCCTAATCTTCGATTTTGATCCACTTGATCTTAGGATATGCTTCAATTTTGGGCACAAGGCCTTAAATAAGATTGATAAACGAATGGACAGTGTAGATCCATCCAAATATCACCACGGCAAGCCCCACACGAGTGCTTTACGTACACCACAGTGGTGCACCCGCTGTGCACCGAACGTTAGGTCTGGTCAAAGACAAAATTTGAATTTGAGAGGAAGTCTCTCTCTCCTCTCTCGCGTCCGCCAAAGACGATCGTCCGTTGGACGGTTCGTGGGCCACCAACGTCGCTCCGATGGATGATCAAGACCGTTCATTACAACCGGAAGGAAAAACCAATCGGACGGTAAGTTTCCTCGCACTCCATCCAGATCCCCACGTACGAACACAATCAGTCGCCGATCACCCTTCATCGAGAAATTCGCGAACCAGCGATCCAGGTGGGCCACCTATCCGTCAGATCTGGGTAATTTGAACCATCTGTCGAGTTCAACTTTCAACCCCGACCAAGAATATAAGGTCCGGAAGGGCCCATGCAAGCCGTTGCGTGTGCAGCAGCAGGCACAGGGAGGGCCTTTGCTGTTTGAAAATTGTAAAACTGATCACACGATGGCGAAATCAGGGCCGATCAAACCCATCCTTAAGGGATTCCAACCACTCCCATGAAGGCCGTTTGGAGCGGATTCCGTACCTGGGCCGTTAGATGAACCGTTTCTTCAGGCGCAAATCTGTGACCGACTCTTTACGCAGGAAGAAGAGGTACGTAAAACGATCGCGCAGGCAGCGCCTTGCGTGGGGAATACGCATGGGAGTTCCGGCCTCCCTATGCCTATAAAAACAAACCCCTCCCCACAGTCGTGAAAGCATAGTAAAGAAAAGAGGAGAGAGAAAGAGGGCAACGACCATCTTTGACGGACGCTGCAGCAAGAAAAGAGAAGAAGAAAGAAAGGGACAAGAAAGAAACAAAGAAACAAAGAAAAGAAAGTAAAGGAAAAGAAAAAGAAAGAAAGGGAAAGAGAAAAAGAAAGAAAGGAAAGAAAAAGAAAAAGAAAAAGAAAAGAGAAAGGAAGAGAAAGAAAAGGAAGGAAAGAAAGAAAGAGAGAGATGGTGTACTGAGTCGACTCGCCAAGTGCTAGGACTGAGTCAGGGCCAGGTTCAGGTAAAGTATATAATACCTAATGTCTTGATACAAGTATTTCTAAAATAGGAATTAGTTAAGTCCTATATCTAGGCCATAAACATAACCCTAGATTTAATCCTAACCTTGTAAACCTTGTAGATCTTATGATATAGGATAAGATTGAAGGTGAAGGAGTACGCAGGAACACCTAGCCTCGGATGAGGACAATTCGACTTTAAAAGTGAGGATTTTATCATTTATGCTTACAGTAATTTAAGTTGATAGGTTATTATCTTTCCTTTTATGTATTGTTACCTTAATTGAGTTAATGCATTTTATCTTGCCTTTTACGTACCTTTTATCTGTCCTCATATTACCATAATTTTTCTATCTGTTTTTATTTAACTTATCATCAATAACTATCGGCCCTTTTCGGATTATGACATGATGTTAATTATAAGTGATTTCTCTGAATTTATGTGGGGCCATGGATACAAGCCTTGGCCTTGCCTTATCAAATTTATTGAGTTGGCCTTGCCACTCGTCTCTATATTTGAGTTGGCCGTGCCACTCATCTCTTTATTTGAGTTGGCTCTGCCACTCTCCTTATTATTGAGTTGGCCCTTGCACTCTTCTATCTATTGAGTTAGCCATTGTTACTCTTCTTTTGTTGAGTTGACCATTGTCACTCTTCTCTTATTTATCTTGGTCTTGTGCTATCTATCTTTAAAGGGCATGGGCATGTGTCTTGTTATTTCAAAACCTCTGTAATTCAATTTATATTCTTTATAAGTGCAAGTGATGTGTTAAGAGGTACTACAACCAGTGACTCAAATGCTTATCATGGACGATGGTCGATCAAATGCCATCAGGAGGATTCACCGGGGTTCCCAACTTTTGTGATCGATGCACTCGAAAGACTATCTCTCTGTTCACAACCCCAAGTGTAGGGTTGCGATTTAGTAATAATCTCGGTAAGATCGAGGTCGAATCCATAGGGACTGAACTTTGTATATTTCTGAATTTCACTAGAAGTAGGAGAAGAAGATGTAAACCTAATTCTGAAATTGTAGAGAGAATAATTGTGATTAAAGTGATTAAAACTAACAAATTCAAAGGTGGTAACTAGGGTTTCCAAGGATCCACTTGTAGAGATCAGGGAGCCCTCTTACTTGATTCAAGTCACATGATTGGAATTGGAGTCATATCCTATCCAATTGGAAAATATACAATTAAGATCAATCTGAACTTTTCTTGACCTAATTCTCAATGGAGGAGAATTGTGATACTTGGAAGAGATTCCATCACCAAACCATGCCCATGGGACGATGGTTAACAACAGGATTTACCAATCCCACAATCTCAAAATCAGGAAAAGAAGATACTCAAAGCTATTGCAGATCTACTATAATTTGAGTCACAATAAACCATTAAGAACTGAAAGTATTCCTTTAAGATCAAACTAGAATCAAAGAAGGTTTAACATAAACATGAATCAAAGTAAAAGAAACATTCCATCACGTTACAAGCTTCACCTCTTAGCCCTATCTAAGAGATTTAGCCAACCATAGACATGATTGAACTAAAGTCTCTTAAGAAAAGCATAAAAACAAGCTAAAAAAGAAGAAGAAGAACTCCTGGACGGCGGCTCCACCCTTTTACTCTACTCCTCAAACCCTAGATGATGCCTAGGAATATTTTAGGAACTCCTATTTATAGTTGTGCAACATCCTCTCGCAAACCGACCTTAGAACTGCCTCAAATTTCCGCAATTCGTGTGCTGTCTGCGAAACCTTAGACGAGTTGTGGAAAACCTTCGACTGGTTGAGGGTTACCTTTGACTGGTCGAGGATGACAAAAATTTAGAGGATTTTAATTACTAGAGTTCGAGTCGAAATTCCTTTGACTAGTCGAGGATCACATTCGATCGGTCGAAGGAGGGCTTGGACTGGTCGAAAGAGGCAGATTTTTAGGGTTCTTTTTCTTCACTTCAAGTCTTCAATTCTCTTCATTTCTCACTTAGTTTTCTTGGATCTTCGACATGTAAATTCTTCATTCTTGGTCTCATGATCTATCCTTGACTTTGGTGATTCTTGAACGTTAAATCCATGCTTTTAGCATCATTTTCAATCCAAGCTCTTAAACTCACCTTGCAACACAAACATGATTAAAATAGAACATTCAGCATTATCATGTTCATAAAACCAAGTAATAAATGGGGGATAATATGCAATATTTGACCCTCAACACTCTCGATAGAAGGATTCCCCCAAGTGAGGATGGGAAGGTCACTTTGCAGTTGTTTAACGAGATAAAGGTCCTGACCATTACCAGCCACACCGGATGGCCTCCAATCGCAGTTCGTGTTAGGAGTCACACTTACCAAGAATGGTCAAACCTCCTACTACACGTGAGTGGATATGGAAACGGGTCACGCATTTTAAGTTCCCAACAGTACTGGAAGTGTTGACATGGACCCAGAAATGTCGATGGCAGAGCTAGCGTGCTTGGGCCTACTGATGGGGCCTGTTGGCTACTCCCTCGACCATAGGTAAAGGTGCCTAAGCCTTTCTGAAGGATTCATGTTCCTGAAGAACAAGTGACAATGAACACGGTGGAAGAAGTGTTATCTACCGCAGTGCAGAGGAAAGATTCATACGCTCTTGACACGTATCAATTGATGGATTTGAAGGAGGAAGACAGTTGTGGTAACCTATTTGATTACCTCATAAAAGAATGCTTCCCAATGGATAAATGGTTGGCCAATGAATTATCATCGATTGCTGACGCACTAAAGATTGCCTCACCTATCGGCCCTTTGGCTGACCTCACGACTGATGAACGTGTTAGTCAGATGGAAGATCTAGGCTCCAGGACACTAGGGGGAAATGTCCAAGTGACGAAATTGTGTTTGGGATATTACCACCAGTGACATTTCATTGCAATATTGTTTTTACATTGCCATCCAGTTTTCAGGACGAACCTACTTAGCCGAACAGGATGGATGATGACGTGGAGGAATATGCCCCACTAGTGATCATACAACATGCTTCCTTTCCATTTAAGGAAGGTGTTGGGAGTGAATCTAAGGATGATAAAGTACCACATAACAACAAAGTCACAGTAAAGGCAGGGGATGTGTCCGAACGGGTGATCATCAATAAACCTACCCACGAGATGACACAGCACCTCAAGCCATTTTATATATTGGCTCATCTGGACGGATGCACTTTTACTAGGATTCTGATCGACAACGGGGCTGTAGTTAATCTGTTGTCATGGAGAATGATGGCTAAGTTGGGAAAAACTATGGCCGATCTGATCTCTTCAGAAGTAACTGTAACATTAAGAATTTTCGCGGCCTGAGTCTATACTCGTGTCCGAGAATTCTGGGTGTTAATAATGTAAAAATTGGATACTTCAAAATCATACCTTATTTATTATTATTTTTTAATAGTATCCAGTTACATTCACGAAGGTAATCATTCACGAGAGCAAAATCAACTGTATTTATTATTCCATTAAAGTACAAGAATTCAACAAATCATCAAATTCCCTCTCAATGGGATCTTGTTACATTATTAAAGTTTGCAACGAAAAATAAATAAAAATAAGCGTGCACTATTTTTCTTCCATATTTGAACCCATCTTTCACAGAACAGTCATCGTCCATTACATCAACCTGTGATTCACCTGCAACATCTGTATGGTTGGAGAGGGTCAATGCCCTACTCATAGTGATGGTTATCCTTTAAGATTAACAATAATTTAAGAGATTCATAGAATGGTGTGAGGGTTTTGATACGTCTCGTACTCCACCATTACAAGTGGTATCGGTGTGCGCAACTAATCTATATGAATGTGGAATATAGTTCATAAAAAACTTAGCTTACCCCACATCCCATACTACGGAGATTCGTTAGTGTGTCCGACGTTAACGTGGATTTATGCGAACATCTCGAGGCAACACAGCTACATGACACGATGTGTTCATGGAGCGACTATTTACGATATCCGATCTCAAGAAGTGATGTAACACGCATGACGATTTACTTACATCGATTGTGCACGACTAACCAACCTACGAAATTATGTGCCAACTGTTGAGTATTAAATATTGCATATCTTTTCCCTATTTATATCTTAGTTTTATGAACATGATAATGCTTAATGGTATATTTTATACATGTTTGTGTTGTAAGGTGAATCTAAGAGCTTGGATTGAAAAGAATGTTAAAAGCATGAATTTGATGCTTAAGAATCACCAAGGCAAAGAATGGATCTTTAAAGATCAAGATTGAAGATTTCAAGACCCCAAGATTCAAGAAAACCAAGTGAAGAGGGAAGGAAGTGCAGAAATTTACAGAATCTGAGCTTAGATGACATCGAAGCCAGTCTTTAATGACATCGAAGAATTACCGAAAAATTGAGTTTGGTCGCTGGATAAACTGGATGCAGTTTTCGATGTCATCGAAGGCTATTCGATTACATTGAAGCCAGTCTTTGATGACATTGAAGAATTACAGGAAAATCAAGTTTAGTTGTTGGACAAATTAGATACGTTCTTCGATGACATCGAAGGCTGTTCGATAACATCGAACTGTTATGCAAATTTTATACGGACTGTGTAAATTTGATGTAGTTTTGCGGAATTAGACGAATAAGGGTATAAATATGGGTTTCCTAAAGGCTTCCAGGGATATCTGGGGTTTGGAGAAGCAGAGCAAAAGGGTGGAGCCGTCTCCCAAGAGTTCTTCTTTATTTCTTTCCTATTTTTTAATGCTTTCTTTGAGGATTCTTGATCCAATCATGTTTATGGTTGGCTAGACCTCTTAGGTATTGCTAAGAGGTGAAGCTTGTAGCGTTTTTGAGATGTTTTTCTTGTTTTGATTCTTGTTCTTGTTGAACCTCTTTGATTTCTAGTTGATTTTAAGGAATACTTTCAGTTTTTAATGGTTTATTGTGACTTAAATTACAGTAGATCTACGCTAGCTTTGAGTATCTTCTTTTCTTATTTGAGATTTTGGGATTGGTAAATCTTGTTGTTTGCCATTGTCTCTTGGGCATAGTTGGGTGATGAAATCCCATTCAAATCTTCACAATTCTCCTCCTTTGAGGCTAAATCAGTGAGAAGTTCAGAGATTTGACTATCTCTTTCTCCAACTGGATAGGATAAGACTCTAATTCCAGTTGGGATTCCTAAATCAAGCAAGGTAGCATCTCAATTGCTACAAGTGGATCCTTGGCACCCTAGTTCCCTTTTTATTATTGAAATCCCTTTCACAATTACTACCTTATATTCCATATTTAAATTTATATATTCTTCTAGTTCTACTTCTAGTTATTTTCAGAATACACTCAAGATTAGTCCCTATGGATTCGACATCGGTCTCACTGAGATTATTACTACATCACGACCCTACACTTGGGATTGTGAATAAGTTTTTGGCGCCGTTGCCGGGGACTACGGTTACATTTTTCCAGAATTAATTGGTATTAGAATTAGATTAATATTAAGGTTTATTTTCCTCTTATGTTTTTAAGTTAGGATTTTTTTTTTCTGAATTGTTTTTAGGAACTAACGTTGTTTTCTGTTTTGTAGGATCCTAACATAGCAACTCTTATTCAGTAATTTTGTTCCAACCCTCTATCTTATCTTTTCTAGATTTCTTATTTGTTTTAGGTTTTCTAGTTTTCTTTATTCTTACGTTTAGGTTTTATAGGTTTGATTTTTATTTTAGGTTAGAATTTTCTTATTTTCTGAATTCTTCTAATCTAGGGTTTTTGGGATTTTTCAGTTTTCATATTTTGATTCTATGATTCATCTTATTTTTCTTTTCTCTTTCTTCTTTTAACATTGCTAATATAGTCTGATTGCTAATATAGTCTGATTGTTTTGATTCATCTTTGTTTTGATTTTGAAGGATCTTCAGATTTTGAAGGATCTTCAATTTTGAAGGATCTTCAATTATTTTTCTTTTCTCTTCTAGTAACTTCTTCCCTCTACTTACTTTCCATATTACTATAGAATTTTTATTTTATTATTATTATTATTATTATTTTAGAATTAGGGTTTCACCATGTATATGTAAGAGTGGGAATGTTAGTATGCTGAACTACTTCTAGAAAATTAGAGATATTGTGAAGGGCTGTCAGATGATTATATTAGAAAACAACCTATGTCTCAAAAGTTTTCTGAAACCATAAGTGAGAATTGACCAGAATATAATGCTCCACCGACTAAGAAGTCTATACGCGACCATATGCAGGAGAATAATTACACCACACCGATTAAGAGAATAGTATATCGCTCATCGGATAAAAAGAAAAGAATGCAAGATGATATTATGGGTGATAATGTGTACCAACAACCATCAAACTCTCCCACATATGACCCGTATGACTATGATCAGTGGAAACATCAAAATTGGAGAGATGAACCAATAATAGATTATAGTGACTATTCTCTTGAATCCCCTACCATTGAGATCCAAACAGAAACAATCCAAGAGAATTCACTTCAGAATTTCACACAAACTCAAGAGCTCACCTAGCAAAGCACACTCCAAGCATTACAAGAACTTACAAAAGCTATACAAAAGATAGGTTCATGCTTTGCAAGCATGGAGAATACTGCAATTGAGAATGAGGAGTTGGATTCTGTTATTGAGAATACGGTTCAATTTCCCGAAGAGTCAATCTCGATGACTGTCCAAAGGAATGATCAAGAGACACTGGTATTTTTCAAATATAATGATGATGACACACTTCACCCACATGACACACTTGACCTTATTTATCGACTCGGTCTCAACTTTAAAGCATCCTACTGATACCATAAGGGTTTGGGGACTTTCACCCGAGGACATACATAGCGCCCTAATGTTAGAATAGATATTTTCCGTATCCAACCCGACCATCCATGATATCCCTGTGGAGGCCATAACCCCGACAGAAATCAAACCTCCACAGACATATCGTAGATGGCCGAGTTAGATACCGAAAATATATGTTCTAGCATTGAGGCGTTATGGATGTCCTTAGGTGAAAGTCCCTAAACCATTGTGGCACCAGTAGGATGCTTCAACATCAATACCGAGTTGATAACATGAGCGCTCGAGTGCTAAATACCAGTAGGTTGTGTCTCCCGCTATGTTGTGGTCAGTTGAAAAAGGGGTATGACCTTATTCGCCCAAAGGTAGGGGGCTGTAAGCTAGGTTAAGTTTGACCAGCTCATAAATGGGTCCACTATCGATGAGCCGAGTGGGCGTTGGCATACCACTGACAAGGTGGATAGTGAAGTCTCTTCCACTCATTTGGTCATGCGCACAATGGGGTAGCAGCCAGTGTTAAAGTGTACTAGACCCTGGTGATGTTTCCACATATGAATTGTACTTATATGTGGGTTAGTGGAGGATTAGCATGTTTTGTATTATATCTCTGGCATATGACATTAGGCCACATAGGTCTTACATTGCATAGCCTTGGTATGGTTAACAATATTCATGGACTTGGCTGTTTAGCCTTCCTTTATCTTCCACATACTCTAATATTTGTATTATTGTCATATGCATTGTGCATGCACATACGCACTTTACTGAGCTTTGTAGGAGGCTTATGTGCATTTGTTTACATTATAGGTGATGCTAGGGCATACTAGCAACATTAAGCCCGGAGCATGAGCCCGATCTTTTGAGTTTTGATTATATCCTGTATTTCCCTTTCCAGAATTGTACTCAAAGATTATATTAGTGGATATGTGGTGATCTTGTTGGTTTGTAACTTGGGTACACTTGTGGTTATGCTCCTTTACAAAAATAAAATTCACCCTGAAAATTCTCCTTATAGGATCCTAGGATCAGAACCTGACGTACGTGAACTAGGAGCCGAGAATGGGGTACTATAAAGGTTGTCGGCACCAAATTTGGTGGCTGAAAATTTAGTGAGCCTGATTCCCAAGTTTGGGGCGTGACAACAATAGTACATGCTGATGTCTAAAAAAAGTTACTAGACTCTAATGTCAAATACAAGGAAGAGGCTGATAAACATCGGCACTAAAAGGTGTCTGAAGTAAGTGATAACCTGCTAGTTCACCTATGCAAGGAGAGGTTTCTGACAAGGACATATAACAAGTTGAAGAATAAAAAGATAGGCCATTGTTTTGATCCTAAGGAAAATCAATGATAACAGTTATGTTGTTGATTTTTCCAAGGGCATAGAGATCTCATGAACTTTTAATGCGATAGACCAATATGAGTATCATGACCCGAGTTCGTTAAATAACTCGAGGATGAGTTCTTTCTGAATGGAGGGACTTGATGTAGGATGTGGCATAGATACATTTTTAGCATGGCTGGACCAAAAGAAGGCTAAACAGAAGCAGAAGTAATCCGTTAGATTCGAGCTTAATCCTACGTAGGGCATGATGTAATTGGGCCTTGGTGTTCACTCTCCAAGTGTAGGGTTGTGATGTAGTAATAAACTCGGTGAGACTGAGGTCGAATCCCAAGGGACTGATACTTATACGTTATCTGAAACTACGTAGAATTAGAACTAGACTAAGATGTAATCTAAATCAGATAGAATTGAAGGAATAATGGTGCAATATTAAATTAAAACTTAAGGAATTTAGAGGAGAGAAACTAGGGATTCAGAAGATCCACTTGTAGAGAACAGGGAGATCTTACGCCTGCTTCACGAATCATGGAAATTAACTGAACTGCCGTTGATATAGTTTTCAAGAGATGAAAGGTATATGAATTAGAATGGATTCCATCACCAAACCATGCCCAAGAGGCAAAACAAACAACAGAATTAAACTAATTACCAACCAATCAACATGCTTATGAGGGTTAGGAAGGGTACCGTCATCCGACCATGCCCAGGAGACGATGGTGAACAACAGGGCTTCCTGACGTCATAAACATAAAAAGGAGAAAGAAATACTCAAAGCCATCGCAAATGTATTGTAATTTCAGTCACAACAAACCATTAAAAACTGAAAGTATTCCCTTAATAATCAACTAAAATCAACTTGAATTCATAAATTAAATTAAAAGCATAAAATAGAATCTCCAATCTCACTACAAGTTTCACCTCTTAGCCCTAGCTAAGAGGTTTAGCCAATCACAACCATGATTGAACTAAAGATCTCAGCGAAGCATAAAAGAGAAAGAACTAAGAACCACGAAGGAAGAAGAAGAAGATGATCGTCGGCCTCCACCTCTACTCTCTCTCTTGCTCCCACGTCCTGGCTGCCCTTGAATCTCCTCGGAATTTTAGTTAGAATAGTGTACTCCTGGACGTTTCATGCTGCGGCCCATGGAACTTGTAAAGCTACCGTCCTTCTTCCGTTTGAATGATCAAAATTCTATCTCTATGGTTCTTTGAAATTATCCACCTAGGCGGGGGTGAGAGGGCCCGTGGGCTCCTGATAGACGGCCCAGATCCTACTGATGAATCCTGGTGGTGGCCCACAAGATTTCTCCGCAGCTTCTGTCGCAAAACAGAGCTTTCGCAGCGGCTCTGTGACGATCGGTGGGCCCCACCTTGATTTCTATGGAGAAATCCACCCCATCCATTGAAATATTGGCGAAAAACCAGTCGAGAATGAGTATTTTTCGAGTGAAATTGGTGTGGCCCACGAACTTATCTACTCCGCCATCCATCTGACGTTCAATGGTTAAGATCTCCGATAGCTTGAATGAGGTCAAAGTGACACCTAAGTGAGCATCATGCCCCTTCTCTGGTCCCATTGGACGCGTTGGATTGTCCATATGGACAATGGGTGGGGCTCACAATCAAAACTAACAGAAGACGGTGCAGATGCTGTTGAGAAAGAAGCTTTGTGAAGAAGACTCAGTCAAAACCGAGTTTGACCGGCTTAAGCGATCCAGTGTATTTTGAGTGCACTTGTGCACTGTGCACAGCCACGACCAATGGGGTCCACTCGTGAGGTCAGTAGGAAATCTTCTCCGTCCATCCACTTTGTCATATCATTTAATGCATTGAGACCAAAATTGAAGCATTCCCAGATACCAAGCGGGCCCCACTTAATGAATTAAGGGGCTGATCTGGCCGTTGGGACACTTTCATAGGGATCAAACGGATGAAATTCGACGTGTATGGTTAATTTATGGTTTTCAAGCCATGTATGAAGTTTTGAGCCAAACGGATGGTGAGAACCCCATGATCTTGCATTCTGGACCAATTTTGGCCCACTTGAGCTTCAGTTTCTCGATTTTCTCGAATCTCTGGCATGTAATTCCGTCGATCTTGGTCCCCTAGAGTTTGTCCCTAGCCTTTGGTATCATTAGAGCGTTAAATCCATGCTTTTAGCATCTTATTTCAATCCAAGCTCCTAAATTCACCTTGCAGCACAAACACGATTAAAATAGTCCGTTAAACAGTATCATGTTCGTAAATTCAGGTAATAACTGGGGTCTAATATGCAATATTTGACCCTCAACACTTGGGCATGTTCGATTTGAAGAAATTCAATCCGGATAGGGAGAATTTGTTGTTCGAAGTGTGAACCATAAATCAACCATAACTTTTGATATGAGTATCGTTATGAAATGCATGCCCTATCGATCTTTATGTAGCATCAACCAACCTACATTGTGGCCGGATCCATCCGCTTCATCATAGGAAAACGCACACTTTTAGGTTAAAATTGAACTTTTATGAAAAAATTATTATTTTTAGTAATTTCGATTTTTGTCATATTTCTTATTTTTACAGTTTAGAATTTTCATAATTGATTGTAATCATGCTAGGAATCCTCCGATAAGATTAATTTAGGACTTTATTTTTTAGCAAAACTTACTATTTCGGGTAAGTTCTATTCTAATTGAATTAACACTTAGAATTTTGCTATTTTAAGCAATTTTGAATTAGAGTTTTAATTTTCTTTTATTAATGGTATATCGGAAAAATCAAGCACATTACATATTATTCAATAAAAATAATTCAAATTTCTCTTATTATATCTTATTGATTCAAGAATTACGTCGTAGATTTAAGATTTTTATTTTTATTTTTGAAAATTAAGATTTTTTTCCCTTCTTCTGCCTTATATTTAAATTCCATCTTACTCCAGATTTCTTTTGCTAAGGATACTCCTTTTTTTTTTTCCCTACAAAACCGTTTTTTTTTTCATCAACGAAAATTTACACGTCTGAAAGCTCTTCGGGTTGCCCCAAGTACAACAAAAACATAAACTCAAGGCAACCTATCGTAAAGATTATACATGTACCCTAACCCGGATAGCCCCTAGCCCAACCCTATCTAGCACCACATTTCCCCTGAGATCACTCATCTCAAAAAATTGCCGGTTCCCCTGGAAATGGCTGCCATGACGGGCAAGGCCGTCAGCCGGGCCATTCCCCTCTCTGTTAATATGGGTGAAACGAAAAAGTCCTCTCTGGTTGAGGTGAGAAATGCTGCTCGACCAATGTACCCACATGAGGAGCCCTATTGAGGGAATCCACAACCAGCATGGAATCAGACTCCACAATGACCCTCTAAAGCCCCCTACTAGTGCACATAGAGAGACCCTCATAGACCACCGAGAATTCCGCGCTGTTGCTGGTACCCATCCCATAGCCAGATGAGAAAGTGAAAATTACGCTACCGTCTTCACTCCTGCATACGCCACCTCCGCTAGACATCCCAGTGTCATGCCCTAAACCCGGAGATTGGATTCACAGGAATCCTGATCGCCGAATCCGGTGCCGACAGCCCTCGTAGTACCCCATTCTGGGCTCCTAGCGTTCATACGCCAGATTCCGATCCTGGGATCCTACAAGGAGAATTTTTTTTTCCAATGTACATTTAACTCAAAATAAGCATAACCACAAGATTACCCAATTCACAAAGGCAACATCATCACCACATATCCACTAATATAATCATTTGAGTACAATGCTGAAAGAGAAATACATAAATCGAAAATCAAGCTCCAGAAGACCGCTGCATGCTCCAAGCTCGACACTGCTGCAACCTAACATCACCTGCACGCATCTATCGTGCATAAGCTAATAGAAAGCTTAGAGGGTGGTGTAAGTGTGTGCACAAGGTAAGTGTCAAGTATTCAATACAATGCCATCATCATATAATACCGAAATTACAGGTAATCCATAAATCGTACATTATCGGAATAAGCAGAAATACTGACAAGATCATGAATCATATGATAACAGAATAAGCGGAAGTATGGACAAGTCCATAAGTCAAACAATATCAGAATACGCAATATGGAACAGCGGTGCAATAAAGAGTCATAAAGAGCCAAATATCAGATGCTGAAGATGCGATGCAATTATACAAATCCTGCTAAATCTGTCTAGGCCATATAAGTACAGAAATATAGCAACCCAAAATGTCATATACCTGCGGATGTAATGCAATATGCGATGCGAATGAAATGACCATGCTGGAGTGTGAAGTCGGGATGATAGTACGTAGTATCGCAGGCTACGGGGTCCACCACAAGGGACTTCTATCCAAACCAGTCCCATACCTAAATTTGGATAGTTAGACTTAACGTGGTAAACTCCTGACTCAGGTTGGTCACGCGCCCAACCGAAATCATTACCATAACGAAGGTACACAACAATTAGTTGCGCACTACCAGCCCGAGTGGATAGTAAATGAATGAATGAATGAATGAGCATGCAACTCCTACTCAATAAGTCCACACATCAGTACGGTTCCTCTCTGGGAAATCACCGGGGTCTATTACACTCCAAACCAGGTCGCCGCCCCATCGCGCGCAACAAGGTGAGTGGAAGAGACCTCACTATCCGCCTGCCAATATCGAGCCCGGCTCGTCGATAGCGGACCCATTCCTCGAGCTAGTCAGACTCAGCCTAGCATTGCCCCCTCCTTTAGGGCGGGTAAGGCTGTACCCCCTTCCAACCGACCACGACACAGTGGGAGACGCGGCCTAACGGTATACGGCCCTCATGCGCTCATGCATCTACTCGGTCTAGACGTTAGAGCAACCTCTGGAACCAAGAGGGTTTAGGGACTTTCATCCAGGGATATCTATAGCACCCCATGTAGAACAGATTTCTGGTGTCCCATCTGGCCATCCACGATATGCCTGTGGAGGCTACGGCCCTGATGTTTCTAGGGCGTACAGTAATCACAACACACAATGCCAAATGCATGAGTCATACGATCTAGTCATGCATCAATCATGCGCATACCATGTACTTATGTGAGACAATCTCTGCCTATCAGGAAATCTCATAACAATCTGCCTAATGACATATTCAATGGTTAACCACATCTCATAACAAACATGCAGATGATGCGTATGAGCATGTATCATGATGCTATGCAGTCGCATACTCATAATCGGTATCAATAACCGGTATCAACAATCAGCCTCGACAATGTGGACATTTAACTAACATTGCCTTCCAAGGAATGACTCACACAAAGCCAAACATATAATGGGCCCACGGCCTCACACAAAGGCCCAATATACAACATAATGGGCCTTACTTAAGGGCCATATATACACAACGGGTGGATCCTGCTCATGGGCCTAGTACACATCACAATGGGCCTTGCCCATAGGCCATGAATACATCATAATGAGCCTTACCCATGGGCCATGAATACATCACAATGAGCCTTGCCCACAAGCCTCAATTACATGACATGCGGGCCCTACACATGGGTCTTGAATACATCAAATGGGTCATGCATCATGGGCCTAATACGTGTCACAATGGGCCTCAACTACGGGTCGCATGTACATCAAATAGGTCACGACAATCGGCCTTGGCAATCGAGATTGGCCTCGACAATCGAAATCGGCAATTTGGTCACGTCAATCGAAAATCGGCGATCGATCATGATAATCAGCCTCGATCGCTAATCGGCAATTCGGCCACTACAATTGGGATCGGTCGATAATCAAAATCGGCAAATCAGTCACAACAATCGAGATAGATCGATAATCAGAATCGGCTATCAGCCACGACAATCAGAATCGATCAATAATCAGAATCGGTAAATCAGTCACGTCAATTGGAATCGGCATTCAGTCACGGCAATCGGAATCGATCGATAATCAGGATCAGCAAATCGGTCACAACCATCGGGATAGATCAATAATCAGAATCTGTAAAATCGGTCACGTCGATTGGAATCGACAATCGGTCATGACAATAGGAATCGATCGATAATCAGAATCGGCAAATCGGTCACATCCATCGAAATAGATCAATAATTAGATTCGGTAAATCAGTCATGTCCATCGAAATCGATATCGGTCAAGATAATCAGAATTAGCAAATCGGTCACGATAATCACACCGATCGATAATCGGAATCGGTAAATCAGTCACATCAGTCGGAATCGGCAATCGGTCAAGGCAATCAGAATCGATCGATAATCAGAATCGGTAAATCGGTCACGTTAATCAGAATCGGCAATCGGTCAAGATAATCAGAATTATTAAATCGGTCACGACAATCGCACCGATCGATAATCAGAATCGACAAATCGGTCACAACCATCGGGATAGATCAATAATCAGAATCGGCAAATCGGTCACGTCAATCGGAATCGACATTCGACCACAGCAATTGGAACCAATGATCGGTATCGACAATCGATATCGACAATCAGCACATAAACAGGGCGGGGTTCCATAGATGAACAACCGATCAACCATAATCTAAAGATCGGCCCTCGACCGTGGTTATATCAAATCTGGTAATACGGAGCCATCCGTTCATGGTGAATGGGGCCCACTTATTTGGGTTAACCCACTAAGAGGATGATGAGAGTGGGCCTAACAAGGCCTAAGGGAAGGTCACAATGTAGACATTAAACCGTCATTGTCCAGCAATGTGGCCATTTAACCAACATTACTCCCAAGGAGTGGCCCATACAAGGAATTCATACACAACTTAACGGGCCATACATACATCGCACTAGGCCTCAACCATGGGCCTTGAATACATCACAATGGGCCTCGACCCACGGGCCCTAATGCATCACAATGGGCCTCAACCCATAAGCCCCAAATACATCACATCGGGCCTCATCAAATAGGCTTTATATATATCAAGGTGGGCCTCAACAACGGGCCTCATACCTACTACATCAAGGTCTTATCAAATGGGCCCCAAGTCCATTACATCAGGCCTAATCACATGGGCCTCAGGTGTATATCAAGGTGGGCTTCAATGGAAAGGCACAAATAAATCAAGGTGGGCCACACCAATGGACTCCATGTATATCAAATGGGCCATACCCAATATAAGTAGTGATAATGATTTTTTCACCATTAAAATTTCGAAGGCCCCACCATAACGTTTGTTTTTCATCCAATCTGATCGTAAAGTCACACGGTTTCATGTTGATCCAGAATTCTTATGATACTAAGGGGATTTCAGTGGTAGACGTTTCAATGCTCACATTGCCGTGTGGTCCACTTGATAAATAGATCTGTCTTATTTCGTTTCAAGCCTTAAAATGAGCTTGCCCAACAGGTTAGATGGTTTGGATGCCATCATGGTGGGTTGCCATATAGACGGATGGCATGGATGAAACAGGTGGGCCCACGAAGGGCCCACCATCAAGTATATATTACGTATAACATGATATATAAACTATATATAATATATAAAATATTATATATAATATAATACAATATTGTACATAATACAATATATATATATATATATATATATATATATATATATATATACACTGCACACACACCCCACACACACACCGCACATGTACACGCAAGCTCACACACACACGCACGCACACACGCATGCGCGCACGCACACACGCATGCGCGCACACACACCCACCGTCCCCTGGACGGTGGCGATATAACAATTACAACAGTGGGCTCCTCCGTCCAGCGGACGGTGGGATAAAACACATAAATCGTGTGGGCTCCTCATGGGGCCCACCGTAATGTTTATATGAGATCCAACCCGTCCATAAGGTCACACAGACCCAGATGAAGGGTAGAAACAATTTTCATCTTGATCCAAAACTTCTGTGGACCCAAAAAAGGATTTCAATGGCAGATGGTCAATTCACACTGTTTCCTATGATGTGGGCCACCCGGGCCACATATACGGCTGAAATTTTGAGGGGGCCCACTTCAGGAAAGGGTCCATCGAATGCACGGAGTGGATGTGCATCACATGATGTGGTGGGGCCCACGGCTGGAGCCCACTTCCCTGCCTGCGTCCGTCCTCGGCTGCGCAGACGCCGCTAGCATCATCAGTCAGCAGCAGCCGCCGCTGCTGTTTAGCTTTTTTTTTTTTTGAAAAAGGCATTTTTTTGAGGAATTTTGTATGTGGGGCCCTCATCAGGGAAATCCGCCCCGTCCATTGCACTCTACAGCTCAAGATCAACCAAATGAGACCAATATATAATGTGTTATTGGCATATATAAACGTCGGAGTGGTTTTCAATGGCAAACACACTGTTTGCTATGCTATGGCCTGCCTGAGAGTTAGATTAACCTCATTTTTCGGCTCAACGCCTAAAATGAGGTAGAAAAGGGGATGGATGGTTTGGATTTGAAACATACATCAAGGTGGGGCCTACATGGACAACCCTTCCCAAATTTATTTATTTATTTTTCTTCTGCTGCCGCTGCCGTTAGTACACCCATTTTCAGCTCACCCCTGGACGCTGCACGGTTGTGTCATATGTATTTAAGATGGGCCCCACTCACAGACATGCTAAGGAGGGGTGGGCCCTACGCAGGTGGGCCACCAAATGGCCGGATGGTATGGATAAGGCATGCATCAAGGTGGGATCAATCCGGGCGGCCACACAGCCACATCATCATACAAAATGATAGAGAGAGGAAGAGAGAGAGAGAGAGAAAGAAGCACCCACCTAACTTTCTTCTTCCTCCCTAGCCTTCCAATGCACCTATGAGGCTCTTACAACAGTGGAGATCATGATCCAAAGGCTGGATTGAAGGGGATCTATAGTAGAATGTGGCTGAATTTTTGATGAGTTTCTCTCTAGCTTCGGACGTTCATGGCTTCTCTTGCTAAGGGAGATGTAAATGAAGAGAGAGGGAGAGAGATAAGAAAGAGAGATGTGTAATGATGGCTTTGTAAGAGCCTAGGGAAGAGGAGAAAACATGCTTGTACTTATTACATGTAAGGCATGCTCATAGGGATGATGTCATCAATCTAGTCTAGATGGGCTAGGCTATAGGTAGCTCTCATGGGAAACGATGAACCTAGGTTGGGTTTACCTAAGAAAATGTGCACGAGCACAAGGTGGGCCCCACATCATGATCAATGGTCTCAATGATGTGCGGCTTACAACTTTTGATCTACAACTCGGATTGACGCAAGAGACGCGGCGTTGGAACAGTAGCGACGACGTGGTCGCAATGGCATGGGTCTCGGGTCAAGCCCACTCGGATTTACAGGATGCAACTCAGGGTCACGCGTAAATGCTATCTACGAGTCGCAGGTTGCCGGAATTTGACCGAGAGGATCGCGGAGTCGACGGAACAGTACAAACTAGGATACGGGTCTTACACCCAGGGTTATGTAAAGCCGAACCATCCACATTTAGTTTGACCCAGCCACTTTCTGGTCTACCCCATTTCACTATTTCAGCCCTCTTAGTTGGCGGAAGGGCCGCCGGAATGTGAAGATTCCTGAGTTGCAGGTGGGCCAACCAGGAATTAGTCTTGGAATGCTCGTGTAGTCCCCCTTTATAAGCTCGGCCCAGCCACCAGTTTGTGTGGGTGATGACAGCCTCGATGCACAATATTTTGCCCTCAAATCTGGAGGCGTTGCGCTCCTTCCAAATTTCCCAAAGGAGAAAAATTGGGGTTAATCCACACACCTGGAAAAGCGCAGCTCCATTGGACGAGGCCCCCCACCACTGCACAATCGTTCCCACGGCGAAACGTGACTGGCAAGACTGATGCAAAAAATTCTACTAAAATGATGCCAAACCACAGATGCGAGGTGGCCCGACACAAAGAGGTGGTCCAGTATTTCCAACTCTAGATGTCCGGCACTGCAGGGGCAACACTCGCAACGGGAGGCCAGCGTTACCCCCTTGGACTGAACCCTCTCATCAACTGGGACAGCTCCAACAAGGAGCCGCCAAATGAAAACTGACAATTTAGGAGGGATGTGAGGGTGCCACACCCACTTCGGCCAGCTAGCCCTAACGCCAGTCGATCTGAATATGTCCCATGCCAATTTAACCGAAAACTTGCCTGACGTAGTAAACGGCCAATAGCACGAGTCGTCGACCTCTGAGATGCAAAAACCACTCTGGAAGATGCGGTGAAGAGCTTCCTGAGGTAAGAAATCTAGGATGGAAGATGGGGGCAAGGGGCCCTGCCTACCGAGAAAATCGCTGACCGTCATGGTACGCATGGGGTCTGGGATATGATTGGTGGCAACCTCCAATAGCGGGTCGAGCCCTGTCCAGTTAACATCCCACAGGTTACACTCACCTTTGCCAATTAGCCAGCGAACGTTTTCAACAAGGAAAGGGAAGAGCGCCTAGATACTCTTCCAAAGAGGAGAGGACACAGACCGAGAATAATTGCTGTTTGGCGAAGTGGAGCCAGCAAGCTGGAGCTCCCCATATCTAGCCCACATGTATGTCACCCACAGACTGGTGCTCTTGCCGAATAAAAGAGCCCAGGTCATCTTAAGCCTCATCGCCGCCAACATGTCTCGAAGCTTTCTTATGCCCAGGCCCCCTTCAGCTATAGGGGAGGCAATTTTCTTCCAATTGACCCAATGCAACTTCCCTCTGCCATTTGACCAGCCCCAGAAGAAGTTTGCGAAGCATTTTTCAATCTCTAAGAGACTCTGAGCAGGCATTGGAGTGGCCGCCATAGTGTGGACCGGGATACTACCAAGGGCGTGCTTGATGAGCATAGTGCGGCCCGCCTGGGATAGAATTCTAGCTCTCCAACCGTCCACCTTTTTAATAATCTTCTCTAGTAGATGTCTGAAACCTTCCTTAGATGGTCTACCCCTCAAGAGTGGGACTCCCAAATAAAGGGACCCCGCCGACGCCTTAGGGATATTTAGGGAGTTAGCGATCGCTCTGATCTTGCCGTGGGGAAGCTTTGAGGAGCAGAAAAAGACGCTTTTAGAATGGTTAATTTTTTGGCCTGAAGCGAGCTGATAGGAGGTAAGGAAACCATTGATTGCTGTAAGGGAAGAAGCACTTCCATTAATGAGTAAAAGAGTATCATCTGCATATAACAAATGGGAGATAAGAGGGCAACCCCTTTTGAGCTTGAACGGATGGCAAAGACCCTGGCTGAACATGGATTTAATACCCCTGTTGAAGACTTCCGCCCCTAGAATGAAAAGGGTAGGGGACAGCGAGTCACCTTGTCTTAGACCCCTTGAAGATTTAAAATACCCATTGGCCTCTCCATTGATCAGAACTGAAAACCAACTATTATTCTAACATTTTTCTACCATCGCCACCCATCTTGAGCTGAAACCAAAATAGCTGAGAACGCTTTTAAGAAATTTCTAGTTGACTCTGTCATAAGCTTTCTCCATATCGAGCTTGATGGCAATGTTACCTGCCCGCACCTTCCTGTTTATCTCTCGGAAGACCTCATGGGCCAGCACTATGTTTTCTGTAATTGCCCAACCTTGAATGAAGGCACCTTGCTCTAAGGAGATGAGCTTGGGAAGGATGACAGACAACTTAGAAGAGATAACCTTCGAGAAGATCTTGTAAATGCAGTTGCAAAGGCTAATCGGTCTGAATTGATTGAAGGAGGATGGAGCTTCTGATTTAGGGATGAGATAGATGAGAGATGAGGTGAAAGCTCTAGGAAGGTCTCCTCCATTGAAGAGATGGACAGTAGCTGCATGGATATCTGTGGCCACAATCTCCCAACAACCTGTGAAAAAGGAACCTCCGAAACCATCTAGGCCTGGGGAGCCATTAGGAGGCAGCAAGAAGGCCGCCCGTCTGACCTCCTCCGCTGACAGATCATGCAACAACTCCTCGTTGTCACTCTCAGACAACACGTGGGGGATAAGATCGCTGACAATGTCCACGTCCGCAGAGTCGTCACCTATGAGCAAGTTGGAGAAGAAACGGATGGCTTCCTCCTTGATAGATTCGGGATCAGTGATGACGGTTGTGGCATCGGGCTTGATTATTTTGATCTCTGCTCTTCGAGCACGGTCCACAGTAGACATGTGGAAGAATTTTATGTTACGATCGCCTTCAGTCAGCCAGTTGTTCCGGGCCTTTTGCTTTCAGAAAATCTCCTCAGCTAACTCCCAATAAGCTAGGTTTTGATTGGCTTCCAACATCTCCGCTGAGGAGGAGGAGACGGAAACCGACTGCATAGAATTTTCCAAATGTTCGAGGGAGGTTTCTGCCTGCTTCTGCTTAGAGAAAACGTTTCCGAAAATGTCCTTATTCCACACCTTGATTACCTGCTTCACTTTTCTTAACTTAAGCATGACCCTTATCATGGGCGAACCTACAATATCACCTGTCCACATCTCCTTGACAGTTTGAAGAAAACCCTCATGCAGGAACCACATCCTCTGAAAACGGAAAGGTTTTGTTGACGGCTGAGCCAAGGGCGGGAATTTCAGCAGAATGGAAGCATGATCTGAGCTGGCTCAAGATAAATGAACAACCTGAAAACGAGGAAACCGTGTGAACCAATCGCCATTGCAGAGGACTCTGTCCAACTGGGCCCAGATCCTCGCATTCCCTCCCTGGTTATTGCTCCAAGTAAATCTGTTACCCGAGAAACCGGCATCAAGCAGCCCCGCATTGTTGATAGCTGCCGCGAACTCCTCGTCACCTGCTCCAAAATGCGATCTACTTCCTAGCCTCTCTGCTCCAAAAGAGACTGCATTGAAGTCACCGCATACTGCCCAAGGGCCAGAATGGGATCTGCTAATAGTGGCCATCTCTTCCCACAAATCGCGCATAAGAAACCTAGAACACTTTACATAGACAAAAGAAAGAAGCACGAAATCCTGCGAGGGCTAAAAAGAGCATCTAACACAGAGCATTTGGTTAGAGAAAGAGACTACTACTGCGTTAACGGAGGAGTGGAGAAATACCCAGATTTTTCCGTCAACCTCTCCATTAGAGAGGGAGGAATGAAATCCCAACTTCAAGTATGTCGCCACTCTTCTTTCCTCTCTAAGCATAGGCTCCAAGACAGCAATGATCCTTGGTTTGTTCTCGACAATGATCCTCTTCGCCGTTCTGATAGTAGGGGAATTCCCTATGCCTCGACCATTCCACACGAGGCAGCTATCCATCAGAGATACATCCAGAATAGACGGCCCTTCTCTCCAACCTCCTCAATCTTCTTCACCATTCCACAGGGCCAGGGATTCTAAATGGAAGAGCTTTGGACCTGTGTTTACCCTTGGAGTGTGGTGGGAGAGCTCTGGATCTGCATTTTCCTCTAGCCAACCAAACTTTGGATTGAACTGCTGCTCTGGATGAGCCTACATTGGTACACTAAACAGAAGGAGCTGAAGGAGAGATGCCTGTTCCCGCAACCTCAGGTTCTGCTATTGATCCAGCTTGAATATGGACCTCTGCTCTACCCTCTTCCCACAAGACGTCGCAGCTCGGACGGGCTTCATGCGAACCAATTTCCTCCCTATGGGCTGTGGCTGTAAAGGGGGGAAAATCTACCATCGAGACTATGTCCCTGTCCTGACAAGGAGCCACTCTAGCAGAGTCCTCTGCAGTTTGAGGAACGAAAGAAGTTGATTCCCAAAAATGGCTGGCTGTCTCATCTTCACTGTCATAGAGGGGAGAGTTGGGAGTGTAGCCAACTGATTTGGCCCTGTCTTTAATACCCATATTGGCCAGATGGTAGATAGCTTCCATGGAGGGGAGATGGGTAGTTTCTGTAACGACTCAGAAAATTCCGTACAATGGCCTGAGTACCACCTCAGGCAGAAATCACTTAGGATCAAATCCTTTAGAAATTAGACAAAGTTAACTAAGTGTTAAACTAGATTAGCCATGAAATTCGCTCGAATCACTTTAAATACGATCTACAAGACCTAAAACTTGTGGAATCGTTGACGCTACATTACCCTAAAATCTAGGATCAATCTCATTACCCGTTTGTTCTCGGGAGCACATTGAAACTCCGTATCAGATCTGAACCGCACATCGAAAGTCTGAATAATACGAGGTTATAGGCTTGATAACCATCTCGGAGATCAAATCCAGATAGTGTCCCATGGCTATTCGCTTGAGCCCGAAGTGAAGAGTGTGAGAAAACCTGATTTTCTTTAGAAATCAAATCTCATTTAAGTAATCTGAGACTTATCACTTGCGGGCCTGATATAAGCAATCAGACCGTCAGAATCTGACTCAAATACACCCTCGGATCAGGAGAAATTTCATATACATGGCAGTGTACTTGAAATTCCTGATCGAGTTTCGGTGACCGTTGAACTGAAACTGGTCCGCCACGTGCGATCTGGAAACCCGACTAGAACGAAAACTTAACTATACCTAGATCCAATGTTAGTGGACTTAAATCCGACCGCACACAGAAAAGGGGCCTCCAAAAGTGCTCCGTTGGATCGAAATGGACTCACTTTGGATATAACTTAAGTATACCTTGACCCTGGGTCTATTTTGGTTATGTTTTAGCCTATATAAGGACCTTAAACTCTCTCTCATTCAGCCCATACGAATTTAAAGAAACCCTAGGAGAGAGAAGAGAGAAAAGTGAGAGAGAGTGTGAGAGAAGTGGGAGGATCTCCCTGATACTCTACCCTTCCACTATACAAGCTTAAACACCTCTTTCTAATCGCTTTCCCGACGATTTCAGCTTCATTTCTAGGTAAGAAACCCTAACCCTACTCTGATCTAGGGTTATGATCATTGCTAATAATGAAATAGCTAATCTATTTCATTCTATAGGTTGCCAAATTGCCGTACACGAAGATTTAACAAATATATCGAGTTCATTACGCTTCTACGGCGTAAGGTGCGGACTTTAGGTGTATAGGTTATGGTTTTCAAGGCTTTCAATGTCGGTTAATGATTTATAACTGACGAGAGTGCTATTACACATGCAAAATGCGTCGTTTGTTTCGTTATACGAGTTTGTATGAGATATGTAGGATTTAGGCTATTCTATGCATATGTTGAAATGTTTGATTTTGTTTGGATTTTGGATTTGTGCTTAACATGTTTATTTGTCGTGAATATAGGCTTAATACATGTGTGACAACTCTTTAGCAAAAGGACTTGCCCTAAATCACGTCACAGCAAAAATACGTTATGTGTGATAAATGTGTAGCCCAAGTGTTTGGAGAAATGTTTAAGTAAACACGGATCCCGGATTCATGCATGCCATGATTTCCGTCATGGGTATACACGAGTAATATACGGGGCAATTCCCTAGTGAAAGGATTTGGCCTAGCACATGTGAAATCATCATACGTCATGTATGATGATGTTTGTAGTCTGTGTTGTGAAAATGCTTGAATGTACTAGCATTCATCTAGTACACCTTGTATGTGGATCGAGATACAAATCTCAGTTACTTTTTATTGTGTGAATGATTTCCTACATGTATGCTTTATTGTAACTTCTGTTTTACGTATGCAATGATTGTGTGTGAAATCATGTTTGTATTGTAATATGCTTTGATTGTAAATTCTATTTTCATAAATGCTTATGTGATTGCAATTCTTGAACCTATGGAATCCATTACGGTGGATTGTCTCATACGATTACATGATGAAATGGATTGCGTTTGGGACTATGAAGTAGTCCAGGCAATCGGAAACGGAGATGAATGCGTGGCTGAGATTCATTCGCCACGCGAGATGTGTTCAATGAACCCGAGTCGTACTTCGGTTGGCGGTAGTGGTTAGGCCACACGGAGTGCTTGCGCTTCATGTCGTTCAATTGGTCGTACGCTTGAGCTAGCCGAGCTCGTCAAGTAACTCAATCTGTCTTATGTATGTTCACCATATTTGGACGCCTTTGTTTGAACATAAGGTACCAAGCTTACCAGTGGAATCCCGTTAACCGTGGTACCTCGATCCGCTAAGGCTCATGAGTCGGGCATGGTGGTATGGGACACCGTGGTCGAGCTGTCGGCCTACGTTGGGGCCATGAGCCTCCCCATAATGACCATTGAGCAACCAGACTCGTGAGCTGATTATGGTGGTATGGGACACTATATTCGAGCTGTCGGCCTATACTGATAAGGTGATGGGGGAGTGGTGCAACGATTCCGTGTAACAGCCCTGATAGCCCTTTGTAGTGACCTCGAGAGTACTCTGAGTCTACGTGGAGGCGACGACCCTTCCGTAGCAACAAGAGTACAAACTAGGCCTGTATTGATATGGTGATGGGGGAGTGGTGCAACGATTCCGTGTAATAGCCCTGGCAGCCCTTGCAGTGACCTAGAAACACACCATCGTATGAGATTATTTAGGACTGACGACCCTGGAATGGATCATGTTTTGGAATGATATAAGGGAGGTACCCTAGTTTTCCAATACTGCTGTTTGAAATGGACTAATAACAATGCGATAATTATACTCATCATCGCATTGCATGTGCCTAGAAGATGTGGAGCACTGAGGGATGAACGCATGTCGCGGACGTAAGATGGTGCCGTATGAGGGTGGTTAGGCGAGGGGCATGTATCACGACTGCATTTCATACTTGCATTAACAAGAGTACTTAAGATTGTTGATTGTACTGCTTTATCATTACTGCTTGACTGATTTGATAACATGTTAACCTATGCTTTATTGTTCCACTGAGTTAGCTACTCACTCCCACGTTACGGGATGGTGTTCTGGACACCCACCAGACTCTGTCTTAGATGCAGGTACCGACGATTCACAGGAGGCTGACCCTGATTACTATGATGATCAGGATGAGTTCTCCTACATGCAGTTCTCCGGCGGCTTTGCTTAGGCTATCGGATTGACGGGGCTATTGGGCTATCACGACAGTTGGACTAATCTTTTGACATTTTATTTTTGATTCAGTACATGTATATGATGACTCAGCGAAGTAATCATACTTTGAAAACAGATCAAAATTGTTTTATTTTTATACACATCTATATATGTCTTTCAGTCTTCCGCTTGCATTTTATACATTGTTCTGGAGTATGGATTACTATTTTGGTATAATCTCACTCATGTTTATTGCACTAACACAGACAACATTCAATCATCATTCTCTATGCTGCATAAGTGATGTCTTGGAACTCGAGAGTTGAGTTGTTACTCGACCCTCGAATTTCAGGGCGTTACAGTCTCTCTGATGGGGAATGTTGGACTAGGGATTGGGGAAGTAAGTGGGAGATGTTGGCTAGGAGCCAGATCCTGGTTAAGTAGTGCAGGGCTGATTGGCGGAAGAGGGGAGGGCGTGGGTTGATGGGGTTCCATGAGCTCAGAAGCACATAGAACGTTGGGGAGAGGATCTGACGCCCTGATATCAAGGGGAACTCCCTCGTGAGTGATACCGAGATGGGGGGTTGAAGAGGTCCCCTGCATCCCTATCCCCGCAAGTTCCTCAAAGGATAAACTAGTCCCTATCACAGGGGATTTTCGACAAACAGATCGGCTGTGAAGCTGGCGCGGGCTCGGACTTGACTTGAAACTCCTCTCAACCCAATCCCTAGTCCTCTCCGGAGGCCTTGGACTGTGCCTCTCTCTTCAGCGATGAGTCTAAAAGATGTTGGAATGTTCCACTTCGACTCCCACTAGGTAAGGTTGCCCATCAACTATCAGTTGTTGCGAGCAGCAGAATGGTATTCCCGGATTCAAAATCACCTCAGCTCGAGCAAAAACCTGAAAAAGGTCATATCTACTATTGGAATCTATCTGAGTGACTTTACCGTATCTATTGCCAAGATCACAAATGACCTGATCCACCCATGCATGGGCTGGGATGCCGAAAAATCGAATCCAGTGCCCCTCATAGACAAGGTTGGATTCTGGGGTCCATTTAGCCAGCACCCTGAACCCCAAAGATTCCTGCAATCCACTGTCCAGTGAGAAATCTTGAAGGTCTGCCTTCTATTTGAACATGAGGAGGAATGCATTGCTGGATAACCTGGTAACATCGACTGCCGCAACTTGAAATCTGGAGGACCTGATGGTTTCCATTAGATCGAGGATGGATGTAGCTGGGTCGACGACTCTCCCTATCAGTCCCAAATCAAGTTCAGCTAGCTTCCTCCCTACCAGAGCCGGGTCTACCTGAATGGGTCCGCCATTGGGAGGCGAAGGGGGAAGCGGGATGGACTGCGTTCCTGTGGCCTTCCCCCGGGGTTGAGCTCTGGATGAGGAGTTGGAGCTATCGGTCGAGAATTCCGGAGGGGCAGGTGGCTTGGAAAGACTAGATGAGCGGGTGGGCGGCTTGGAAAAACCGGAAGGGCGGGCGGGCGGGCGGGCGGCTGGGGGCGGTGAGGCTAGAGATCCTTTTTTGCTGCTTGAACTGTCACTATTCTCCAATTAATCCTTCTCCCATAGAGGACTCCAATGGCTACCCTAGCATCATCTTCGTACTGAAATCACACAAATGCGAAGCCTCTAGGGCAAATCGTCCCTGGGAATGAAGGGATGAAAACGTCAACCACTCTACCATACCGCTGGAAGATCTTGAAAAGATCCTCATTCGAGCAAGAGAAAGGGAGGTTCTTAACGAATAGGTTGAAAACCCCTCTACCGCTCGCAAGCTTTGGTGGACTCTATAACCGAAGGTTCCGAGATCTCCCTGTTCTACCCCTGCAAGCGTTTGCGTAGTGTAGAGGAGGGCAATCTCTGGACGGTGCCCTGCTTCGTCTTTTCCTATCCTCTTCACTGTGGGACCAAACCCTAGACATCCCCTCAATCACGGGTCTTAATACTCCTTTGTGTAAGTTACATTGGCGGTCGAGAGGGCATTCTAGATTTTGACTACTTGAAAACTAATCTTTTTCATAATTGTTTGGTGCTCTTCCCCAGTCATATCCAAATGGCCCGTAGCATTGATGGAGCATATGGATGTTGATGCACATCATCAATGTCATGCATGCAAAACTATTAAACATTTAAGGTGGCACATGTGGCACATATTGGGCACCCGAATGTGGACAATCACATATTTGGCACGTGTGATTTATATATGTTCCTGTAGGACTGGTCCAGTATACTGTCCCTCTTGGTTCACCCAATCCCTACAGGTGAGACCCACGGTTTGTTCATTGAGACCGTTGAACTCATATGATCAACTGGATCCTTACTCTTGCTCTGGTGGTAGACTCTAATAAATTTCAACACCAAGCAAGAAAACTAATCTTTTTCATAATTGTTTGGTGCTCTTCCCCAGTCATATCCAAAAGGCCCGTAGCATTGATGGAGCATATGCATGTTGATGCACATCATCAATGCCGTGCATGCAAAACTATTAAACATTTTAAGGTGGCACATGTGCACATGTTGGGCACTCGAATGTGGACAATCACACATTTGGCACGTGTGATTTATATATGTTCCTGTAGGACTGGTCAAAAACTTGTTCACTCCCTAAGTATAGGGTTGTGATGTAGTAATAAACTCAGTAAGACCGAGGTCGAATCCACAGGGACTGAAACCTGTACATAATCTAAAATTAACTAGAACTAGAATGAGATGAAATCTAAATCAAGTATAAATTGAGGAATAATGATGAAATAATTATTTAAACTGGTGAAATTTAAAAGTAGGAAACTAGGGATTCAGAGGATCCACTTATAAAGATCAGGGAGATCTACAGTCGTTTCATGAACTCAACTAGACTTTGAGTCCCATCTTCATCCAGTTGGAAGATATAACCTGAAAATCAATGTGAACTTCTTTTTGATCTAGTTTTCAAATAGATGAAAGGTATAAGAATTAGATATGATTCCATCACAAATCCATGCCCATGAGACAAGGTAAACAATAAAACTTAAACCAATCCATAACCAATCAGAAGATGTATGAATGTTAGGAAGGATTCCTTCATCCAACCATGTCCAAGGGGCAATGGTGAACAACAGAATTTCCTGATTTCACAATCAAAATATGAGGAAGAAGGAAATACTCAAAGCCATCACAGATCTATTGTAATTTAAGTCACAACAAATCATTAAAAACTATGAATATTTCAATTAATCAAACTAGAATCAAACATAAGTTCATAACCATAAATCAACGCCGTATAATCGGTCCCATCACACGACAAGCTTCACCTCTTGGCCCTAGCCAAGAGGCTTAGCCCAACATGAATGGGCTGGATCTCTTGAACAAGAACAAAATAAAAAGGAGAAGAAAAGAAAAGAAAAACACTCTCAAAAACTCTCTCTCTTCTACGTTCCCTCCAAAGATGTCTTTCTCAATTCTCTTTTCTTCCTAATATAGTTGCTGAAGGTCGGCTGGGAACATCTGTTGCAAGGAAAGGTGGGGTCGGTACGTTCGTGTGTAACACGTCCGGACTGCATAGAGATGTAACTGGCGCAGGGATGGACTTACATGACAGGATCGGAGCCCCCTAACTCTCCCGTTCCTGTGACTCTTTCCAAAAGAACATCGTCTCTTGGGACGATTTCGACTTGCCTACACGATGGACGGTTCGGATTGACCGTCTGGACCATGATGATGGCCCACTCAAAGCATCCGCAGCCTCTGTTCCGCTAACGGAAACAGAGGACGCCAATTCAAATTGATGGTGTCCGTGGGGCCCACTTACAACAACTTTAAGCCTCATCAGAGTCGTCTATCGGCTTTGTGAAGTAGATTTAGTGCACCATTCTCAATTTGGAGAGGGTATGAGCTCTTGGTGGACCACTGTGTGAATCAACGTCTGGAGAAGCTACAGCCTTTGCACTCCTGCTCTTGTGCATGGACGAATGGAAATGATCGGGGTTTGGTCAAAATTGCCTCCTGAGTACATTGGGTGGCTTGGATCATCCATCCAGATGTTTAAGGTGGGCCATCTGCATCCGTCTGCAAATCGTCCGCAACAGAGCCATAAACGGCAACTTCCGTTTTGAGAGGGCGTCGGTCAAGAGTCGGTTTGACCGACTCTCTGTTGCCGTGCACAGCTGGTGCACTACTGTATGATGCACACACTTGTCGGGTGGGGTCCACTGCGATGTTTCTGAGAAATCCTGTCCGACTATCTGTTTTGTCACCTCATAAAACGGGATGAGACCAACTTTGAAGCATATCCAGAGTTCAGGCGAGACCCAAATCATGATTTCATGGGCTGATCCATCCGTTGGGCTACTCCCACCAAGATCCAATGGCTGATTTTTGACATGTACGGTTAATTTATGGTCTCCAGGCCATGTATACAGTTTCGAGCAGAACGGATGGTGGAAACTTTGTGATCTTACATTTTGACCGACTTTCAGGCCTCTTTAACGTAAACTATTGTATTTCCTTGAATCTTAGGCATGTAAACTCTTCAATTTCAGTTCCCTGGAGTCCGTGCCTTTCCTTCGTGCTTCTTGATCATTAAATCCATGTTTTTAGTATCCTTTTTAGTCCTATGCTCGCAAATACACCCTGCAGCACAAACACCATTAAAATCGAGTGTTAAATAGTATCATGCTCGTAAATTCAGGTAATAAATGGGGTTTAATATGCAATATTGGACCCTCAACACAACCCCCAACCAGCATTTTGCTAATCCCAAGCAAAGTATGCAAAAATTAAGTTGAGAATTACAAGACAATTCTTGTGAAAACGAGTGATATTTTGAAAAACAATTCAGATACGAAAAATCTAAGATTCATGAATGTTGGGCATAGTTCTCTCCTAGACTCAAGCACACGGTAAACTTCATAATTAAGTTCAAAGTATTAATCCATCAATTAGAACAATTCTGAACATTGAGTTCCAGGGGTGTATAGTGTAATCTCAGCTTATTAACATTAAGATTCACTTCTCTAGTTCATGATATCATGGTAACCAACAAGAGAATTCATGACAACAAAAACCTAGACCAAAACTTTCCTCACAGGTCATTTTTTCATTCTTTCCGCTTTCGATTTTTCCATTACAAGTAGCGCCAAGGAGTGGACTCAAATCTTCACCTATAGGGAGCAAACCTATGGTGAAGACTAGTTGCCTAACTCTTTTCAAATGTCAACCATGGAGAATCGAACCTACACCTATAGGGAGCAAACCTATGGTGACGTTCGTTCGCCCAACCCTTTTCGTAGGCAGCTATCTTGTAACCAGGTTTTTTTTTTTTTCATTCTTCTTATTGAACAGGATGGACAAATTTCCCAGGTTGGTTCCTTTCATGCTTACTGATTACCAAGTTAATCCTTCTATATTGAACTGAAACCTCATTGCATAAGCGAGATGTGATATATGAAATCATAACTCAATCAATGTTTACAACTTCTAATTCTAGATTAACAATTCAAACTTAATTGTGAAATCTGACAGATACTGAATCCAAGAGTCATAAGTTACTGTCACGCCCCGAACTCGGAGACCGGGCTCACAAAATTCCTGATCGCCGAATCCGGCACCGACAGCCTCCGTAGAACCCCATTCTCGGCTCCCAGCGCCCATACGCCAGGTTCCGATCCTGGGATGTTACAAGGAGGATTTCTAATAATCAATTTGATTCGTAATGAGCATAACCACAAGCATAACCCACGAACAATAACAACAAGAACACCATCACAAAATCCAATATGATAAGAAACTTTGAGTACAAGGTGTATAAAAGGAAATACAAGATACTGAAAATGGCAAAAACTCCAAAGGCTCGGCTGCACGCTCCAACTGCGGCGAGACTACGGCTGCGTCCTGGCGTCACCTGCACGCATCAATCGTGCATAAGCTTATGGAAAGCTTAGAGGGTGGTGTAAGTGTGTGCGCAAAATGAGCGTGCTCAGAATGCAAGGTCAGAGTAATGCGAAATCGTGCCAATGAGTACATGAATGCAGTCAGCCATACCAAGGCTATGCGGTGCATAATATAAATGATATCGACCATATCAAGGCCATGCGATGCATAATGCAGCTCAAGCATGCCAATCCTCATGTCAATATAATTATCAGTCTGGATAATCACTGGGGTCTAGTACACTCAAGCCAGCTTGCCGCCCCTATCCGAACGCACAACTGGGAGAGTGGAAGAGACCTCACTATCCGCCTGCCAATATCGGGCCCGGCTTATCGTTAGCAGACCGATTCCTCAAGCTGGTCAAACTCAACGTAGAAATTGCCCCCTCACTCAGGCGGGTAAGGTCACACCCCTTTCCAACCGACCACGACACAGTGGGAGACGCGACCTCCTGGTATTCGGCCCTCATGCGCTCGTACATCCACTCGGTCTCGACGTTGGAGTCATCCTCTGGTACCATCGGGTTTAGGGATTTTCACCCAGAGACACTATGGAGCCCGTTTGCTAGAACCAAACATTTCCGGTATCCAATCCAGCCACCCACGATGTGTCTATGGAGGCTATGGCCCTGATGTCGCTGGGGCATATCACAATCATACAAATGCAAGTGCATGTATCACACTACCAGTCATGCAATCATCCTGCGTGAAGTACGCGCTCATGTAGGGTAACTCCGCCTATCAGGGAGCCCGTAACAGTCTGCCCGAAGGCATATGCTATGATCAGTCACCCCTCATCCCAAGCATGCATATGATGTATATGATCATGAATCATGGGGCAGCACTATGCTTATGATATGATAATGGGCGTTGCTCAAAGTGAAGATGGGCCTAAACGGACTGCAGAGTACAAGTATGGGCCTATCAGTGGGCCTTAAGAAGAGTGACAATGCGGACATTTAACCGTCGTCACCTACAATGTGGACGTCAAACCAACATTGTTCCCAAGGCATAGCCCGCCATAAAGTATCATTACACAAACCATAGGGAATCACACATTGCAATGGGCCGAAACACAACTCATTGGGCCTTGACCCAAAGTCCTCAAATACATCAGATGAGCTGCCTCATATGGGCCTTTCATAAATCAAGTGGGCCGCATTAATGGGCCTTATGTACATTGCAATGGGCCATATCCCATGGGCCTTTAAATACATCAATGGGCCGAATCACATGGGCCTTATGTATATACCAAGGTGGGCCTCAACAATGGCCACAAATACATTAATATGGGCCCCATCACATGGGCCTCACATATGCACTAAGGTGGGCCTAATCACATGGATCAAATGGGCCAAACCACCATTAAAATTCCCAAGGCCCGCCATAATGTATATATTACATAATATAATATATTAATGATATATATAATACATATAATATAAATAATATATACATATACATGTACATATTCATATACATATACATATACATATACCCACACACACACACACACACACACACACACACACACACACACACACACACACACACACACACATATATATATATATGGAAAAAAAGCACAATGAGCTCGAGCTGACGTTCAGCTCCCATGAGGTCGAGCTAAGTGGGCCCCACTGTAATGCGTTTTCAAACATCTACCCCATCAGCCAGATGCACCATTCCGTCGTGAGCCTAGGTCTCAGAAAATCAAGTCAATCCGTGACTTGTGCAGGCCACACCACATGCAGAAGTGGAGAGGGTCGTGCACCATTTAAAACATTCATAACCATTTTGAGGGCCCACCGAGATGTGGTTTGCAAATCCAGCCCATTCATAAGTCGTGTCCCACTAGCATGAGAGCTCAGACCAAGTTTCAGGCGCGTGAGAAAATCAGGTGGGGTCCATCGTCCACAACAGTGGACGGTGTGCGTGAAACACATACATATTAGAGGGCTCCACCGTCCGCTGGACGGTGGTAACATAACACATACATTAATGTGGGCTCCACGTGAGGCCCACCATAACGTTTACTTTCCATCCGGACCGTTGATAAGGTCACACAAACCTGAAAGAAGGGGAAAAACAAATTCCAGCTTGATCCAAAACTTCTGTGGACCCCAAAAGAGTTTCAATGGTAAACGTTCATTCACACTGTTTCCTATGATGTGGGCTACCTGAGCCATGGATCAGGCTGATTTTCGGAGGGGACCCACCTCAGGGGGTGGTCCTGTAACGCCCCGTGTTTTCAGGACCCGAGTATACGACTCGTTTCCCAAAAACCCGAGTGTTAACCTTAAAGGATGATCAAATCCGAGTGTACATACATTTTTTTCCAACTATAAGAGTAAGCAAATGAGCGTAGTGTGGACAAATCGACGTAAAGGAAAATTTCATTATCATTCAAATATACAAGAAGCTGCCCATAATGACTTATACAAACCAATGTCTCTGAATTTAACAAGTACAAGATTTATAAGAATTTAATACATGAAGAATAGAAGAAAGCATATAAATATAAGCCGCAAGACCACGCAGCCCCTCCAGGCAAATACAGTCATGCATCCCTGGCGATCGTACCCTGCTCCTCATCAAGTCTGAACATGTATATCACTAAAGCCACCTGTACTACCTGTACGGTTGTATATTTGATGGATGAGTGGCCAACTCAGTGTGAATTCTCCTCAAGATTACACACCGCCGCATTAGGTAAGCATAGTTATAAAACAAAAAGGCAATCAAAATAATACATGATGCAGTCTTTTTAAATGCATGGATGCGTGAATGCACATCGACCTGGGGATGCACATCCAGTCGAACTTGGGCTCGTCGCCCATGCAAATCATCGACCTGGGAAAATCATCCAGTCGGAACAGGAGTCGATAATCGGTGGTCTGGGAGCTAGCGAAACGATACCCTAACAACTCTAGGGCACGTGCTACAGCATCCAGAATTAGCCACCCGTCATCGTCAATATGCCATGGATGCATGATTAGCCAAACCGTTATTAGTCCAGTCGCAATCAGCCAATTTAGATAAGCTCAAGGTCACTACGGGGAGCGTATAGCCCAGCGTAGGCCGACAGCTCGGGCATAGTGTCCCATTACCACCATCCCCGGCTCATGAGACTACCACCTTAGGATGTTTAATGGAAAGCCGTCGACTAGTGGTCAATCATATTACAACATATGGGGCTTACCATCGCGTGGTTGCACGATATAAAACATCGAACCCATATAGGAAAAATACCAAAACAAACCACGTAGGCAGATATCAAAATAAGCCACATGGGGCGAGTATCAAAATATGCCACATAAGGTGAATATCAAAACCATACGATAAAGATCATCCTTAAAAATCATTGGACACAACAACCTTGGATGGTAGGCCCACATCAATCATCCTTCTAGACCACCACTCAATAACCACTAAGTCGAAGGTCCATTACAATCACAACTAGTCAAGTTACATCCCAAGTATGGGTGTACATTCATATGTGGGAATTTCCTACTAATGTACCAGTTTAGGTTCCATAAGCAATCCACAAAAAAGAATCCACAAGCATGAGCAATTATACAGGATAATCATAAAGCATGTAATACAACAATTCAATTTCCGTCAGCTAACACATGTGATTATAAAGGAAAATGTCAATTATGAACTTAAATGAAAACTATAACTTAAGCTAATGAGAAGATGGAAAGCTCAAGGGGAAGAATCATCACCTCGTGGATCGCCACTAATGTCGCTAGGAAGCACATGTGCCCTTAAAATCAACCCTACCATAAATTGTAAAATTATATGGTCAGATACAAGTTTTATACGTTCCTTATGGTTAAGACCATAACCTAGAGTTCGGATAACCTAGTTTTAGGGTTTCATCTTAGGGTTTAGTTATAGGCTTAGATTTTCAGGGTTTGAACCCTAGTTGGTGTGAATTTGATTTTAGTGTTACTTTAATAATTATAAAGCATTTACTAATATTAGCGTTATGGTTAACATTGGTTAACAATCATTATAATGATAATTAATATCATGATCTACTATTTATGATAAACAATACATTAGTACTTTATAATGATACCATTTTAATTTATTGTATATGATAACTATCATTAGAATAAATAATTTACCACTGGCTATGCATCCTAATCCTAATATTGATGGAAACGGTGACAATGTTAATTTAATAATTATATAAAAATAATAATTTGTTAATATTAGTGTTATAATCACTGTTAGCTAATGTAGCAAAATAATCATCATAATGGTAACGAATGGTATGATATATTATAAATGATAATGTCTATGAATGATAGATAAATGCTAATATCTAACATTTAATGGTCGTAATTTGCTTATAATAGTTAATATTAGCATACACAACATGTTAGTGGTTTAACAAAATTATTAATCTCAAAAACTATAGTAACACCAATTTATGATAATAAATTAACGACTTATTTTGAAAGAGGAAACTAACTCACATTAGTTGACTCAGTTCGAGTACAACGAGTCATTGACGAGTTAACTCGATCTCAGACTGAGTCAACTCAATGACTCACCCTTCTCATTCTCTTCTTCTTCTTCTTCCCCTTTCTTTCCTTCTCTCTGACTCTCTCTTTCTTCCCACATGCTGGAGGTCCAGCGGTACCCCAGACGACCAGCCTCAACCCATCAGTGAGTCGGGCAGCCCGCTCAGACTCAGCCTGAGCCGCGGGTGGAGCGGCAGCCGCATCCTCATCCTTTCTCTTCTCTCTCTCTTCTTTCTTCCTCTTTTCTCACTTCTTTTTTTCTTCCTTTCTTCTCGTTTTTCCCTGCTACAGAGTCCAGCCATCTCTGGACTGTAACACCTAGGCTGGACGTGCCCCGAAAAGCACCAGCAACGGTGGAAAAGAAGCCCACCGTTAATGGCAGACTCTCACCCGTTGCTCCTTTCTTCATTCCGTCAGCATGGGATGGTTCAGATGGGTCCCACAGAGCTCATGGATGCAGGAAAACGAAGGTTTCATGGCGTTTACTCGATGGGTTCAAAGGGAGAAAGAAACTGTTATTTTTCTTGGGTTGCAGCAGGAATGGTGGTAGGGTCTGTTTGAGCTCGATCCCAGCCCATCCTATGGTGTTTCTGGCCCTACCTAGACTGTTGGATTGAACCCAAACGGTCAGGATTCATTCTATTTGAAACTGCCTCGAGTACAACTAGTAAAACTAAAACCGCCTGTGGTTTCGCTTTACTGTGGGTAGAAAACCTAGGGACGTTTGAAATGGGCGGTTAGGATGGTTCGAAATGAATGGCCGAGATTAGGAGTCTCCACTTCACGCGGATGGCAACAGACAGTTTCCAGTTTTGGAATTTTTTTTGTGTTTTTGGGGTTGCTCGAGCCAATTGTTGTGTGAACACACGTGTGCAAGGGCTTGCACGAGAGGCATGGTTCTGGTTAGGCCCTTGCCGTTCGCACGATGGACGGTCTGGATTATCAAGGTGGGGCTCAGACGGTGGGCCACAGACACCACAAACGGTCACCCGACCATCAGTCGCTGAAAAGAGAGAGAGAGAGACAGATTCTTTCTTTTCCAAGAAGACGCGGGTCAGCGCTAGATAAGGCAGCTTGCACGGTTCCGTGCACCGCGAGTGCACCACCCCTGGTGCACATTCCACTCATTTGTGGGGTCTGTCATGATGTTTCGGTAAAATCCACACCATCCATTCTATTTCTTAGTCCCAACTAGGGCCTCTTACCAAAAATCAGGAAGATCTAAGCTTTAGGTGGGGCCACAACATGATTTGTAATCGTATAGTGGGTTCTCGTCAATCTAGTAGTCGGATTATTTCAAAGTTGGGCGCCAACGGTTAAAAGGTCAAAGGGGCTAAAATATGAAACTTATCTAAGTACTAGGTGGGTCATATGTTAATCAACGTGGACGGACTGTATTCCCATTGAAACAGGATGTCATTTATGTACATGGATTTCACGTGAATTCGTGGCTTGCATACACAGTTGGAAAAAAAAATAGGTGGGGCCCATAGTGATGTTTGTTAAGAAATCTACTCCATTCACCGTCTTTGGCACGTCGTGCAAACCCATGGTCCCAAATTTGAAGTAGATCTGAACTTCAGGTGGGCCGCACGATCTTGCCAAGAAACAATAATTCTCACCGTTAAAAAATTTCAATTGTAACTCTCGTAGTTAACAGTGCCATGCATGTTATCATATTTACAATTCTACCATTTTTTTTCAAAACTTCTGCCATCCGTAACTCATGAGTCTACCATCCAAATGTGATAAAATTTGACAGTTGGTCTTTATCCTTCACGCTCTTTCCGTCGCCCAAATTTGAGCTATGATCTCTTAAGTATGACTAAGATTCTCCTTTAATGGCTAATATATTTTAAAATTCTAAAATAACATTTGTACTCCTTTGATCGACAAGTTACCGGACAGTTGGGACCTACACCCTAAGATTTTCATGATGATCAGTTTATCATGATGTTTACATGGCCCGTTTGGTGGATCCAAACATGATGGGTGGTCAGATTACTTGTTAATAATAAGAGGACTTGATGGTTAGCACTCTGGTCATGTATGTCAGTAGATGTACGGTCAGTTTCGTAAATGGATGGTCATCAGGTGTGTTTCTGGAGTGATTATGGGTATGACACATATATTGTTGGATTTGAGTGACTTATTCATATGTGTAAGTTTCTCGGATTGAAATTCTAATGGTAGGTTAAGCATATCCATATGGAGTGAACAAGATGGACGGGTCAGAATCTTGATCTGGTAAGTGTATGAACGGATGTAGAGGTCAAGTAGCTGATTTACTATAATCTAAGGGCTAAAATTTGACGTGTATGGTTAATTTATGATAATTAGGCCTGGTATAAAATTTCGCATGAAACAGACTGTGGGAACCATGTGATCTAGTGTTAGGGGTCCAGGTTAGTGGCAATTTCGTAATTACCGCCGATCTATGAGTTTTGGAAAATCTAATGACTCTATATGGTTGTAAACACGTTTCTAAACAGTTCTTACTAAAGAACATATATCTAAATCATTATGGATAGGGAATTATTCGTCACGTCATCTAAGGGAAAGTACTTACGTGAAATCATGTGATGGGTGAGCTTGTCTTGAAATTCAACGGTCAGATGGCTTGATTTATGGATGAAGATCATCCCCAACGGTTATGTTTATGTCAGGGCAAGGATGTAAGGCTAGAATAGTTGGATTGGTATTGTACACATGTATATGTCACGTTGAATCTTATGGTAACGCTCGAGGACTTTCGATGCCCGAGCATCGAAAAGTTCGGGGCGTTACAGGTCCACCTCATGGACGGTGTGGATACAAAATATACATCATGGTGGGGCTCACACGGCCAGCCGTGGGTCTGCCCGTTTTCACGCTGACACTGGTAGCATCCTGCTGCATGGCAGCAGCAGCAGCAGGCGCTGCCCCTTCTACCCTTTTTTTTTTTTTTTCAAGAAACTCAATTTTTTTGAGGTTTCTGGTGCATGGGGCCCACATTGGATGAATCCACCCCGGCCACTGGTTTCCATGGCCCGGGATGGACCAAACAAGTCCAATATCTGTTATTTTTTTCTATGTTTAAGAACGGCAGGGGGTTTTCAATGGTAGAAACTACTCTTTTCAATGCTATGGCCCACCAGAACCTCGGATCAACTTCATTTTTCGTCTCAACGAATAAAATAACATGGAGAATGGAATGGACGGCGTGGATTAAACACGTACATTAAGGTGGGGCCTACACGAGTAGCCCCTATACCAAGCTTGTAAATCAAGCAAATATTTGTGTTTTTTTTTTTTTCCAAAACACGTCCAGGGAGTCCAACGTCCCTGGACGGTTTGCATAACACATACATTGAGGTGGGCCCTTGCTAAGATGGGCCATCACATGGTGGATGGTGTGGGCACAATGCATATATATAAAGTGCGCCCTACCTACGGATGGCTTGGATAGAACACATGATTCATGGTGGGGTCCATCCGGGTGGGCCACAAGGCCATATCATCTCATACGCACACCAAAAAAGAAAGAGAGAGAGAGAGAGAGAGAAAGATAAACGTGTGGTGGAGGGACCCCGCCACTATGGGCCCTCCGTTGCATGATCTACAACATATATTAAGTGGGTCCCATTTCATATGGGCCCACCGATCAAAATCAACGGTGGAGATCCTTTCTCCACCGAAATGGATGGTCTAATTGACCATGTTATGCAAAGAAAATAAACATCATGATGAGGTCCATGGAGAATGGCCCCATCATGGATTGATCTTGAAATCAAAGTGGACCATTGGCACATTTAGGGTCCAAAATGAGATCCATACCATTGATCGGTAGGCCTCACTTGGCCCATCATCAAAACAAGAAATCTACACCTATAGAAGCACCCACCGTCCGATCTTCTTGGTCCGTTGGAAAGCCGACCTCCTTGTGCTTCACTTTGATGGTGGGAGATGAAGATTCAAGGGCTAGGATGGAAGATTTTGGGATGGAAAGTGGGCCACACTACTCACTTCTCTTTTTCTCTCCTTGAAAAAAAATGTGGACGTGTGAGGCTTATGGGTTGCTTGGAATTTGAATTTTGTGAAAGAGAGAGAGAGATGGTTGTAAGGGAGAGAGAGTGATGTGAGGTGAGTGATGTGAGGTGATGGATGTGGTACTTGACTAGGTATGGGTGTGTAAGAGAGAGGGTGAGAAAGAGTTGACTTTGGAGAGAGAAAGCATGGGTTGCTTGTACTTGACATTGAAGTGATTGATTGATTGATGTGATTGATTTGACATTGTGTAGAGATTCTCTTGGGATCGAGAAAGCGCGGCGTTTCTTCGAAATAAACGCCGGCTCACATCTTCTGGTCAGGGTATCGGTTGGTGCGTGAGTCACGGCGTTGGAACCGCGGCAACGGTGCGGTCGCAATGATATAGGTCTCGGATTAAACTGACTCAAATCTAAAGGATACGACTTACGGTCGTGCGCAACGTCGATTATCAGTCGCGGATTGCCGGACTTCAACGGAAAGGATCGAGGATTCATCGGAACAGTACGAACTAGGATACGGGTCTTACAGCTCTCCCTATCTAATAAAAATTTCGTCCTCGAAATTTACACTACCATCGCAACTGAACGTAACTCATATGAGGATAGGGAACCTAACATCATGTATGGTCAAAACATAGTACAACATACATCAAACATCAAAAGACGGGGATGACGCCCCTGAATCTCAAGCTCTAACTCTCAATACGCATCATCCATAAGCAATCTAACAAGATGGTGTAGAGGCCAAGTCACATGAATCATCGACGACTACTCCTGATGACTGAGGGTCCTGCTGAACAGCATAAAATCTGCCGTGGGCCTGCTGGCGAGGTGCAGGTCCCCTCTGAGGCCTCTGCTGCTGCGGGGGAGGTCCTGGAGGCTGGTGTTGTTGCTGAGGGGGCCTCGGTGGTGGAATCTGCTGTCGCTGCTGCTGCGAAGGTTGCTGCGGTGCTCTCGGCTGCTGTGGAGGCTGTTGTGGTGCTCTCGGCTGCTGCTGCTGAGGTCGGGGACACTCCCACCTACGGTGTCCTATCCCACTGCATCCATAGCAAGTGTCAGGAAGCTGTCTCTGAGGTGGTGCCGCTGGGGGTGACGTCGGTGCTACTGGTGCTCCGACGGATGGGTGACTCCTGTATCTCTGCGGTCGTCGGTGCTACTGGGAGCTACTGGAGGGGGCTTGCCTCTTCTGACCCCTCCTCTGATCTCGATCGCTCTGTCCGCCGGCCCACTCAGCCTCATAAATCTGAGCCCTCCGCACTACCGCCTGAAAAGTCGGGAGCTCATGCCCAATAACACGGCCTCGAAGACCGTAACGTAAGCCGTTCTCGAAACGGCAGACCTTTCGCCCCTCATCATCAACCATATATGGCGCAAACCTCGATAGCGCCACAAAACGGGCCGCGTACTACGCCACAGTCATGTCCCCCTGCACCGGAGTCTCGAACTCCAGTGCTCTCTGACGTCGAATGTGGTCGGGGAAGTACTGCTCCTCGAATCGGTCAATAAAGTCCTCCCATGTCCAGATGTAATCAGGTCCTACAACACGGGTAACGGAGGTCCACCAATGCTCTGCCTCGCCTTGGAAGAGAAATACTGCTAACCGGACTCGATGCTGGGTCGTGCATGACATGGTATCGAAGATCTTCTCCACATCAGAGCGTCATCTCTCTGCTGCAGTCGGATCTGGTTCGCCCTGGAAACGCGGAGGATCAAGTCGTCTGAACTCGTGAAGAAGAGCACTCGCGCGCTCCTGCTCTGTCTGCTCTGGCGAAATAACTGGGCACCTGCCCTGCCCCTGAAGTGCAGCAGTCACAGCCTGTAACATCTGCTGTAACTGCGAGGCACTCACAGGCACGGTCGGATCCGTACCGACATCAGGTGGAGGAACGTCATCCTTAGGAAAGGGAGCAGGGATCTCTGGCGGCGGAACGGGAGGCACAGGTGGTAAAGCTGGAGCCTCAGGTGGTGGAGCGAGGGTTGAACGGGTCGGTCTCCTGGGCGGCATGTCCTATAGGAGGGATAAGGACGCTGATCAACTTCGAGAATCGTACGTTAGGGAAGTCAATCGGAAGGTTTCGCACTCGGAACCTAATCGCCTTAAACTCATAGTAAACATGTGATACTGTTCTCGGTTATTCCCAAGTTATGCTCTGATACCAACTTCTGTCACGCCCCGAACTCGGAGACCGGGCTCACAAAATTTCCGATCGCCGAATCCGGCACCGACAGCCTCCGTAGAACCCCATTCTCGGCTCCCAGCGCCCATACGCCAGGTTCCGATCCTGGGATGCTAAAAGGAGGATTTCTAATAATCGATTTGATTCGTAATGAGCATAACCACAAGCATAACCCACGAACAATAACCATAAGAAAACCATCACAAAATCCACTATGATAAAAAACTTTGAGTACAAGGTGTATAAAAGGAAATACAAGATACTGAAAATGACAAAAACTCCAAAGGCTCGGCTGCACGCTCCAACTGCGGCGAGACTACGGCTGCGTCCTGGCGTCACCTGCACACATCAATTGTGCATAAGCTTATGGAAAGCTTAGAGGGTGGTGTAAGTGTGTGCGCAAAATGAGCGTGCTCAGAATGCAAGGTCAGAGTAATGCGGAATTGTGCCAATGAGTACATGAATGCAGTCAGCCATACCAAGGCTATGCGGTACATAATATAAATGATATCGGCCATATCAAGGCCATGCGATACATAATGCAGCTCAAGCATGTCAATCCTCATGTCAATATAGTTATCAGTCTGGATAATCATCGGGGTCTAGTACACTCAAGCCAGCTTGTCGCCCCTATTCGAACGCACAACTGGGAGAGTGGAAGAGACCTCACTATCCGCCTGCCAATATCGGGCCCGGCTCATCGTTAGCAGACCGATTCCTCAAGCTGGTCAAACTCAACCTAGAAATTGCCCCCTCACTCAGGCGGGTAAGGTCACACCCCTTTCCAACCGACCACGACACAGTGGGAGACGCGACCTCCTGGTATTCGGCCCTCATGCGCTCGTACATCCACTCGGTCTCGACGTTGGAGTCATCCTCTGGTACCATCGGGTTTAGGGATTTTCACCCAGGGACACTATGGAGCCCGTTTGCTAGAACCAAACATTTCCGGTATCCAATCCAGCCACCCACGATGTGTCTGTGGAGGCTATGGCCCTGATGTCGCTGGGGCATATCACAATCATACAAATGCAAGTGCATGTATCACACTACCAGTCATGCAATCATCCTGCGTGAAGTACGCGCTCATGTAGGGTAACTCCGCCTATCAGGGAGCCCGTAACAGTCTGTCCGAAGGCATATGCTATGATCAGTCACCCCTCATCTCAAGCATGCATATGATGCGTATGATCATGAATCATAGGGCAGCACTATGCTTATGGTATGATAATGGGCGTTGCTCAAAGTGAAGATGGGCCTAAACGGACTGCAGAGTACAAGTATGGGCCTATCAGTGAGCCTTAAGAAGAGTGGCAATGAGGACATTTAACCGTCGTCACCTACAATGTGGACGTCAAACCAACATTGTTCCCAAGGCATAGCCCGCCATAAAGTATCATTACACAAACCATAGGGAATCACACATTGCAATGGGCCGAAACACAACTCATTGGGCCTTGACCCATAGTCCTCAAATACATCAGATGGGCTGCCTCATATGGGCCTTTCATAAATCAAGTGGGCCGCATTAGTGGGCCTTATGTACGTTGCAATGGGCCATATCCCATGGGCCTTTAAATACATCAATGGGCCGAATCACATGGGCCTTTAAATACATCAATGGGCCGAATCACAAGGGCCTTATGTATATACCAAGGTGGGCTTCAACAATGGCCACAAATACATTAATATGGGCCCCATCACATGGGCCTCACATATGCACTAAGGTGGGCCTAATCACATGGATCAAATGGGCCAAACCACCATTAAAATTCCTAAGGCCCGCCATAATGTATATATTACATAATATAATATATTAATGATATATATAATACATATAATATAGATAATATATACATGTACATGTACATATTCATATACATATACATATACATATACCCATATATATACATATATATACACACAGATATATATATATATATATATATATATATATATATATATATATATATATATATATATGGAAAAAAAGCACAATGAGCTCGAGCTGACGTTCAGCTCCCATGAGGTCGAGCTAAGTGGGCCCCACTGTGATGCGTTTTCAAACATCTACCCCATCAGCCAGATGCACCATTCCGTCGTGAGCCTAGGTCTCAGAAAATCAAGTCAATCCGTGACTTGTGCAGGCCACACCACATGCAGAAGTGGAGAGGGTCGTGCACCATTTAAAACATTCATAACCATTTTGAGGGCCCACCGAGATGTGGTTTGCAAATCCAGCCCATCCATAAGTCATGTCCCACTAGCATGAGACTCAGACCAAGTTTCAGGCGCGTGAGAAAATCAGGTGGGGTCCACCGTCCACAACAGTGGACGGTGTGCGTGAAACACATGCATATCAGAGGGCTCCACCGTCTGTTGGACGGTGGTAACATAACACATACATTAATGTGGGCTCCACGTGGGGCCCACCATAATGTTTACTTTCCATCCGGACCATTGATAAGGTCACACAGACCTGAAAGAAGGGGAAAAACAAATTCCAGCTTGATCCAAAACTTTTGTGGACCCCAAAAGAGTTTCAATGGTAAACGTTCATTCACACTGTTTCCTATGATGTGGGCTACCTGAGCCATGGATCAGGCTGATTTTCGGAGGGGACCCACCTCATGGGGTGGTCCACCTCATGGACGGTGTGGATACAAAATATACATCATGGTGGGGCCCACACGGCCAGCCGTGGGTCTGACCGTTTTCACGCTGACGCTGGCAGCGTCTTGCTGCATGGCAGCAGCAGCAGCAGGCGCTGCCCCTTCTACCCTTTTTTTTTTTAAACTCGTTTTTTTTTAGGTTTCTGGTGCATGGGGCCCACATTGGATGAATCCACCCCGGCCACTGGTTTCCATGGCCCGGGATGGACCAAACAAGTCCAATATCTGCTATTTTTTTCTGTGTTTAAGAACGGCAGGGGGTTTTCAATGGTAGAAACTACTGTTTTCAATGCTATGGCCCACCAGAACCTCGGATCAACTTCATTTTTCGTCTCAACGACTAAAATAACATGGAGAATGGAATGGACGGCGTGGATTAAACACGTATATTAAGGTGGGGCCTACACGAGTAGCCCCTATACCAAGCTTGTAAATCAAGCAAATATTTGTGTTTTTTTTTTTTTCCAAAACACGTCCAGGGAGTCCAACGTCCCTGGACGGTTTGCATAACACATACATTGAGGTGGGCCCTTGCTAAGATGGGCCATCACATGGTAGATGGTGTGGGCACAATGCATATATATAAAGTGGGCCTTACCTACGGATGGCTTGGATAGAACACATAATTCATGGTGGGGTCCATCCGGGTGGGCCACAAGGCCATTTCATGTCATACATACACAAAAAAAGAAAGAGGGAGAGAGAGAGAGAGAGAAAGATAAACGTGTGGTGGAGGGACCCCGCCACTATGGGCCCTCCGTTGCATGATCTACAACATATATTAAGTGGGTCCCATTTCATATGGGCCCACCGATCAAAATCAACGGTGGAGATCCTTTCTCCACCGAAATGGATGGTCTAATTGACCATGTTATGCAAAGAAAATAAACATCATGATGGGGTCCATGGAGAATGGCCCCATCATGGATTGATCTTGAAATCAAAGTGGACCATTGGCCACATTTAGGGTCCAAAATGAGATCCATACCATTGATCGGTAGGCCTCACTTGGCCCATCATCAAAACAAGAAATCTACACCTATAGAAGCACCCACCGTCCGATCTTCTTGGTCCGTTGGAAAGCCGACCTCCTTGTGCTTCACTTTGATGGTGGGAGATGAAGATTCAAGGGCTAGGATGGAAGATTTTGGGATGGAAAGTGTGTCACACTACTCACTTCTCTTTTTCTCTCCTTGGAAAAAAATGTGGACGTGTGAGGCTTATGGGTTGCTTGGAATTTGAATTTTGTGAAAGAGAGAGAGATGGTTGTAAGGGAGAGAGAGTGATGTGAGGTGATGGATGTGGTACTTGACTAGGTATGGGTGTGTAAGAGAGAGGGTGAGAAAGAGTTGACTTTGGAGAGAGAAAGCATGAGTTGCTTGTACTTGACATTGAAGTGATTGATTGATTGATGTGATTGATTGATTGATGTGATTGATTGATTGATGTGATTGATTTGACATTATGTAGAGATTCTCTTGAGATCGAGAAAGCGCGGTGTTTCTTCGAAATAAACGCCGGCTCACATCTTCTGGTCAGGGTATCGGATTGGCACGTGAGTCATGGCGTTGGAACCGCGGCGACGGTGCGGTCGCAATGATACAGGTCTCGGATTAAACCGACTCGAATCTAAATGATACGACTTACGGTCGTGCGCAACGTCGATTATCAGTCGCTGATTGCCGGACTTCGACGGAAAGGATCGAGGATTCATCGGAACAGTACGAACTAGGATACGGGTCTTACAGCTACCAACATCACGTATCTTGAAATTCTACATGCCCTACATGGCCGTTAAAATCACTTTGAATTCATAAGAAATTCCAGAAAATTTTAAAAAAATTCACAATTTTTACTCAAGTCCAAGAAAACACTGATTAGGAACCCTAATCTCCCACCCCCAACCTAAAGTCTACATTGTCCTCAATGTAAAAGATGTAAGCATGCAATGCATATGAGACAACGAAAGTAAAAGAAAAGTGATGGGACACATGTTTGGACCAACTATCAGCGAAAGTAAAGTAAAAGAAGATAGTACCTGGATAACGAATCGAGATACTTTTTCAAAAATATCAGCGAGAGAGTAAGTCAGCGCAAGAGAGAAAACAACACAAGTAGAACACAAATAACAAAAATTAACTCCTACCTATACCACTTTCGTAGGTGCTCTCGATTGCATTTAGCGTATGCAACAAGCCTTTAAACCCCTAGGTTGCCCTTAGTGGATGAGTTGTAGTCTCGTGAGAGTTTGCAGCAATGTTACCCACAAACATTGAATTGACTAATCATGGAATCAAAAGCTGGGTTGCCTCCCAGGAGCGCTAAGTTTAACGTCTTCAGCCAGACTAAAGAAACTACCCTAATCCGATGAAAGCAAGGGAAAAGTTACTCGATCATGCCGCACGGTTCCTCTTCTGGCCAGTATCGTGATAAATTTCTCAGTAGGTTTCTCAACAGGATCATCCAAAAGCCCTTTTTGCAATAGGCCTTGATGCCCTAGAGCATGAATGGCCAGAGAAACTTATGTACCTCAGCAAAAATTCGTCGTTGATTCGCTGGAGGTATCCAAAGTATATATGATTTACCTGTGTCAGAAAAAGTCTCAAAGTTAGTATCCCATGGTGAATCAGATACTACAGGTAGATAAAATTCAGAAAAATTTTCAGGAAGTAATGTCGTCTCAATGCATTCCGAAGTTCCAGACTTCGGTTCAATTTTTAGCTCATCTTCCTTTAGTGGTAAACATTCAGGGTCTGGGGAAGAAGTGGCTTCAGAGTAAGGGTGCGCTTGGTCCGTGACAACCACCAAGGTGGTGTCAGGTAAGGAATCCACCTTTTCTTGTATCATGAGGTCGTTGGGATCCACAAGGTGTGCCAAGTATGAGTTCAAAGATGTGGGAAAGTCAGTTGGGAATGACTCGTCTCCTGTATCGAAATCTATGATGATGAGCCCAAAGATTCCATCGTCTTTTGAAGTAGATGAACGCATGCTCGCTTGCGCTTGCCCTTCACAGACAGATGGACAATTAATAGGTGAAGAATTGATGTGAAGGCTCTGGTCATTGAAGCTTTTCAGTGGAAGCATTAAATTGTCTAAAGTGTGTAGCTCAGATTGTAGCCTTAACTAGGAAGTTTCAAATTCCAGAGTTATATCAAGCAAATCGTCCATCGCCCGAATCATATCATCATTCAATTCAGGGCAGTGGTCCAAACATGTATCACGAGGGTTGGAAGGATTAGGTGAAAGTGGTTCATTCTCCACATTCAAATCAGTCATTTTAGATAGGTAGAGTACATCATTATGGTTGGCAACTTCCTGAACCTCTTGATCATTGGCAGGGGCCACACTTGAGATTGAATCCCAATACTCATCATCATCCAGTTCCGCGCAGTGTGAACTTAGAATGGGATCACATTTCTTACATTCTGTTCCTAGATTGGGTTGAGGGTCGAATAAACTAACCTCTACCTCATCAGTGTAATCATGTGTGTCATGTGAGTGAAGTGTGTCACTATCATTATATTTGAAAGACACCCACGTCTCTTAATCATTCATTTGGACAGTCATCGAGATCGACTCATTGGGAAATCGAACCATCTGCTCATTAATGGAATCAAATTCCTCATTCGTAATTTCAGTTTCTGCCACAAGTGAGTTATGATCACCTTCTTTACATTCTTCTTCTAGATTAGGGTGAGGCTGGGATAACCTAGCCTCTTCCTTCTCCATAAGTTGTGACTGAATGATAGGAATTGAGGCTGTGAGCAATTCACATCATTGTATGACAAGTTGATTGAACTGCTCTTATGCTTCCATGAGCCTTTGAAGTGAATCCTCTTGGATTGTTTATGATTGGGTGTCAAAGGTAGAGGACCCAAGAGAATTATCACTATGATATCTAGCTGGTTCAGCTTCCTGACATTGATGTTTCCATTGATTATAGTCATATGGATCATATGTGGGAGAATCTGATGGTTGGTAATACTTATTATCACTCATAATATAATCACGCATTATTTTCTTTTTCTCTGATGGGTGATAATAATTCTTACTCCCATAGTTATGATAACCCCAACATTCACGTACTGTTTTGTTAATCCGTGGGGTGAAATTGTTCTCCTGCATATGATCGCGTAAGGACTTCTTAACTAATGGAGCGTTATACTCTAGTCGGTTCTCGATGATTGTTTCAGAAAAATTCTAAGACATAGGTTGATTTCTATCATAATCATCATACATCCCTTCACACTTTTTTGCATGCTCAAAAGCTATCTCAGCATATTGACGTTCCCACTCGTGCATATACATGGTGAAACCCTCAATCTGAATTTATTCCTAAGAAAAATAGAAGAAAAGATCCTACAGGAATATGGAAAGTAAGGGGAGGAGAAGAATGAATGTACCAAATGAGAAGTTCCTATGTTAAGATCCTGCAAAAGAAAACAAAAGAGATTAGTTTCTAAAATAGAAAGTCTAAAGTTAGAAAGTTCCTACAATTGAAAATAGAGAGTTAGTTTTTTAAAAAGGAAAGTTCCCTAAACCTAGAAGCTAAGTTAGTTTGTAAAAAGAAGACCTAGAATTAGAAAGTTTCTAAAAAATAAACTAAGTCCTAAAAAGGAAAGTTTCTAAAAATAAAATAAAGGAAAGATGAATTAGTTTCTAAAATTAGAAAGAGTTTCTAAGAAGGGAAATAACTAACTTAGTTTCTAAAAACAAAAGAGGAAAGTTTCTAAAAATAAACTAGTTCCTAAAAATAGAAAAATTCTAAAAATAATTAGGAAAGTTCTAAACCTAAAGTTGGAAAGTTCTAATTTCGAAATCTTAGTCCTAAAATAGAAGGTAATGTTAAGTTCAAAAAAAAGGGAAGAATTCCTAAAAATAGAAAGTTTCTAAAATAGAAAACCCTAAAATTAGAAAGTTTCTAAATTAGAAAACCTAATTCTAAAAGTAGAAAAAGTAGAGGAATTAGAAAGGGATTACCAAATTAGAAGTTTATTTCAGGATCCTACAAAACAGGAAAAAAGTTAGTTTCAAGAAATCTGAAAAACCCAAACCTAAAGTTAGAAAAAATCCTAATCTTAAACTAATCCTCAAACTAATTAATTTCAGAAAATCGTAGCCGTCAGTCCCCGGCAACGGCGCCAAAAACTTGTTCACTCCCCAAGTATAGGGTTGTGATGTAGTAATAAACTCGGTAAGACCGAGGTCGAATCCACGGGGACTGAAACCTGTACGTAATCTAAAATTAACTAGAACTAGAACTAGAATGAGATGAAATCTAAATCAAGTATAAATTGAGGAATAATGATGAAATAATTATTTAAACTGGTGAAATTTAAAGGTAGGAAACTAGGGATTCAGAGGATCCACTTGTAGAGATCAGGGAGATCTACAGTCGATTCATGAACTCAACTGGACTTCGAGTCCCATCTTCATCAAGTTGGAAGATATAACCTGAAAATCAATGTAAACTTTCTTTTGATCTAGTTTTCAAATAGATGAAAGGTATAAGAATTAGATATGATTCCATCACAAATCCATGCCCATGAGACAAGGTAAACAACAGAACTTAAACCAAACCATAACCAATCAGAAGATGTATGAATGTTAGGAAGGATTCCTTCATCCAACCATGTCCAAGGGACAATGGTGAACAACAGAATTTCCTGATTTCACAATCAAAATATGAGGAAGAAGGAAATACTCAAAGCCATCGTAGATCTATTGTAATTTAAGTCACAATAAATCATTAAAAACTATGAATATTTCAATTAATCAAACTAGAATCAAACATCAGTTCATAACCATAAATCAACGCCGTATAATCGGTCCCATCACACGACAAGCTTCACCTCTTAGCCCTAGCCAAGAGGCTTAGCCCAACATGAATGGGCTGGATCTCTTGAACAAGAACAAAATAAAAAGGAGAAGAAAAGAAAAGAAAAACACTCTCAAAAACTCTCTCTCTCCTCTACGTTCCCTCCGAAGATGTCTTTCTCAATTCTCTTTTCTTCCTAATATAGTTGCTGAAGGTCGGCTGGGAACATCTGTTGCAAGGAATGGTGGGGTCGGTACGTTCGTGTGTAACATGTCCGGACTGCATAGAGATGTAACTGGCGCAGGGATGGACTTACATGACAGGATCGGAGCCCCCTAACTCTCCCGTTCTTGTGACTCTTTCCAAAAGAACATCGTCTCTTGGGACGATTTCGACTTGCCTACACGATGGACGGTTCAAATTGACCATCTGGACCATGATGATGGCCCACTCAAAGCATCCGCAGCCTCTGTTCCGTTAACAGAAACAGAGGACGCCAATTCGAATTGATGGTGTCTGTGAGGCCCACTTACAACAACTTTAAGCCTCATCAGAGTTGTCTATCGGCTTTGTGAAGTAGATTTAGTGCACCATTCTCAATTTGGAGAGGGTATGAGCTCTTGGTGGACCACTGTGTGAATCAACGTCTAGAGAAGCTACAGCCTTTGCACTCCTGTTCATGTGCATGGACGAATGGAAATGATCGGGGTTTGGTCAAAATTGCCTCCTGAGTACATTGGGTGGCTTAGATCATCCGTCCAGATGTTTAAGGTGGGCCATCTGCATCCGTCTGCAAATCGTCCGCAACAGAGCCGTAAACGGCAACTTCCGTTTTGAGAGGGCGTCGGTCAAGAGTCGGTTTGACCGACTCTCTGTTGTCGTGCACAGCTGGTGCACTACTGTATGATGCACACACTTGTCGGGTGGGGTCCACTGCGATGTTTCTAAGAAATCCTGTCCGACTATCTGTTTTGTCACCTCATAAAACGGGATGAGACCAACTTTGAAGCATATCCAGAGTTCAGGCGAGACCCAAATCATGATTTCATGGGCTGATCCATCCGTTGGGCTACTTCCACCAAGATCCAATGGCTGATTTTTGACATGTACGGTTAATTTATGGTCTCTAGGCCATGTATACAGTTTCGAGCAGAACGGATGGTGGGAACTTTGTGATCTTGCATTTTGACCGACTTTCAGGCCTCTTTAACGTGAACTATTGTATTTCCTTGAATCTTAGGCGTGTAAACTCTTCAATTCCAGTTCCCTGGAGTCCGTGCCTTTCCTTCGTGCTTCTTGATCATTAAATCCATGTTTTTAGTATCCTTTTCAGTCCTATGCTCGCAAATACACCCTGCAGCACAAACACCATTAAAATCGGGTGTTAAACAGTATCATGCTCGTAAATTCAGGTAATAAATAGGGTTTAATATGCAATATTGGACCCTCAACACAACCCCCAACCAGCATTTTGCTAGTCCCAAGCAAAATATGCGAAAATTAAGTTGAGAATTACAAGACAATTCTTGTGAAAACGAGTGATATTTTGAAAAACAATTCAGATACGAAAAATCTAAGATTCATGAATGTTGGGCATAGTTCTCTCCTAGACTCAAGCACACGGTAAACTTCATAATTAAGTTCAAAGTATTAATCCATCAATTAGAACAATTCTAAACATTGAGTTTCATGGGTGTATAGTGTAATCTCAGCTTATTAACATTAAGATTCACTTCTCTAGTTCATGATATCATGGTAACCAATAAGAGAATTCATGACAACAAAAACCTAGACCAAAACTTTCCTCACAGGTCATTTTTTCATTCTTTCTGCTTTCGATTTTTCCATTACAAGTAACGCCAAGGAGTGGACTCAAATCTTCACCTATAGGGAGCAAACCTATGGTGAAGACTAGTTGCCTGACTCTTTTCAAATGTCAACCATGGAGAATCGAACCTACACCTATACGGAGCAAACCTATGGTGACGTTCGTAGGCAGCTATCTTGTAACCGGGTATTTTCTTCTTCTTCTTCTTCTTTTTTTCATTCTTCTTATTGAACAGGATGGACAAATTTCCCAGGTTGGTTCCTTTCATGCTTACTGATTACCAAGTCAATCCTTCTATATTGAACTGAAACCTCATTGCATAAGCGAGATGTGATATATGAAATCATGACTCAATCAATGTTTACAACTTCTAATTCTGGATTAACAATTCAAACTTAATTGTGAAATCTGACAGATACTGAATCCAAGAGTCATAAGTTACCAACATCACGTATCTTGAAATTCTACGTGCCCTACATGGCCGTTAAAATCACTTTGAATTCATAAGAAATTCCAGAAAATTTTAAAAAAATTCACAATTTTTGCTCAAGACCAAGAAAACACTGATTAGGAACCCTAATCTCCCACCCCCAACCTAAAGTCTACATTGTCCTCAATGTAAAAGATGTAAGCATGCAATGCATATGAGACAACGAAAGTAAAAGAAAAGTGATGGGACACATGTTTGGACCAACTATCAGCGAAAGTAAAGTAAAAGAAGATAGTACCTGGATAACGAATCGAGATACTTTTTCAAAAATATCAGCGAGAGAGTAAGTCAGCGCAAGAGAGAAAACAACACAAGTAGAACACAAATAACAAAAATTAACTCCTACCTATACCACTTTCGTAGGTGCTCTTGATTGCATTTAGCGTATGCAACAAGCCTTTAAACCCCTAGGTTGCCCTTAGTGGATGAGTTGTAGTCTCGTGAGAGTTTGCAGCAATGTTACCCACAAACATTGAATTGACTAATCATGGAATCAAAAGCTGGGTTGCCTCCCAGGAGCGCTAAGTTTAACGTCTTCAGCCAGACTAAAGAAACTACCCTAATCCTATGAAAGCAAGGAAAAAGTTACTCGATCATGCCACACGGTTCCTCTTCTGGCCAGTATCGTGATAAATTTCTCAGTAGGTTTCTCAACAGGATCATCCAAAAGCCCTTTTTGCAATAGGCCTTGATGCCCTGGAGCATGAATGGCCAGAGAAACTTATGTACCTCAGCAAAAATTCGTCGTTGATTCACTTGAGGTATCCAAAGTATATATGATTCACCTGTGTCAGAAAAAGTCTCAAAGTTAGTTTCCCATGGTGAATCAGATACTACAGGTAGATAAAATTCAGAAAGATTTTCAAGAAGTAATGTAGTCTCAATGCATTCCGAAGTTCCAGACTTCGGTTCAATTTTTAGCTCATCTTCCTTTAGTGGTAAACATTCAGGGTCTGGGGAAGAAGTGGCTTTAGAGTAAGGGTGCACTTGTCCGTAACAACCACCAAGGTCGTGTCATGTAAGGAATCCACCTTTTCTTGTATCATGAGGTCGTTGGGATCCACAAGGTGTGCCAAGCATGAGTTCAAAGATGTGGGAAAGTCAGCTGGGAGTGACTCATCTCCTGTATCGAAATCTGTGATGATGAGCCCAAGGATTCTATCGTCTTTTGAAGTAGATGGACGCATGCTCGCTTGCTCTTGCCCTTCACAGACAGATGGACAATTAATAGGTGAAGAATTGATGTGAAGACTCTGGTCATTGAAGCTTCTCAGTGGAAGCATTGAATCGTCTAAAGTGTGTAGCTCAGATTGTAGCCTTAACTGGGTAGTTTCAAATTCCAGAGTTATATCAAGCAAATCGTCCATCGACCGAATCATATCATCATTCAATTTAGGGCAGTGGTCCAAACATGTATCACGAGGGTTGGAAGGATTAGGTGAAAGTGGTTCATTCTCCACATTCAAATCAGTCATTTTAGACAGGTGGAGTACATCATTATGGTTGGCAACTTCCTGAACCTCTTGATCATTGGCAGGGGCCACACTTGAGATTGAATCCTAATACTCATCATCATCCAGTTTCGTGCAGTGTGAACTTAGGATGGGATCACATTTCTCACATTCTGTTCCTAGATTGGGTTGAGGTTCGAATAAACTAACCTCTACCTCATCAGTGTAATCATGTGTGTCATGTGAGTGAAGTGTGTCACTATCATTATATTTGAAAGACACCCACGTCTCTTGATCATTCCTTTGGACAGTCATCGAGATCGACTCAATGGGAAATCGAACCATCTGCTCATTAATGAAATCAAATTCCTCATTCGTAATTTCAGTTTCTGCCACAAGTGAGTTATGATCACCTTCTTCACATTCTTCTTCTAGATTAGGGTGAGGCTGGGATAACCTAGCCTCTTCCTTCTCCATAAGTTGTGATTGAATGATAGGAATTGAGGCTGTGAGCAATTCACATGATTGTATGACAAGTTGATTGAACTGCTCTTGTGCTTCCATGATCCTTTGAAGTGAATCCTCTTGGATTGTTTATGATTGGGTGTCAAAGGTAGAGGACCCAAGAGAATTATCATTATGATATCTAGATGGTTCAGCTTCCTGACATTGATGTTTCCATTGATTATAGTCATACGGATCATATGTGGGAGAATCTGATGGTTGGTAATACTTATTATCACTCATAATATAATCACGCATTATTTTCTTTTTCTCTGATGGGTGATAATAATTCTTACTCCCATAGTTATGATAACCCCAACATTCACGTACTGTTTTGTTAATCCGTGGGGTGTAATTGTTCTCCTGCATATGATCGTGTAAGGACTTCTTAACCAATGGAGCATTATACTCTAGTCGGTTCTCGATGATTGTTTCAGAAAAATTCTGAGACATAGGTTGATTTCTATCATAATCATCATACATCCCTTCACACTTTTTCACATGCTCAAAAGCTATCTCAGCATATTGACGTTCCCACTCGTGCATATACATGGTGAAACCCTCAATCTGAATCTATTCCTAAGAAAAATAGAAGAAAAGATCCTACAGGAATATGGAAAGTAAGGGGAGGAGAAGAATGAATGTACTAAATGAGAAGTTCCTATGTTAAGATCCTGCAAAAGAAAACAAAAGAGATTAGTTTCTAAAATAGAAAGTCTAAAGTTAGAAAGTTCCTACAATTGAAAATAGAGAGTTAGTTTTTTAAAAAGGAAAGTTCCCTAAACCTAGAAGCTAAGTTAGTTTGTAAAAAGAAGACCTAGAATTAGAAAGTTTCTAAAAAATAAACTAAGTCCTAAAAAGGAAAGTTTCTAAAAATAAAATAAAGGAAAGATGAGTTAGTTTCTAAAATTAGAAAGAGTTTCTAAGAAGGGAAATAACTAACCTAGTTTCTAAAAACAAAAGGGGAAAGTTTCTAAAAATAAACTAGTTCCTAAAAATAGAAAAATTCTAAAAATAATTAGGAAAGTTCTAAACCTAAAGTTGGAAAGTTCTAATTTAGAAATCTTAATCCTAAAATAGAAGGTAATGTTAAGTTCAAAAAAAAGGGAAGAATTCCTAAAAATAGAAAGTTTTTAAAATAGAAAACCCTAAAATTAGAAAGTTTCTAAATTAGAAAACCTAATTCTAAAAATAGAAAAAGTAGAGGAATTAGAAAGGGATTACCAAATTAGAAGTTTATTTCAGGATCCTACAAAACAGGAAAAAAGTTAGTTTCAAGAAATCTGAAAAACCCAAACCTAAAGTTAGAAAAAATCCTAATCTTAAACTAATCCTAAAACTAATTAATTTCAGAAAATCGTAGCCGTCAGTCCCCGGCAACGGTGCCAAAAACTTGTTCACTCCCCAAGTATAGGGTTGTGATGTAGTAATAAACTCGGTAAGACCGAGGTCGAATCCAAAGGGACTGAAACCTGTATGTAATCTAAAATTAACTAGAACTAGAACTAGAATGAGATGAAATCTAAATCAAGTATAAATTGAGGAATAATGATGAAATTATTATTTAAACTGGTGAAATTTAAAAGTAGGAAACTAGGGATTTAGAGGATCCACTTGTAGAGATCACAGAGATCTACAGTCGATTCATGAACTCAACTGGACTTCGAGTCCCATCTTCATCCAGTTGGAAGATATAACCTGAAAATCAATGTGAACTTCCTTTTGATCTAGTTTTCAAATAGATGAAAGGTATAAGAATTAGATATGATTCCATCACAAATCCATGCCCATGAGACAAGGTAAACAACAGAACTTAAACCAATCCATAACCAATCAGAAGATGTATGAATGTTAGGAAGGATTCCTTCATCCAACCATGTCCAAGGGGCAATGGTGAACAACAAAATTTTCTGATTTCACAATCAAAATATGAGGAAGAAGGAAATACTCAAAGCCATCGCAGATCTATTGTAATTTAAGTCACAACAAATCATTAAAAACTATGAATATTTCAATTAATTAAACTAGAATCAAACATCAATTCATAACCATAAATCAACGCCGTATAATCGGTCCCATCACACAACAAGCTTCACCTCTTAGCCCTAGCCAAGAGGCTTAGCCCAAACATGAATGGGCTGGATCTCTTGAACAAGAACAAAATAAAAAGGAGAAGAAAAGAAAAGAAAAACACTCTAAAAAACTCTCTCTCTTCTACGTTCCCTCCAAAGATGTCTTTCTCAATTCTCTTTTCTTCCTAATATAGTTGCTAAAGGTCGGCTGGGAACATCTATTGCAAGGAAAGGTGGGGTCGGTACGTTCGTGTGTAACACGTCCGGACTGCATAGAGATGTAACTGGCGCAGGGATGGACTTACATGACAGGATCGGAGCCCCCTAACTCTCCCGTTCCTGTGACTCTTTCCAAAAGAACATCGTCTCTTGGGACGATTTCGACTTGCCTACATGATGGACGGTTCAGATTGACCGTCTGGACCATGATAATGGCCCACTCAAAGCATCCGCAGCCTCTGTTTCGCTAACGGAAACAGAGGACACCAATTGCCTCCTGAGTACATTGGGTGGCTTGGATCATCTGTCCAGATGTTTAAGGTGGGCCATCTGCATCCGTCTGCAAATCGTCCGCAACAAAGTCGTAAACGGCAACTTCCGTTTTGAGAGGGCGTCGGTCAAGAGTCGGTTTGACCGACTCTCTGTTGCCATGCACGGCTGGTGCACTACTGTATGATGCACACACTTGTCGGGTGGGGTCCACTGCGATGTTTCTAAGAAATCCGGTCCGACTATCTGTTTTGTCACTTCATAAAACGGGATGAGACCAACTTTGAAGCATATCCAGAGTTCAGGTGGGGCCCAAATCATGATTTCATGGGCTGATCCATCCGTTGGGCTACTTCCACCAAGATCCAATGACTGATTTTTGACATGTACGGTTAATTTATGGTCTCCATGCCATGTATATAGTTTCGAGCAGAACGGATGGTGGGAACTTTGTGATCTTGCATTTTGACCGACTTTCAGGCCTCTTTAACGTGAACTATTGTATTTCCTTGAATCCTAGGCGTGTAAACTCTTCAATTCCAGTTCCCTGGAGTCCGTCCCTTTCCTTCGTGCTTCTTAATCATTAAATCCATGTTTTTAGTATCCTTTTCAGTCCTATGCTCGCAAATACACCCTGCAGCACCAACACCATTAAAATCGGGTGTTAAATAGTATCATGCTCGTAAATTTAGGTAATAAATGGGGTTTAATATGCAATATTGGACCCTCAACATCCGGTATACTGTCCCTCTTGGTTCACCCAATCCCTACAAGTGAGACCCATGGTTTGTTCATCAAGACCGTTGAACTCATATGATCAACTGGATCCTTACTCTTGCTCCAGTGGTAGACTCTAATGACTTTCAACACCCGGCCAAGGGTTCGAGTAGCCATAGGTGGTGAAATCCCACTATGTTGTGAGTGTGTGGGGTGTGCGTGCGTGTGTAAAAATAAAAGGAAAAAAATAAAATCTGATCAACTTGGGATAGGGTTTCGCTTGGAACACTTTCAGATAGGAAGATGACATTCTGTCTTTTGCTTTTTGTAAATTGTTGCTTGTATTACTGGTATTTTTCTTGTGACTGCCAATTTCCTAGGCCATTTATGAATTCTTAGGCCCCGTTTGTTAAATCTGAAGTCTAGAAACTGTATCTAAAATTTGAAGCCTGAATCTGAAATCTGAAGTCAAAAAACTTGTTTGATAATTATAGGTGAAGTATTAAAATTAAGTACTGAATTACCTGTTTGTTAACAAACATCTTAAATGTCTAAAATATGTTAATTTGACACATTTGCCCCCATCTCCGGGTTAGAAATGTTTTACATTATAAAGAAATTATTTTTTATTAAATGAAAATAAAATTATTATATTTAATTTAAATAAACTAAAATACTTAATAGAAAACTAAAATATCATTGTTCATAAGGCACTCAATTCCTCTCAGCGGGGAGATTGTCGCTATATGTCATGTAGGGTTGAGCACCAGTAGCAACAAAACCTTCAAATAAGGCCCACCTTAATGTTTATATGTTATCCAAACCGTTTATAAAGTCATTCCCAATTGGATGAAATGAAAACACCTAAAATATAGCTTGATACAAAACTCGTGTGGCCATAAAAATGTTTTTTAACGGTGCTCACTAAATGCCCACTACTTCTTCATGTATGGCACACTTAAGTATTTTATAAACTTCAATTTTAGTCACACGTCCTTAAATGACCTTACAAAACGGATGGACGGGGTGAATTTATCAAAAACATTGCGGTAGACCCCACCCAACATTATCGCGCAAGAAGTTCCTGTGAAAGGCTTTCGCACACACCAGCTATATAGCTGTTGTAGGTACATGTCGTGCCAAGACGAGCACTGACGCTCCTCGAGCTCCAAGTTGTACGAATGGTTTAAAGGAGATCAAAGTTACATGGGCCCCACAGTGATGTATTTAGTATATCTACACCATTCATCTATTTTTAGAGATCATTTTAGAGCATTATCTAAAAAACGAATCATAACCAAAGATCAGATGGACCACACCACAAAATGATTTTCACCGTTAAAAATTTCTGAGGGCCCACCATAACGTTTATTTTCTATCCAACATGTTCATAAGGTCACAAATACCTATATGAAGAGGGAAAAAAAATTCATATTGATCCAAGTTATGGGGGTCCACTATGATGTATGTGGCGTCAACAAGTTCTGTGGCGAGATTCGCTACCGAAGTGGCATCACCAAGTTCCGTGAGCCCACTATGATGTATGTGGGCCCCACTATGATGTATGTGCTTTATCTACATTGTTCATCTATTTGGAGATTTAATTTTAGGGCGTGAGTAAGGGTGTACACCGAGCCGAAGCTCGACTCGCTCGGCCACTAGCTGACCTCATCTCGAACTTGGCTCGGCTCGGTCCTCGAGCCTGATTGGCCAGTTCAGCTCGGTTCGGTCAGCAACTCGGGCCAGTTTGGGCCGAGTTTGTCTGTACGACATTTCCACAAACACCTGAACTACACCTTCAAAATCCCACTGTCTGTAAAACAACAACAAAGGTTTTTCAATTATTTTATCAAATACCTTCCAAGCAACATAAAAATCCAGAAAAAAAAAAAGGTTTTTGTTTCATATACATACCATCCTTGCCACCGGCCACACTTTGTTGAGTCATTTCATCAAACACTTGGTGAGCAACATCAATATCAAAGTAACCAAGTCACAGAACTGGTTCGATCCGAGTTCGAACTCATTTTCGAGCTAAAAAAAATCAACTCGACTCGGCTCGAACTCAGCTTCGAACCGAGCATTTTCGAGTCGAGTCGAGCGAGCTAACCGAGTTAGCTCAGTTCGTGTACACCCCTAGGAATGAGTTAAAGAATGAAGTAGATTCAAATATGTAGTTGACCCACCGCAAAAAAAAAAAATAGTGAGGAGATTGATGCCAACCATTGAAACCTTACTAAGGTTTGCCGTGATTTTTATTTGAAATCCAACCTGCTCACAAGTTAACACAGACATGAAAGAAGGGAAAAAAACAAATATCAGCTTGATCAAAAACTTTTGTGGCCTATTTAAGTTTTTAATGGTGGGCGTTACTCTCCCCATTGTTTTCTGTGATGAGGTCCACTGGAGCTTTGGATTTGACTCATTCTTTGGATCTTTACCTAAAGTTATATTTCCAAATGGATGGACGGCGTGGATACAAAACATACATCATGATGGGCCCACATAACTTGGTGACGTCAGTAGCGAGTCTCCCTGTCAGTATCCAATCGGCGTCCGTAGAAACAGATTGGCTACTCCCCACCATGATGTTTGTGTTCCATCTATGCCGTCCATCTATGTTTCTAGATCATTTTATGATATGAGACCAAAAATGAGGTATATTCCAATCTCAAGTGGACCACATTATAGGAAAACAGTTTTGAATGAACATTGACCATTAAAAACTTTTTGGGGGCCATAAAAGTTTTGAATCAAGCTATCTTTGTTTTTTCCATTCATTTGGGTCTATATGACCTAATCAACAGATTGGATGTCAAATAAACAGTACATTGGGCCTTAGGAGAATTTTAATGGTGGATATCCAATCACTATTGTTTTCCTGTGGTGTGGTCCACCTGAGATTTATATTCCTCTCATGTTTGGTATCAAGCCCTGAAATGATCATTAAAAATGGATGAAATATATACATCATAGTGGGCTCAAAGAAGTGCCCCATGTTAAAAGTTGGATGTGTATGACCATCTCTCTCTCGCAAAGGATAATTTTGGATTTAAAAAAATAATAATCACACAGCGCATTCTTCATTCCCATTGACCTAGACTCCCATCACGAAAAAATTTCAACACAAAGGACTCCCATCATGGAAAATTTTCAACATAAAATCGTAGAGCGCTTTCCTTCTTATGCGTTAACAAACACCACGTTGAGTACAAAATTCAGCGTTAACAAACAGGCCCTTAATCTATTTTAATACCAATACCATCAACAGCCTGGATCACTGAACCATGGATCCCATTTTCAGAAACTCTTGCATCATGACACTATCCACATCCAGATGCATGGGCACTCCATAGTCCCTCTTTATGGCCCCTCGTGTTGTTCCTGCCTGCACCTATAGACACGATGCATGTGCCAACCTGGAAAGTGAATAGGAAATCAGAGCCATGGATAGTGTTGCCCACATAGTGCAAACAATTTTGCACAGAAATCAAGCCGATTCACTCATCAGGTGGGCCACACTCAGTCATTGAATGTGGACGTCTAGTAAGTCCTTAGAACTGTTCATTACTTTCCAGCCGAGTTGGGTTTCATGATTAACAAGCCCCTTTTCTGCTGCATATCTTCTTCGGGGAAATTGACGGCACTGGCCTCCATGTTTGGTTAAATTTCCTAAAGAGATTCAACCTTTCACGTATTCGACAGTGGCCTTCTAACAAGCTTCCGATAGATAATTACTCGGACCAAAATGAGCTTCCAAAAATTATTTGGACCAAAATGCCCTTTGTCCATGGTTAAGTAGTCGTACGGTTTTTAAGTGAATAAGAAGTTACGTCGTATTTAATAACATATACGGAACCCTTTTTTTGGGCGTGGGCAAGGTCCAACTCGTGGGGCCCACACTGATGTATGCGTATAATCTATGCCACCCATCCTTCTTGCCATGTCATTTTAGAACTATGGCCCAAATGTCAGCCTGATCCAGAGCTAGTGCGCGCCACAAAATAGAAAATAATGGTGATAGTGTTATCCACTGTTAATACTTTCCGGACTCACTGTGATGTTTGTTAGAAGTGGAACCGCACAAGGCAAGACTTTTTGGGCCCACAACGAGCTGGTCGACAAGGTAGATGGAACGGATCACCCCATTGTGGGCCTTATGCTATGGTACCAATGTCTAGGAGTAAAGGACGTGAATACATGAAAACTACGACCCATATAACATGACAACTATGACCCATATGAGCCCACATTGATATATGTATATAATCCATGCCGCCCATCCTTTTTGTCGTGTCATTTTGCGACTAGGAACCAAATATAAGCCTGATCTAGTGCTCATGTGGGCCACAAAATATAAAATAATGATGATTGTTGAAACTTTTCAGGCTCACTGTGATGTTTGTTAGAAGTGAACACTGCCCAAGTTAGGACTTTTTGGGCCCACGACGAGCTGGCCAACAAGGTAGATGGATCAGATCACCCCATTGTATGCCTTAAGATATGGTACCAATGGCTGGGTAGTAAAGGAAGTGAACACGTAAAAAAGCATGATCCATATAACATGACAACTAACATGACAACTACGACCCATGAAAACCACGACCAATATGGGCCCATATTGATGTATGTGTATAATCCATGCTACTCACCCTTTTTGCCTTGTCATTTTAGGGTTAGGGGCCAAATATCAGCCTGATCTAGTGCTCCTTTGGGCCACAAAATAGAAAATAGTGGTGACTGTTGAAACTTTTCAGGCTCACTGTAATGTTTGTTAGAAGTGGACACTGCCCAAGTCAGGACATTTTGGGCCCATGGCGAGCTGGCCAACAAGGTGGATGGATCAGATCACCCCATTGTGGGCCTTAGGCTATGGTACCAATGGCTAGGTAATAAAGGAAGTGAACACCTGAAAACCACATAACAACGACGACCCAAATAACATAACAACTACAACTCATGCAAACCACGACCCATATGGGCCCACATTGATGTATGTGTATAATCCATGCCGCCTATCCTTTTTGTCTTGTCATTTTAGGGCTAGGGACCAAATATCACCCTAACCAGTGCTCATGTAGGCCACAAAATAGAAAACAATGGTGACTGTTGAAACTTTTCAGGCTCACTGTGATGTTTGTTAGAAGTGGACATTGCCCAAGTCAGGACTTTTTGGGCCCACGGTGAGCTGGCCGACAAGGTGGATGGATCGAGTCACCCCACTCTGGGCCTTAAGCTATGGTACCAATGGCTAAGTAGTAGAGGAAGTGAACACGTGAAAACCACAATACATATAACATGATAACCACGACCCATATAACATAGCAACTATGACCCATATGGGCCCACATTGATGTATGTGTATAATCCATGTCACCCATCCTTTTTGTCGTGTCGTTTTAGGGTTAAGGCCCAAATATCAGCTTGATCCAGTGCTCATGTGGGCCACAAAATAGAAAATTATGGGATCGTTGAAACTTTCCAGGCTCACACTGTGATGTTTGTTAAAAGTAGACACTACCCAAGTCAGGACTTTATGACCCCATGGCGTGTTGGCCGACAAGGTAGACGGAACAGATCACCCCATTTAGGTCGTGGTTGTTGTGTTATATAGGTCCTGGTTGTTATAGGTCGTAGTTGTCGTATTATATGGGCCGTTGTTGTCATAGGTCGTGGTTATCATGTTCTATGGGTCGTGGTTGTCATGTTATATGAGTCATGGTTATCATGGGTCGTGGTTGTGATGTTATATGGGTCGTGGTTGTAATGGGTTGTGGTTGCAATGTTATATGGGTTGTGGTTGTCATGGGTCATGACTGTAATGTTAGAGGGCCCCACTTATATAATCTACTCTGTTCACCATGTAAACCAGCTTGAGAGGGAGTCAATAAGCTATGACTGAGACTGGTTTGGATGAACAGGGACCCCATTGTGTGCCTAGGAATGTTTTAACATACAAAAATCATTCCCCTTTGTGCAGTCCACTCCAATATCAAATCCACCTCATATTTTATCCCATGGACTAAAATGATCTAAAGAAGTTGGTGAATAGATCAGATCAAATATATAAATCAAGATGGTCCTACTTGTGAGACCCAAATTTGGCCGGACCAAATTTACATGGGCGGTAACCCATTCCTGGACAAATTTGGGTCTCATAAGTGCGACCATCTTGATGTATATATTTGATCTAATCCATCCACCAACTTCTTTAGATCATTTTAGTGTATGGGATAAAATATGAGACGGATTCGAGATTGGATTAAACTGCACGAAGGGGAACAATTTTTGTATGTTAAAACATTAATAGGCCCACGATGGGGTCCCTGTTCATCCAAACCAGTCTCAGTCAAAGCCTATTAGCCCTTTCTCGAGTTGGTCTACACGGTGAATAAAGTAGATTATGTAAGTGGGGCCCTCTTTAACATTATGGCACAACTCATGACAACAACGACCCATATAACATTACAACCACGACCCATATAACATCACAACCACGACCCATGATAACCACGACCCATATAATATGACAACCACTACCCATATAACATGACAACCACGACCCAGATAACATGATAACCACGGCCCGTGACAACCACGACCCATATAACATGATAATCATGACCGATTACAACTATGACCCATATAACACAACGACCACAACCCATATGGGGTGATCCGTTCCGTCCACCTTGTCGGCCAGCTCACCGTGGGGCTAAAAAGTCCTGACTTGGGCAGTGTCCACTTCTAACAAACATCACAGTGAGCTTGGAAAGTTTCAACAGTCACCATTATTTTCTATTATGTGGCCCACGCAAGCACCAGATCAGACCGATACTTTGGAGCTAGCCCTAAAATGACACGACAAAAAGGATGGGCGGCATGGATTATACATATACATCAGTGGCCCATATGGGTCGTGGTTTGCATGGGTCGTAGTTGTCGTAGTTGTCATGTTATATGGATCATGGATTTCACGTGTTCACTTCCTTTACTACCTAGCTGTTGGTGTCATAACCTAAGGCCCACGGTGGGGTGATCTAATCCATCCACCTTGTCGGCCAGCTCGTTATGGGCCCAAAAAGTCCTGACTTGGGCAATGTCTACTTCTAACAAACATTACAATGAGCTTGGAAAATTTCAACGGTCACCAATATTTTCTATTTTATGTCCCACATGAGCACTAGATCAAGCTGATATTTGGTCCCTAGTCCTAAAATGACACGACAAAAAGGATGGGTGTTATATATTATACACATACATCAATGTGGGCCCATATAGGTTGTGGTTTGCATGGGTCATCGTGGTTGTCATGTTATATGGATCATGGATTTCACGTGTTCACTTCCTTTACTACCTAGCCATTGGTACCATAGCCTAAGGCCTATAATGGGGTGATTTGATCCATTCACCGTGTCGGCCAGTTCGCCGTGAGTCTAAAAAGTCCTGACTTGGGAAGTGTCCACTTCTAACAAACATCACAGTGAGTTTGGAAAGTTTCAACAGTTACCACTATTTTCTATTTCGTGGCCCACATGAGCACTGGATCAGGTTGATATTTGGTCTCTAGCCTGAAAATGACGCGGCAAAAAGGATGAGCGGTATGGATTATACACATACATCAATGTGGGCCCATATGGGTCTTAATTGTCATGTTATATGGGTCGTGGTTGTCGTGGATTTCACGTGTTTACTTCCTTTACTACCTAGCCATTGGTGCCCACATGAGCACTGGATCAGGTTGATATTTGGTCTCTAGCCTGAAAATGACGCGGCAAAAAGGATGGACGGTATGGATTATACACATACATCAATGTGGGCCCATATGGGTCTTAATTGTCATGTTATATTGGTCGTGGTTGTCGTGGATTTCACATGTTTACTTCCTTTACTACCTAGCCATTGGTACCATAGTCTACTGCCCACAGTGGGGTGATCCAATCCATCCACCATGTTGGCCAGCTTGTTGTGGGCCGAAAAAGTCCTGACTTGGGCAGTGTCCACTTCTAACAAACATCACAGTGAGCCTGGAAAGTTTCAACAATCACCACTATTTTCTATTTTGTGGCCCAAATGATATTTGGGTCCTACCCCTAAAATGACATGGCAAAAAGGATGGGCGGCATGGATTATACACATACATCGATGTGGGCCCATATGCGTCATAATTTGCATGGGTCGTAGTTCTCATGTTATTTGGGTCGTGATAAGTCGTGGTTATCATGTTATATGGATCTGGATCGTGGTTTTCACATGTTCACTTCATTTACTATTAAGCCATTGGTACCATAGCCTAATGCCTACAATGAGATGATCCGATCCATCCACCTGATCGGCCAGCTCGCCGCCGTGGACCCAAAAAGTCTTGACTTGGGCAGTATCCACTTCTAACAAACATCATAGTGAGCCTGAAATGTTTCAGCGGTCACTACTATTTTTTATTTTATGGCCCACATGAGGACTGGATCAGGCTGATATTTGCGCCTTAGCCTTAAAATGACACGGTAAAAAGGATGGGCGGCATGGATTATACACATACATCAAGTGGGCCCATATGGGTCGTGGCTTGCATGGGTCGTAGTTGTCATGTTATATGGGTTGCAGTTGTCATGTTATAGTGGTTTTCACGTGGTCACTCCCTTTACTACCTAGCCATTAGTACCATAACCTAAGGCACACAATGGGGTGATTCGATCCATTCACCGTGTCGGCCAGCTCACTGTGGGCCCAAAAAATCCTGACTTGGGCAGTGTCCACTTCTAGCAAACATCAAAGTGAGCTTGGAAAGTTTCAATAGTCACCACTATTTACTATTTTGTGGCCCACATGAGCACTGGATCAGACTGATATTTGATCCCTAGCCCTAAAATGACATGGCAAAAAGGATGGGCGGTATGGATTATACACATACATCAATGTGGGCCCATATGGGTCGTGGTTTGCATGGGTCGTAGTTGTCATGTTATAAGGGTAGTGGTTGTTGGATTTCACATATTCATTTCCTTTACTACCTAGACATTGGTACCATAGCCTAAGGCCCATAGTGGGGTGATTCAATCCATCCACCTTTTCGACCAGCTCGTCGTGGGCCTAAAAAGTCATAACTTGGGCAGTGTCCACTTCTAACAAACATCACAGTGAGCCTAAAAAGTTTCAACAGTCACCACTATTATCTATTTTGTGGCACACACGACCAGTGGATTAGGTTAATATTTGGTCCCTAGCCCTAAAATGACACGGCAAAAAGGATGCGCAGTTTGGATTATACACATACATCAATGTCGGCCCATATGGGCTGTGGTTTGCATGGGTCGTAGTTGTCATGTTATAAGGGTAGTGGTTGTTGGATTTGATGTGTTCACTTCCTTTACTACCTAGACATTGGTACCATAGCCTAATGCCCACAGTGGAGTGATTTAATCCATCCACCTTGTCGACCAGCTCATCGTGGGCCTAAAAAGTCCTGACTTGGGTAGTGTCCACTTCTAACAAACATCACAGTGAGTCTATAAAGTTTCAACAGTCACTACTATTTTCTATTTTGTGGCCCACATGAGCACTGCAGCAGGCTAATATTTGGTCCCTAGCCCTAAAATGACACGACAAAAAGGATGGGCGGTATGGATTATACACATACATCAATGTGGGCCCATATGGGCTGTCATTTGCATGGGTCGTAGTTGTCATGTTATAAGGGTAATGGTTGTTAGATTTCACATGTTCACTTCCTTTACTACCTAAACATTGTACTATAGCTTAATGCCCACAGTGGGGTGATTCAATTCATCCACCTTGTCGACCAGCTCATCATGGGCCCAAAAAGTCTTGACTTGGGCAGTGTCTACTTCTAACAAACATCACAGTGAGCCTAGAAAGTTTCAACAGTCACCACTATTTTCTATTTTGTGGCCCACATGAGCACTGGATCAGGCTGATATTTGGTCCCTAGCCCTAAAATGACACGACAAAAAGGATGGGCGGTATGGATTATACACATACATCAATGTGGGCCCATATGGGTCGTGATTTGCATGGGTCGTAGTTGTCATGTTATAAGGGTAGTGGTTGTTGGATTTCTCGTGTTCACTTCCTTTACTACCTAGACATTGATACCATAGCCTAAGGCCCACGGTGGGGTGATTCAATCCATCCATCTTGTCGACCAGCTCATCATGGGCCTAAAAAGTACTGACATGGGCAGTATCCACTTCTAACAAACATTACAGTGAGCCTAGAAAGTTTCAACAGTCACCACTATTTTCTATTTTGTGGCCCAGATGAGCACTGCATCAGGCTGATATTTGGTCACTAGCCCTAAAATGACAAAGCAAAAAGGATGGGCAACATGGATTATACAGATACATTAATGTGGGCCCATATGGGTCAAGGTTTGCAAGGGTTGTAGTTGTCATGTTATATAGGTCTTGTGGTTGTCATGTGTTTACTTCCTTTACTACTCAGCCATTAATACCATAACATAAGGCCCACAATGGGCTGATTCGATCCATCCACATTGTCGCCCAGCTCGCCGATGGCCCAAAAAGTCTTAACTTGGACAGTATCCACTTCTAACAAACATCATAGCGAGTCTCGAAAGTTTTTACAATCACCATTATTTTCTATTTCATGGCCCACAGGAGCACCGGATCAGGCTGATATTTGGTCCCTAACTCTAAAATGACACGTCAAAAAGGATGTGCAGCATGGATCATACACATACATCAATATGGGCCCATATGGGTCGTGGTTTGCATGGGTCATAGTTGTTATGTTATATAGGTCGTGCTTGTCATGTTATATGGGTTGTGGAAACCACGTGTTCATGTCCTTTACTACCTAACCATTAGTACCATAACCTAAGACCCACAATGGGGTGATCCGTTCCATCCACCTTGTCAGTCAGCTTGCCATTGGCTCAAAAAGTCCTGCCTTGTGCGGTGTCAACTTCTAACAAACATCATAACAAGCCTGAAAAGTATCAACAATGGGTGAAACTATCACCATTATTTCTATTATGTGGATCACACTAGTTTCGGATCAGGCTGATATTTGGGCCTTAGCCCTAAGATGACACGACAAGAAGGATGGGCGGCATGGATTCTACACATCCAGCAGTGTGGGCCCTACGAGTTGGGCCTTGCCACGCTAAAAAAGGCTTCCGTCCATGAAATAACACGTAACTTCCTCCACACTCTAAAACCGTACAACTATTGATCCAAGGACAAGCATTTTCGTCCGAAACATTTTATAAAAGTTGTCAGAAGGCCACCCTTGGAATATTTGGAAGGTAGTATTTCTTTAGGGAATTTGACCATACATGGAGGCTGGTATGATCAACTTCCCTCTTCTTCATGATAGAACCCTAGGCATGGATCTCATATCCCACAAACGTGCCAATTCGGCACGGTCCCCATCATTAATATGATGGAACCTGCATAGATGAATTCTCTGGCATTTTTCTTACCATTAAACCATGATTATAAATGAGTTCTCTAGTACTTAAATTCTTACCACTGGAGGATTTTACCGAACTCTCTCTCTCTCTCTCTCTCTCTCTCTCTCTCTCTCTCTCTCTCTCTCTCTCAGAAAACACAACCGAAATGGACTTTGGAAACATAGGTCATAGAAAATGATACACCCCATCTTTGATGCATTTGCAACCATAATTTTAAATCTAACAACGAAAATGACAGTAGCCACATTTAATAAATAATCAATTCTGAATATTTGTTACTTGATGCTTTTTCTCACTATGAGTTCATGGAAGTTTGTATTTCCTCCAGAGTCCGCCCCTTTGTTTCGGGTACTAACTTCGCGACGAATAGCACATTCATTGCAGAAGCTCCAGCATAGAGAAAAAATGTACCTAAAAATCATATAAACATGTTACCAGGCCTTTTAATTCAAAGGGCTATTAGTTACATTTTTGGCAGTGAATCTGAAAAAAATAATAATAATAAATTAATTTAAATACAAGATACAAAGTGGGCAAATCAAGCAGATTTGATCACTGGCGCCATGGGGTGCACACACAACGATCAAAGTGTGCTGATCAATAATAATAATAATAAATGCCTATGCAATCGATGCTCACGGTGATCTTTTCTACATGCAGCAGTAAAGCAGGCGATGATTTTTAACAAGATGTTGGAAGTTTCAACTGAATTTTTTGAATAAACTATCAGTAAAGTGTGACCGACCGTATGAGATCAGATTTAACCTTCCAACTGAGGGAAGACTTCTTCCTATTTTGAATGGGTTTGTTGGTTGTCCAGTTAATTTTCAAACTGTCCAAGAATCTACACACCCATCAGGATGAATTTTTAACCGATTTTGGACTCTTAAAGTTTTGCCAACTTGGCCAATACCCGCAACAGCTGTGAGATTTGAATTTTCCCTCACCAGACGAGCTCCAGCTCATGAGAAAGTTGAATGTATATGTCACCACCCAAGCAACCAACCAGTTCACCAGTGTCACCAAGCTTCCAGCAATGCCCTTTACGTTCATCGGGAATATCTGCAACAAAAGCAATTTTTCAAATAACCCCACAACCCATTTATAAGCAATTTGATTTTAGTAAGCTTTAAAGCAAGGTAACGTCAACATAAGTAATGGGTTTCATCAATCTCCTACCTCCGACATTATAACCCAAGGAATTGCTCCCATTCCAATCGAGAATGATGCAAAGTACACCTATTCCAAATACAAAAAAAGAAAAAGAAAAAAGAAAAAGAAAAAGAAAAAGAGAGAACATGCAAAAAGAGAATTAGAGACTAATTCACGAACATGATAATTGATCGCAGTGCCCCATTTTCTTCTTTTAAGTAACTGAATTCTACAAAACTGTAATGTTGGTTTATCAAAAGTAGAAAGAACAGGTGCTGCTATCAATAAGGTGTGTTTTAGATAATAATGACCGTCTTGCGGAGAAACTAATTCAAGTTATAGTCGTTGGCATGGATTTGGTTACCAATATGCCGGTGAGAGCTAGTACTGGTGCGCACCCTGATAGCATTTCATGGCCCTGTTACACAAAAGGATCTTAATCTACTTATAGAGAACATAAATCTAAGTGCACATGGGTGTGCACTAACATGCTAACCCAAAAAAAAAAAAAAAAAAAAAAATCTAAGTGCACAAATACTACTTGGGCTATATGATACGTTGTTACTTACCTTCAGATGGAATGAAATTCCGGTCAGTAAGCAACCTAGACATGTCCCTGCCGATGATATCTGGAGTGCGAAAACAAGTCCATTTTCATTGACTATAATATAAGTTTTCATAGATGGAAGGAAATCCAAGGTAATTCCTGGCACATGTGAGCACGTGGAAGATCTGAGCTGTTCATCATGTGGGTGACACATCTATGATGAATATATGAAGTTGATTATTTTTCTACTACATGTGTCCCACTTTGTGAGCAGATGATCTGTTTCTGGCTGTGTGCATTTTTGGGTTAGGATACATCCGATGAATTTTCCCTGATCTCACACGCAGATGTCAGGTTGGCAGATGTAGCATTTCTCTTTACATGGTGCTTACCATGAGAAGAGGTCTCCTTCCAGTTTTATCGGTTAGGATTGCACCCAATGCTGTTACTGGAATCTGCAGGAATTCCATCATACACGTAAGCTCAGATGAAGAGATCTCAAAGATCCAAAAGACATAGGACGGAATTAAAAACCTGTACGAATGCAACGGTAATAGTGCCAATGTTGCCCGAAGAAAATCCTGATGCATTTGGTAGGCAATAAGCAGAGATTTTTGTTTCAGAAGGTCAAATTAAGAATACATTCAACCAAGGTGATTTTACCTGCCGATACAAATATTACACTCATATAAGATGCAATACCATTGATCCCTCCAAATTGCTGAAACACCATTAGTCCGATTCCAACCTGAACATGGAAATTCAGTTTATTGTACAACATCGATGTGTAACTAAAAAGCCCAAAAACATAAGAGCTTCGATTGAAAAGCTCAATGGGGTCAGAGTAACAAGGGAATCGAATTGCAATAACTCGTGTAATGAGGCTGGATTGTAATTTCATCATATCGCAGGTCTCACATTGCAATTTGATTACTTTCAAACTGAACTCCAAAGAAACATGATGCTTCCTCATTCTTTCTACCATGGGACACTGTTGAATTTTGTCGGTTTCTCTTGGTTAAACAGAAGATCTGCAATTCAATTCAATTGTTCATCCAAACATGGCCCAAATTGTTAAGGAAGTTGCTTACGATTACTGAACGGGCGTATTTCCTCTGAAACAAGTCCTGAATTCTGGCCTTTGGAAGGTTTTGAAGAGTTTCTACATAATCCTACATAACAAAAACTAGCCCATCACTACCAATCCATTTCTAAGTTCATTCAAGCTTTGAATTTTTTCTAGTGTGTTGGTTTGTAGAGCTGAAGTAAGCACTTGAATTTCAGCTGCTTCCATTGAAACATCAGCACCCTTTCTGCGCAGCCTACGCAATGCATCTTCAAACTCTTTCTGGTGGCCCACCTTTGCCTGAAATGCATCATCTGTTCATCTTATGTGCTGTGACTTTTCTTTCTTCCCAAAGAATACAGACTGAAGGGTTTTCTCATTTTTGTGAACTTACCAGCCATCTAGGAGACTCTGGAATGAAAAACAGACCCAAGAGTAGAACAATGCATGGAACAAGCCCTGCATGAAGAACCCAAAATCAGTCCCATGGGATTGATATTCAAAACCCATGCCAAACTTCAGGTGGGGCCCACCCTGAACATACCCTCATCAGGTGGGCCCCATGCATACACAGATGTAGCGGTAACCAAATTTACATGTAGTGTTAGAAATAACCAGTTAGGGCCAACGTGCGCCAAGATATGATTGTCCCTACTATGAGGGTGACGGATCCCCCGATACAGACCATGAGCTGTGTAATGAGCATGCACATTATGAGTATTTGTGAGTTTAACACTTAAACAAAAAAAAAAAAAAAAACACACACACACACACACACAATGGCCTGGTAAATTTTTTAATCAATGCATCCGTCAATCAGTTTTTGTACAGAGTTTCTCCACCTGATTAACGGTCGTGAACCCTCCTCGAAGATTCTTGGGTGTTATTTCAGCTATGAAAACAGGTACCTGTTCATCATTAAACTTAAAAAGTAAAGATCCATAATTTGCTAATTCAGTAGACAGTGCAAGGAAGAATTTGGCAAGTAATCAAGCACTCAGTCTCCTCAGATGTGTCAAGATCCAGACAGTTCATTCATTAGGATCTACTACAGATGGGGTGCAGCCCAAAAATCACACCGATCAGAAAATGGTACCAATTGAGTTCAGCATTTTTCTGATTAACCAACAGTCAGCATTTAAAGGGGAAAACTTCTCTAATGGCCGGCTAGGGTCATCTGAGTGCTGCGATTTTGGGCATATGGCCCCTTCCCAGCAAGATCTAATATGAATGGCCTGAATTTTGTACACATACCACATTTACCAAGATCACATGCTTGATAATTGACTTAACCAACATTGTGGGTGTGAATCTCAACCAACATTTCAAAATGGAGTTTAAAAATTCAAATGCTGAAATGCTTATTGCTTCCTGCCAATTTTCTTTAAGTTTTAGGGGAAAAAAAATGTGGGCACCAAATCTCATGGCCCAGTGGTGTTGACGTCGTGAACTTGCATACGAAAATTTCTCATCCCAGCTTATGGCGTGTCCCATGAATATTAAGTGAAAGTGATTGATAATTGAGATTGGTGACTACTAATATGAATGAGGGAAGAAGAGAAGTGTCAAAAAGTACCACGTAAGAAAAAACGCCGATTCCATATCCAGTGAAAAATCTGCCGACGTCGAGTGACAGAGCTCCCTTTATTAGAGATTAAAAAAAAATGCTTAGATTGAAATTTATTTAGAAATGAAATTCCCAGCATCCAAAATCCGAGGAATGGAAATGACAAACCTTACACAAGTAGATAAATAACCATCCTACAGTGCATGAAACAGTTGACATTCTCATTGCCTGCTTTCATAGAAAAATAAAAAAGATTTTAAATAAATAAATAAAAGTTAGGATGGTTTACTCAGGTACATGTCTGGAGCCCACAACCCAAACTGTGGGCCCCAGATGGATCTAAAAATTTTGAACAGATTTAATTTCCCAAGTAATCTATTGGGGGACATTTAATGGATGGTTGAAATGGGAAATTATCAATGGTTCCAATTCAACTTACAGATGTCCATTGAACAGATGTTAAGATCATTCACCAATCTGAAATCTGAGAAGGATGGTTTTGAGTCCTTACCCCTTTCCGACCGATGAAATCAGCAATGCAGCCGCTTGCGGCGGCACCAATCATTGCACCAATGCTTAGCATGGAACCAAAGACTGAGTACTGCACAATTTAGAGAAAAAAGAGAATAAACTGTAAGTCTTTGTCAAAGGAAACATTGAAACCTATATGTACATGTACCACCTTTTAGTCTTCAAGGGTAGTATAGTTGTCCACTTTGTAAAATCATTTCTTTAGGAAAATGATCACATCGTGTCAACCTCTGTGGGGCAACCCTAATGTGTGCATCAGATCAACCACTCTAGCCATGAGGTTGTTGGATGTGGGCCAGTGGGGCCCACTGGTGAGCAATCACTAGTGGGTGGGTCCCACGAGCTTTGGCTTCTTACGGCCTTTTTCCTCTTCTGTTATATTTCAAATTCAATTTTGAATTTGATTTATGATAGGAGATAGGGATAAGACCGGATGATGTGGCCTTATCCCAATCTCACCCAAACTCTCCTTCTTCTGTTAGGGATGTGATCGGCTCATGTGGCCTTATCACAATCCCACTTAAACTCTCCTTCCTCTGTTATATAAGGAGTGCGCTTCTCTCATGAAATGCAATCGATTCATACGAAACACGGAGAGAATATAGAGAGGAAGAGAGTATCCTATAGTCTGTCCATATTAGCTTGTCCTTAGGACGATCTGGTCCATCCATAGCAATCCGGGGCCACTATATACCGTAGGATCAGAGGTGTGAATAGTTTGATCTGCTCCAGTAGTAGATAGGCGGGCCATTGGAGCACTGTTCTTCAGCTTTATAAGGGTTCCAAATTTCGTGTAGACCGTCAAATCTTGAGGGTTCATCTTCCGCATTTCCCTACAGTGGTATCAGAGCTCTTAACGGCGGATCTCCGATATTTTTCATCTAAAAAGGTTAGTGACTCTTTTTTTTTTTTGGTTCCTAATTATGGCTTTCGAATAATATATACACGTGTTATATTTGGACTTAAGATGGAACTAATGTACTACCACAGCCTATTTAATTAGCCTGGCTTGCAAATTTTTTATGATCATGTCCTCATTATGTAGCCCCATCACGTGGATGGGCCATGTACAAAATTGAATTGAAATTATAGAATTATGTTTATTCTTAGCTGTTCATTTTGTACATGGGCCCTATATCCCTTCAAAGTCCATGTAAATCATCCACCATATATTATTCTTAGCCGCTCACCAAACGTGCCAATAGATTGTTGAATTGGCGTCTCACGCACCCTGCTAGATAGCTACTGTACATGTAGCAAGCTGATTGGATGAAATACACAATACCATAGCTATCGTACTCGTCTGGGGTTATAGCGGCTAGTGTACATCATGCACACGTGGGGATCGGTTTAACTGATGTATGTGAAGAAGCGGATTAGGTGATGTGATTCACACCAGCAATGTTGACGTCAGCAATATAGCAGTTGTGTTGAAAGACACTGCTAAAATATAGCTGCCGTTTTGATAGCAATATAGTAAATATTCTTCACGCCAAAACAACTCATGTGGGTTTGATCACATGGTATGAGTTGTATCCAAACCGTCCATCCATCTAAAAAGGTGCAGATTTAATTGCCAAATGGGCCACATAGTGGAATGCACGCCTAAGGTTGAAAATTAATTGGAGCCTGGATGGTGAAAAGACCGACTGCCATCACCATACAACCACCGTGATATTTTCTCAACATAAGTAAAACACGTTACAAAGATAGTAATTGTATTCGCGTAGAAGGAATTCTATTCAATTTGGGTTGGAAAGGTGGGGTCTACTCATGATGTTTTCTTAGGGATCCGCCCCGTTCATTATTTTCTTTGTATCATCTTTTGATATGGAGTTAAAAATGAGGCAGATCCACTAATCTGGTGGACCACACCAAATGATTGTATGTTAAAATAACGTGTTAAACTACAACACGTCAGCCTACAAGTTGTTCTTCACACAGTTTCCTACATGCTGTACGTCAGCCTACATGATGTACATCTGTTGACAAATGGTACACATGTACATCATGTACATGTTGCTGCACATGTTTCTCATCTAAACATAGATGTGTGCACATGTGACTGTGTACATAAATGTGCATCATTCCAGCCATACAATTGATGTTGTATTGAAATACAGCACTAAAAATCAGGAGATAAAATGTGGTGATTATTGTACACATGTGATGTACATAACATGTGATATGAAAACATGTGTCAACACGTTTACTTTACATGCATGTTGGATTATAACACATTACTGTACAAGTTACAATCCCTAACTTGTTACGTGTACATGTTGGATTAAAACACGTTACAGTTACAACACATGTACATCACACGTTAATGTATACGTTTGCTGTACATTTTGCTGTACACGATGTTGTACATGTTGCTGTACACGTTGTTGTACATGTTGTTGTACATGATGTTACACATGTTGTGGTGTACACGTGTTATGGTGTTACTGTACACATGTTGGCTGATGTACACATGCCAACTACTATGTTTGATTTTTGTTAATTTCACATGAGTAGATCTGTTAAAAGATGAATGTAGATATTTGTTGAATTCATGTTTTCTTTATTATAACTTCTTCACCGTTGATCTAAAACTCATTAGTGATTGAAACAATCATCTACCATGATGATCAATGTTGATGAAAGGATCCATCATCAACAATGATCATTAACGGTGATGATTGGATCCATCACTAATGGACATGATCACTGATGAAGATAGAACTCTCCTGATATATTAGCACTTTATTTTTTTTTTTCTGCTGATGATGTTTATATGTGTAAAATAATTAGGCTTGATGTGTTTAGATCTAAGCCTTCCTTATTTTTCATTTGAACATAAAGAAAAACTTAGTGCTAGAATCCTCCCTAAAACTAAAGGTTGTGCATAACCTGAGTGGGAGTTAAATCTCCTCTACCAAATGATGCATGCAACCAAATAATGGAAGGTTGCATGTTATGCAATTATAATTTTATAAAAGTACCAATTTCATCTTAATTTGAGAACTTGATTGTTCTACACCGCCCATTCGGGTATGTGGACTTTCAGATCTCGTTAAGATGTGTTGACTAATTTTATATTATGAAAATTTGTATAACACGTAAAAATGCTGATGATTAGTGTCAATACCTTACATCTTAGCTAAGTAGTGATACTCATGCAATGTAGAGATGGCCACCAAAGCGTTGATCGCTGAACAGCTGAAAGGACAACATTTCGACGACAACAACTACGAAGACTGGTCCCGCGCGGTGCGATGCCTTCTGGACGAGGACGACATATCGCACACACTGGATGGAGCTCAAGAGGAACCCATCTTGGCTGAAAACGGAAATTTACAAGAACATAGGGTTGCGATGACTCGCTACAATAAGTGGCGAAAACAAAATCGTTCAGCTCGTAATGTCCTTCTTAGCACTATGCACAAAGAACTCATACCTTCGTATGAAGTGCATGAAACCGCTAAGGGAATCTGGGAAGCACTGAAAGATGCCTATGCGCAGAAGTCAGATGCGAGAGTTAGGGCAATGGAATTAGAATTCCAAGAGTATAGGATGCCTGTCAGCTGCCCCATCAAAGATCATATTCGTAAGATGGAGCAAATGATAGGTGGCCTTAGGAATGTTGGGTGTAAATTGACTGAAAATCAAAAGATTATACCCATGCACCGTTCCTTGCCTGAATCTTAGGCCCAAATCAAAAGAATTCTGAACCATACTGATTTAATCACAACGTTCAGAGACTTTTGTAGCCACTTGGTACGTGAGGTTGAAATTAATGCTATTCAGCCAGGTTCGACAAAGGCCTTTGTAGCAGAGACCCATAAACGGAAAGCTAACAATAAACGGTCCAAAGCTCGCAAGAAGGCGAAAAAGAATAACCAAGAACAGAAGACCATAACACCTGCTCCATATCTCAAGAAGGGGAACGGAAAGAAAAAGTAGAAAAAGACAAATGTAGTCTGCTTTGTCTGTGAAAATTTCGGTCATTATGCTCGACAGTGCGCCCATAAAAAGACGGTAATTTCTCAATCACTAAATACTTTGTTTGTAGGCGTTTGTTCTGAAATCCTTTTCGTTGATACTATATCTAACGAGTGGATTTTGGATTCAGGCGCAACAAAGCACGTGATAAGTAGTCGTCGAGGACTCGAGGAATTCCGGCATGTAGCCAAGGGGAGTTACAAGCTGTACATGGGCAATAACGCTGTTAAAGACGTACAAGGGATTGGCGTTTTCCATCTTCGTACGCGCATAGGGCGAACAATAATACTCCGTGATATTCTATATGCACCGCGGATGCGTCGGAATTTAATTTCTGTTTCTAGGTTATTAGCTGATGGTTTTGATATTCGATTTTTCGGGACAAGAGTTTCTTTGAGACAGAATAACCTCATATTTTCTTGGGGTAATTTAATTTCAGATTTATTTATTCTAGACGTAGAATGTGATAATGCACCTCTTGCTTTGTCTGCTATGTCGAATGAAACTGTAGTATCTGAATCTCAAAAATGGCACGCGAGGTTAAGTCATATCGGAAAGGATCGTATGACAAGACTCGTACGTTCTGGTCTGTTAGACTCCTTATCCAAAGTTAATTTGCCATTTTGTGAACATTGTGTGTCCGGGAAGACTTCGAAGAAATCATTTCCCAAAGCGGCTAGGTCAAAGGGCACACTAGAGATAATCCATTCAGATATCTGTGGACCCTTTAATGTACATGCCAGAAACGGATGTCAATACTTTGTCACTTTCATTGACGATTACTCACGTTATGGATATGTGTATCTCATCTCACACAAATTTGAGGCTTTTGATTGTTTTCTTAAATATAAAGCTGAGGTGAAAAATCAACTTGAGAAAAAGATTAAAATCCTTCGATCTGATAGAGGTGGCGAGTATACGTCCGAAACGTTTAAATCATATTGCGAAAATGTTGGCATTGTTCGGCAGTACATAATAGCTTACACACCACAGCAAAATGGTGTTGCAGAGAGAATGAATAGGACATTATTGGACATGGTTAGATCGATGATGGCTCAAGCCAATCTCTCTACTACATTCTGGGGAGACGCACTGTTAACAGCCGTCTACGTCCTAAATAGAGTCCCATCCAAATCTATTCATAAGACTCCATATGAGATGTGGTCTGGGAGAACTCCTTCTCTAGCCAACCTACGCCCTTGGGGATCTTTGGGATATGTTTTGCTACCTACTCCGCATAGAGCTAAACTTGATAGTAAAACCATTGCATGCGTGTTCATTAGGTACCCTATGCATTCAAAGGGGTACGTTCTATTTTATGAGGACCATGGACGATGGATTGAGATAGAATCCCGCGACGTGACCTTCGTTGAAGATAGATACCCAAGCCGAGAGAAGCAAAAGGTTCCAATACAACTTTTTGAAATACCCGACGTATCTCAGGAGAGTGGAAATTCTGCTTTTCAAGATGATGATGCTCCTATAGTTCGTCAGGACAGTGGGAGGACATCTCAGCAGGCTCCTGAGTTACGTCGAAGCGAAAGAGGATGGATTCCCCGAAGATACTTCGATATTGAGGGGCAAACATTCTCTTGTGTTGCAGTTGATGATGATGAATCTGATTCGTATCAGGATGCATTATTATCTTCTAACTCGGCCGATTGGGTGAATGCTATGGATGAAGAAATCGCTTCCATGGAGAAAAATAAAGTCTGGAAACTTGTTGATCTGCCTTCCAATCGCAAAGCGATAGGTAACAAATGGGTACTAAAAATTAAAAGAAATGCAGATGGTACAGTGGACAAGTATAAAGCACGATTAGTTGCTAATGGTTTTACACAAAAAGAAGGCGTTGATTACGAGGAGACCTTTTCACCTGTTGCAAAGTTCTCCTCAATCTGCATGATCTTGTCCATTGTCGCAAGTTTAGACTTAGAGTTATATCAGATGGATGTAAAGACCGCATTCTTAAATGGTGACTTGGATGAAGAGATATACATGCAACAGCCCATGGGTTATGTGGACAAAAAGTATCCAAAGAAAGTCTGCAAACTGTTGAAATCTATCTATGAGCTAAAGCAATCTTCAAGACAGTGGTACATGAGGTTCCACTTGGCCATCACCACTTTTGGATTCACAATGAGTGAAGAAGATCATTGTGTATACATGAAACGGTCTGAAAGATCTTTTGTGATACTATCTCTATATGTAGACGATATCCTGTTAGCTGATAATGATATGCAATTATTGACATTGACTAAAGATTGGCTATTCTCGAACTTTGAGATGAAAGACCTCGGTGAAGCCAATTTTATCCTTAGGGTAAAAATCATCAGGGATCGCCCAAAGAAATTTTTAGGCTTGTCTCAAGCAACCTATATACAAAAGATCTTAGAGCGGTTCAGGATGGAAAATTCAAAAGCTGTTGAAACCCCTATGGATAAAGCAACCAAGTTAGACAGGAAATCGTGTCCCCAGACTGAAGCCGAAAAATTGGCTATGTCCTCAGTACCTTATGCAAGCGCAGTAGGAAGCTTAATGTATACTATGCTTTGCACCAAACCGGATATTAGCTATGCAGTTGGTATAGTCAGCCGTTATCAGAGTAACCCGGGACAGTCTCATTGGCAAGCCGTCAAACGTATATTCCGCTATCTCAGAGGAACAAAAGACCTAATGTTGTGTTTTGAAGGCACAAGCCTCGAGCTCAAAGGATATTTTGATGCTGCTTGGGGTAATGACGCCGACGAGGGAAAGTCTACTTCAGGGTATGTATTCTTACTCGGAGGAGGAGCTATCTCATGGTCGAGTAAGAAATAGACATCCACAGCTCTTTCATCTATGGAGGCCGAGTACATTGCATGTTGTGCTGCAGTTCAGGAGTGTGTATGGGTTCGCAGATTTCTATTGAGTCTGGGTATTGTACCGAGTGTTCGTCAGCCTATATCGCTAAAGATAGACAATACTTCTGCTATTGACTTGGCAAAGGACCCTAAACACCACCAGAAATCTAAGCACATTGAGATCAAGTATCATTACGTCCGTGATCAAGTGAGAGATAAGAAGGTCGCCCTCAGTTATAATCCTACTAAGGAGTTGATGGCTGATCCCATGACGAAGCCTATAGCCAGAGATCTATTTCAGGTTCACGTCAGGCAGATGGGATTGAGGAAAGCTTGACTGATGTACTTATTTTGTAAAACCTTTGATCTTTCATGAATAATATATTCCATTTATTCAGTATTGAACACTAATATAACTAGGTATGAAGATCATCAGCATTTACCTTGAGATCATGTAGGATTTCTATTTTTGTCGGCAGGCCGGTCACCCACTCGCACGGGTTGACCAACCTTGAATGTACGAGAGAGGTACATTTGGGGTCATGTTTATACATTGAGGTATGAACTTCCCTTTATTGTGAATAATAAAGGATGAGGATATGAGTGAGTCGTATCCGCCTACAATCTTATAAAGATTGTAGATGAGACTGATAAGGTCGAATAACATAATCGCACCATTCCTTTACATGCGATCAATGTTATGGCCTGAAATTAAAGCCAGGTTATGAGGTTATGAGATGAGTCGTACCTCATGTAGAATAACCCGCGTATTGTAGACCCGACATACACCTAGTACTGTCTACTTTACGACGTGGGTTATAGCCACGTGTTGGGACTTTTTACCTACAGATTGCTTTGATTCAATCTAATCATTACAACGTGCGAGTAGCCAGTCCCGTAGGTGACTCTTTGTGTCCTTAGCTACCCTCCTCTTGTGTATATGAGGATGAGATTGAGTGTCGCTACTTTGGTGTACAATGACGATAGGTCCTTGATTGGCCAGACTCGATTACGCTAGGAAAGCGGCTTGATTAATTCCAAATTACACATCTGCGTGGGGAAGATCCCGTGACAGCTATACCAAGTTTCTAGAACTATAAATACGCACTTGAAGACTTATCCGCCGGTAGTATCGAGTTGTTTTTATTAGACTTTTGCAAACAATATTTTCTTAAAAAAGCATATATATAAGTATTGCTTTAAATTGATTTTAGTCGATGTTTGTGAAAAATCAAGTTTTCAGAATAACTCGATAAGTTGGATAAGTGCGTATGTTGGCCGAGTACTCCAGATCGGGAGTTAACTCCATTCGGTGTGGTCATGCGGACTAGGACAGGTATTACAAAGTTTGGGTTATTGAGTACTAGTTAGGTGGTCACTTAGTACTTAAGCACCTGTGAGAAGATTATGGTGATCCAGCTGGTCCCACGCCTCTGATTCTTTTTATCGCGATGTTTGGTATTTGATTGTTATAAGGCAAGTTAATTGGACAGATTTATGTGCCTATCCCACAATGTGATTGAGTGGGAGATGTTGGACGTGGGCCAGTGGGGCCCACTGGTGAGCAATCACTAGTGGGTGGGTCCCACGAGCTTTGGCTTCTTACGGCCTTTTTCCTCTTCTGTTATATTTCAAATTCAATTTTGAATTTGATTTATGATAGGAGATAGGGATAAGACCGGATGATGTGGCCTTATCCCAATCCCACCCAAACTCTCCTTCTTCTGTTAGGGATGTGATCGGCTCATGTGGCCTTATCACAATCCCACTTAAACTCTCCTTCCTCTGTTATATAAGGAGTGCGCTTCTCTCATGAAATGCAATCGATTCATACGAAACACGGAGAGAATATAGAGAGGAAGAGAGTATCCTATAGTCTGTCCATATTAGCTTGTCCTTAGGACGATCTGGTCCATCCATAGCAATCCGGGGCCACTATATACCGTAGGATCAGAGGTGTGAATAGTTCGATCTGCTCCAGTAGTAGATAGGCGGGCCATTGGAGCACTGTTCTTCAGCTTTATAAAGGTTCCAAATTTCGTGTAGACCGTCAGATCTTGAGGGTTCATCTTCCGCATTTCCCTACAGAGGTGCGGCCTTTGATGTTAACCCATGGGACCAAAAATCAGCCTGATTGGAAACTTCAGTGGGTCACACCATGGGGATTAGTTACGAGGGAGTGCTCAACTGATCAAATCTTCCAGACTGATTTTTGGGGCACGCAGCATTGTATATGTGCCATGCATCCAATCCATTTGTTTTTGGGTGGGCGTACAGTAGACTTAGCTCTTTTTTTCTTTTTCTTTTTCTATGAAAAGTCTCATCACCCGCCATTGATTTTTAATGGGGCCTACTTTGATGTATATGTGAGATTTTTTGGAAGATTAACTCATTTTTGGCCACACCAAGGGAATGAGTTGGGAAAGACATGCCCACCCTTGATTTTTATAAAGCCTATCATGAAGATTGTATAAAATCCACTCTGACCATTAGAAGCCACACTAAACCTTAGGCCTGAAGCCAAAATTTAAGTCTCATCCACACAAAGGAAAACAATTTGGAGGGTGAGCTTTTTCCTATGCATTGTTCCCAATCTTTCGGTCCACCAGAAATATGTATGAGGCTGATTGTTAGAACCTGGGCCTAACATGAGGTGGCACAATTGATGGTTAGGGTGGATTTCACATTAACACATTGGTGGGGTCCACCCACGTCCCGAACCTCTTTTCATAAGTGACAGTGAAATAACTCCACTTTCCCCATAAGTTTATTAACATTAATTACTTCCTAATTTGTAAATTGTTCAACCGGTTGGGATTGAGAGTTTTTTTTTTCTTTTTTCTTTTTAATTAATATTAGTAAAGAGCACATGTGATGCACCTGGAGAAATAGGAGGGTCTACAGCCCAAACATGGAGCTCTTCCGACAATCCAAACCATTCTAATTGATGGAATGCAAGATGATGGTTAGAAGAGGAATTGGGAGCCTGCGTTCAGTGGGTGTTAGAGTCCACTTCTACACAATGGACATAGTCGAGTCTGTGTAATTTCAGGCTATGCTCTATCATCAATGGGCCCATGATTTGGACGGTCTCAATGGAAGTACGCAGATGAATAGGCCTAGCCAGGAACCGTCAATGGTTTTTTTTTTTTTTTTAAATGGTCCACCCCATTTTAAATAAGTTGCCCAAACCAAGCTTACTTGTTGGGCCTTTGCCGCCTTCAATCAGCTTCAGATTTGGCATATGAGGCCCATTGATCAGGCATCCAGTAATCAAGTTGTCCATCTGATCGGCACCACTATGGACAGTCCATGCCCTAAAGTTATCCCATATTTAAAGATCCCTACATCTATTGCTTGGCTGTATTTTTGGTTAATCGGTTCACAGATGAATTTATTTTCTTAACCCTCTATTTTGCAAGCGATTTTTCAAAGGCTCTACATTGTCCAATCACAGAGATTCCTATGTTATGGTCAATCCACTTGGACCCACCAGATCAACGGTCTATATCACCCAACCATGCGCCTCAGTGCAAAGTTGCAGATCTAATTCGGCATAGTAGTATATCTCGAGGAGCTGGGGTTTATGCAAAAGGAAATTTTACAAAAAAACAAAACAAACAAACTAGTACTTATCACTAGAGTACCTTACATTTCTTAACCGCCGTTAGGGTGGGCATGCAAGCAAATGGGTCACTGTTCAGGTGGGCCCCACCATATTGTTTATGTGAAATCCACCCCCAACCACTCTGTGTCACCCCATGTTATGCCCATTGCCCAAAAATCAGCCCAATCTATTAGACCACACGATTGGAAACGGTGAACAGGTCAACACTCACTGTCCAAACTATTTCCCTTGGTGCGTCCCACCAAAATCATGGATGGGCCAGATTTTTGGGCCCCCGCCTAATTTGTTGTGGCACTGGCATCTAATGGTTGGGGTAGATTTCACATAATCACTACGGTGGGCTTTGTAAACATCAAAGGTGGACGTCTCTCCCAATCGTTTCCTTCGGTGTGTCTCCCACCTATATCATAGGTCAGCCGGATTTTCTGGCCCCGGACCTAACCTGGGATTACACATCTATGGGCCAGAGTAGATTTCATGTACGCATCATGATGGGCCCATAAAAAATCAAGGGCTAGCCTCAAGACCCCGAGCTAATAAAAATAAAAACCGTAGATTTCTGCTAATATATTAAAGAAAATGGGAATTTTATGGTATGCCCACCTTACTCTTGCCCAGGTGGTAGACTCTCAGGAGTTTCAACTCCCAGTCAAGGGTTCGAGTACCCATGGGTGGTGAAATTCCACCAGCGTGAGTGTGTGGGGGTGTGTGCGTGTGTAAAAAAAAAAAAAAGTATGCCCACCTTGATTTTTGACAGGCCCATCATGATGTGTATGTGAGATCCATTCCAAGTGACTATGTTGACTTGTGATTCAGGTGGGCCACACCAAAGGAAACAATTGGAAGAGAGACATACACCCTTGATATTTATAGGGCCCACCACGATGATTATATAAATCCAATCCAACCATTAGATGTCACACCAAAATTTACGCCCACGATCCAAAAATCAGGCCCACTTGTGATTTAGGTGAACCACACTAAGGAAAATAGTTTGGGGCTATGGGCCTAACATGAGGGGACACACCTTATGATTGATGAGGATTTTACATAAACATCATAGTGGGCCCACCCGAGCCACCCATGGCTTTGCTCGCATGGCCTACCTGTGAACACCCTCACGCGAACGCAGATGCCCTCGCTTAGTCATTCTTTCAATTTTTGCACTTGGTGTAGTAGGAGTGTGGTATTGACTTCAGCATAAAAATGCGTTTAAACTAAAGTTGTCGCTAGTCAAATGAAGCTTTAGAATCTACGGGCAGCTAAAAACAATAAAATCGCTTGAAGGCTAGAGAATCGCTAGATTTCCAAATCCAAGTGACTCATGCGGTTGGTCTACAACCGTATATTTTGAGTAAGGGCCTCGGTGATAGAAAAGGAAGGATTTAGGCACCTTTTCTTGACCACACAGCAAGAGGTCTCTACTTTATGGGATTTTATGGTTTTCAAAGGATTCAATGAAGCTTTAGTGTTACTACATTAGAACATACTTCATAGAGTTTTAGGACTCTGAGTAGGCAAAATAAATAAAAATAAAAATAAAAAAGAGGGAATGAAGGAAAAGAGTACAAAAATAGTGTATGGCGCGAATATTCTAGACATTTTGGGGATGTGTGGAGTAGAGTACAGGTTGATTTGAGATGTAAGAAGATAAAGGGGAGACCAGACACCCTTTTTTGTAAAGGGAGGGTTGATGTCTCCTATTCTAACCCTACTTTTTTACTTAAGTAATTTCTTCTGCTTAGAATGCTTTCTTCCTTTGTTTCTTTGAGTTATAAGAAAATAGTGGCATGGAAGTATGCTGATGTAGAGCGGGTCGCGGACAGTTTCATGGCCAAGATGGATCAGAAAAGGCCCGGTCAACGACAGAAGTGATCCGGACCGTCGGACCTTAGATCGGGCGTATCTCGCAATCTGGAATGAGTTACCTGACGTAAAATATGATTTTGGGGTAGAACGAGCTACTTTAGCCAACCAACCCGGCGACGCCCGGAATCGCTAGAAACCCCTGGATCGACGGTCGTTTCCCTGTTTTAATTTCGTTTTTACTATAAATAGTAAGTTTTAGTTTGATTATAACTCTTCATCCATCGGGCTTTAGGAGTTGCGCCCAACATGAAAAGAGCTTAGAATAATTAGGAGAACGGTTTGGTGAAGCCAAATAGGACACTTACTTTTTTTGGCTGAAAACCTTGCGCACTAGTAGATATCACGACCGTCTATAAATAGTAAGTTTACTATTTATAGTAAGTCGCGATTTCTAGGAGTTTTAGTTGTAGTTTGATTCTGATTTCTTTCCCATTGCTTGGTACCCCTATTTAAAGGGTTGTGACTCGTTTTTAGTCATCAATTAATCAATTTCAAATTTCTTAGAATTTATTTCTATTTTCAGCTTTCTTTCCTCGTGGATTCGAGAAGTCTCTGTGAGGAGTCCAGAGAAGCTCCGTGGATTCGGAGTAGTTATCCTCATCACGTTCATCCCTGCGTCATATGCATTTCCAAATTTCCTAGAAACTTGGGCGAATTCGGTAGGTGCAACCATCTTACCTACACAACCAATTTCCCCTAGGGTGCACACATGCTAGCTCTGATCAATCTCAACCTCTCCATTATCACCTTTGCCTCCCTTCGTCCCCCTCGGATGGCTCGTTGTTGCATGGTTTAAATAGACCTTCAACTGATACCTCCGGTGCTAGTTGTAGACCTATAGTTATGCTTTCTTTCGTGTAATCTATTTTAGGTAAGGCAATCATTCCAGTAAATATTAGTGATTGTTTTGTACAACTGGTGCTTCAAGTACCGGTTGTTGGCTCTGTCTTTCTCTGCATTGTAGTTGTTGTATATGGGAGGTTTTGAGGTTTCCAGGAGTGTATCTTTCACTAGACTTGGGTGATGTTCGATCGGGTCTAGTGATTATCTCTAGGAGATGCCAAGGACCTTTTCGCCTCAACTTGAATGATTTTCGGCACCCTCGGAGTTCGGCAAATGTGATTTAATCGTAGTCATGAGAGGCTGAAGTATCCGGATGACCCGGACAATTGGTTGATATTTGATTAAAACAGCTATTGGCCTACTAATCCGACCCTCTTTGTCTGACTCATCTGGATTTTAAAGTCTTTTGGATTGGCTGAAGATGACTTCCTCAGTGCAGTACGTTTTCGAGTCTTCGAAGGTCTAGGCAGTTTGGTTAAGATCGATTTAATTGGACCCCCTAATTTTCCAAATTAGTCCATCAGTTACTCCCGAGACTTGCCTGAAGGCATATTGAAATTGTGCGGTTATCTAATACGATACCACAACACGCGGATGCTTGCAGAGTTTAGAATTATGGCCAAGTCCTAAAGGGTGGTGAATACAACCATTTAAATTTTTTTACTAATTAATTCAATTAAGTGAGTCATTAAGCAATCGCAAACACAAGGATGTATAGTGGTTCGGCTAAATGCCTACTCCGCTCCCAACTGACACACTCAAACTCAAGTGTACCGAATTTCACTATTTTAATTCGTTTTCATAGGTTCACTAAAAACCTTTACAATGGTTTTCAATAGGTTCACCACAAACCTTTGCGGTCCTACATAAAGACCTAATCGACACTCGCCGCTCGGAATCTAATTCGGGAGCGGATTGCCTGTGACCCCGGTCACATGGATATCTCTGTGACCGGAGCTGTGTGGAGCCCATAGATATGTATGTGATAAATCCACTCCATTCATCTGTTTTTAAAGACCACAACATATCAGGATTCTAAAAGTAAAGAAGATACAAACACGAATTAGCCATACCACACGAAACAGTCGGGATTGAACGCTTGGTGGTGAGTGAAGTTTTGTATCAGTAAGATATTTATTTTTACTATTTATCTGACCGGTAATAATTCTATGAACGGTTTGGATGGAATATAAACACCATGGTCACCTCCAGGATGGTTTCAACGGTGGACGTTGCTATTCTCACTGTTTTGTTAGTGTGGCCCAGAGGAGTTTTGGATCAACATTTTTTTCCTACAAAATGCTATTGTAGTCTTTGAAAATAGATGGATGAAGTCGATTTGTCACAGACATCTCCTTGAACCCCACACAGCTATCTCTGTGCCTAGGGTCACAGGCAATGCGCTCCCATTCGATTCACCGTCTTTCTTACAATTTCCCGAATTTTAAGGCTAAGGCTTGCGATGATAGAAAGAAGGTTTTCCTATTTGGAATGTATCATCTAGAGGTGGTTGTTTTGGAACTAAGGGGTCTAGGGCTAGTTTCACCAAGGCACATCAAGTTTACATGTGTCTTTAAACCTTGATGTTGCATGGCTTCAAGTCTTCGGTCTTCCAATGTCTTCTAATGGTGGGTCAACCGACTTGAGACACACTAGCACATGTCATTGACAAATTGAGGCATTAACACATGCTGCCCAACTTATATGGTCATTCGACTGGTATCATCATGTAGGACAGGTCCACTGAGCAATTCTTGAAGTGATACAAGGGACCGTTTCGCAATTTAAAGAGTAATAAAAGGGACTATTTCACAATTAAAGGACCATTTCTGCTCGCATTAAAGTTTTTCCAAATTTCAAGAGATCTCATTAAAGTAGTTTTAATTTTATTTTTATTTTTTAATTTAAATGTGTTGGGCTATAAGTTGCCCTCTTAATGCTCTGAATCAATTATCTATTTAATGAATTTGAAAGTTTTCTTTGGGTTTTCCCTTTATTTTTCATTGTGCATCCAAGGACGGTTCTTGGGTAGAAGATGGTTCTCCCTTCTTTCATACTATCGTTAAGTGGTATCAAAGCAAGGATTTTCCTAGTTCAATGGCCCATAATGGATCGAACAACAACAACTCCGCCTATGGTGCTTGTGGAAATCAGGTCATGTCAATGACAACATTCGAGGCTTACCAACGTGAAAACCAATTGTTAATGCAAGAGATGCAAGTGTCGATCCCACGATTGATGGAAACTCAAGATCACCTCTTGGTTCATGAATACAATGGGCCTCAAAACATCGAAGAGGCTTGCAATCGTTCTATTCATGGTAACACACCTGTAATTCCATGTAGGCCACAGGCATATGGGAAGATTTTAGCAAAAAAAGAACTCAAAAGGGTCATCCCTGGAGGGCGAAGCAACACTAAACAAGATCAGGATTTCAAGATGAAGGTGGATCTTTTCAGTTTCAATGTCACCTTCACATCGAGGATTTTCTTTATTGGCCATTAGAAGTAGAACAATTCTTCGACTATATGCAGATTTCAAAAGAGATGAAAATTTGTGACATACAAGATTAGGGGTGGAGTGTCGACTTGGTGGGAGCAGTTGCAACTCTCACGAACTTGCTAGGAAAAGTGTGTATCCGTACTCGGCGAAGAATGAAGCAGTTTATGTGTAGGAGGTTACTTCGGATTTTTTATTATTATTATTAAAAAAAAGAAAAAAATTCAATCCGTCATTTCGTGACGACTGGTCACAATCAAGATCGGCCTTTATTGAAAAATTATATATATATATATATATATATATATATATATATATATATATATATATATTATATATATATATATATATATGAATTTTTAAATTAACCACCTACTCAGACCAATAGGCCATCCTACACATGATGGTGCGGTTGAGATCGGTTGATTAGGTGAGCCACCATGCACGTGGGGCCCACTTGATGTGGATCCTGAGGAAAGGGCCCCAAGCACCGACCGAGAAGGACAGCAGGGCACTGACCAAAGATTTGAAAGGTCAAACCAGCAAAAAAAAAAAAAAAGGCGCCTGCCTGGCTTTAACAGGTACCGGTTAAGGCATTCTGTCATTTCCTTATGTTATAGTCTCCCTCAGCCTCCACATTTGTGGACTAGTACAACAACTTGGTTTTGATGGTTGAAACTTCAGACTGAACTAGCTGCAGTTTTTAATAATCTTTTTTGTCAAACTATAAGAGAAAGTAGATCTCGATGTGGATTGAATTATCAGGATGCAAAATTGAATAGCCAAATCAAACATGATATAACTGAATTTAGTCATGGTTAATGTTGGGCCAGGAATACAGTCGAACATTTCGTGTGCTATAACGCATCATTATGAAAGCATAAATGATATAATGGTTACGACATAAATTACTCTGATATCATGTTAAAAAGTCATAAATGAAGGTCTAAAGGATTGTTTGGGGTCTTATCAAATGAAGTGAACTTGCATGTCTACTACATGAGAGACCAGAGTAGATGAAATGAATTTTTTTGTTATTTATGCATTTATTGGCACCCTGTTTGTTTGTTTGTTTTGTTGGTTATTTTCTTTTATTCATTAACATAATAACATGGCATCAAAATAGAATATACAGTAAAAAGAGTTTGGATGCATGGGTGATTAGTCACCATTATAATGTCATAAAACAAAGGCAAGGCAAAAAACAAAAAAAAATAAAATAAAATAAAAATAGTACCTGGGCCAAAGTAAGGCCAAGGTCATTCATGATTCCTAGCTCAGTCGGCGATGAATAGGCAACCTGCAAATGAACCAATAATAACTAACCAATAACAACTAAGCTTGAAAAAAATAATAATAATAAATAAATAAATAATTAAAAATTAAAAAAAAAATCTACCTAAATCAATACAATTATGATACATGTGTATCTATCATCTAAGATTCTCAACCCTTTAAAATTAATTAAAAAAAATAAGGAATTGAAATGCTTAAATATATGTATCTGATTGAATCGTGTCCCTTAAAATTGATGATTACTTTTTATTAGGGTAATGAGAAAACAAAACACCAGTTTGCTTATCTAGTGCACCACACTCAACATATGGTAAAATGGTACATGATCTGGACCGCTGGAAGTGATCATACCATAGACACACCAATTCACAACAATATATATATATATCTATATATATATATATATATATATATATATATATATATATATATATATATATATATATATATATATTAAAAGCTCCAATTCGTACATCCGACTCAATCGTGTCAGTCCAAATTGATTCGTGCATATTATTAGAGAGATCTAACGTTAATCAGCACAACATACCAATTTCTTTATCCGGTTCACCACACTTATTTTGGACACTTGGAACAATAACACATTATCTAGGCTGTTCATCAAGTGGGTCACACCATGGTGGACCAAGTGTCTGCAAATCGGAACTGTTGACCTGGTGTGCTACCACGTGGATGGGCCATAGGTCCTGAAACCCGGTAATTGGACAACTCTAGCCGTCTAGTTCTTGCGAGTTCTGATGGTTCAATGTGGACCGCAGCCCTTATCATTTCTTTTGCAGTCACTTACCAGATGGGAATATTCTCCTCCCCCTAATTCTTTTATTTTTGGATATGGCTTATCCACGTGGGCCACATCTGATCATCACATGCTTAACAAGTGCATCGTAAGCAGGGTGCTGCACAGAAGTTCCATGCAGCAGCATGTGCTGCTTATCCATTCCTCAATTGAAAATCAAGATAAATGCGCCACTAGAGATGGAAGAAGCCATTCGAGTCCCCACGCCTGACATAACAGAACACATGTGCAAGATCCAGGCCACTCATCAGAAGACAACTACCGTGAAGATGCTCTGCCCCCCCCAAAAAAAAAAAGCTAATTCGACTGATACATGGGCCACATGTGTCCATTGAACTTAAACCATCAGTCATTTTTTCCGCAACCGTCCACTTTTCTCATACCAGTGCGGCATGCCTGATGAGTGGATCTACCTTACCTTTGGGCCACGACATGAAAATGGTACCCCGAAGATGATGATTGGCCCGGATACTTCACACATAGGGCATGTTGCCACGTGTCACGATCTTCTTTAGGAGCAATGCATGTGGGAAGCTATAGTAATAGTGAGTGCAGTAGCTGACTTACAGCGGATCCGAATAAGTAAGAACCCAAAACCGCGACTAAGGTGCTGATCCCCACTACCCATATGTGGGATTCACCGTCTTCTCTTCGTTCATCTTTCAATAGGAGTGCCTCTCGATTACCATCTTCACCACCATCTCTTCCGAACCCCATCTTCTCCTTCTCTGGGAAAACTGGGCTTGTTGATAGAGCGAGGAGAGATGTGGTGGGTGTTGGTTTTTAAAATGGTCGCCTTCAAGATACCACCAGTATTCATTGCGTTGCACTATCGTTGATAGTTCACTTACAATTTTAAAACGGTGGTGAGTGGTCCCGCTAGGGCGCGCGCGGAATAGGTGGATCCAGGATCCACGAAGGTCGGGGCGCAATGTGATCCATGTGAGCTACATCCACACGGTTCATTCATTTCGACGTCTTATTTTACGTCATGATCGCAAAAATAAAGCAGATCCAAATCTTTAAGTGAACCATACCGCAGGAAACAGTCATGATTGAATATCCACAGTTAAAAACTTCACGGGAGTAACTAAAATGTTTATTTGTCATCTAGGTTGATAATGTCACAAAGAGTGGATGAAGTGATCACCCAAATATATGAATATAGGTTTGATCCAAAACTTTTGTGGCCCACAAAAAGTAAGAAGAAAATGCTTCTACCAGGAGTGGAATAGAAAAATTGAACCACCATATTTGTTTGCGTTTGGAATTATCTTTTAAAAAGTTGTTTAATTATACTTATGTAATTAATTAGTGAATTATATGAATGCATGATTAGATAAATGTTAGGACTTAATATTTATCACATCTCATACACACATGTACACTATTGTATATGAATTAGCCGCTTTAATGACATATCTATTATAGTATATGTGATTGGACATTCTATTAATTTTAAAGTCCTAAAGATAAATTGTTTTACTTAGTTTAAATTAAAATATTAGTATTAAATTAAAATATTAGTAATTTTGTATTTATTGACAATAATTTTATTTGGTTTTAATTCCTCCCCCTCTAGGGCATAACAACCATTTTATAACTCCACCAATCTTCCACGCATAATCGTAATATCTTATTATACCATGTGTAATTTCATAGTATACTGAAAGTCTTTTCTTATATAAGGTATAAAGCAACTCATCATTAGAGAAAGAACTCCACCTACCAACTATTATAAAATTTTGTAAGTGGTTAAATAAGTGATCGATTTTCTCATAACACAGTCATATATGCTCACATTAGACGTATCTACTTATTTCAATGCTTGAGCTTAAAATTGACCGATTTACATTGAACCACTATATTGATTATAACAAGCCTATACACATTACATGTGATGGTAAATAAATTGAGCATCCAAAACAAAGTTTTTTTTTTTTTTGCCTTTTTTTTTTTCCAGCCCATGTAATGAAAATAATATGGCAAAATGGATGAATCTACTGCATTGATGTAGAATACAGGCACCAAGGTGGGCCTCGCCGTAAGGGCTACACTTAGTCTACTCCCCATTCGCACGGCTTCCGTGGATCCCTGAATGTTCCCTGTCTATGAATCCCACCGTGATGTATGTTCTTTACATCAACACCGATCATTCGGTTCGAAAGCTTATTTTAGGATGTGACCCAAAAAATTAAACGGATCCAAATCTTAGGTGGACCATACACAGTGGTGATTGAATACCCACCATTAAAAAGTTCTTGGGACTAACGGAATATTTATTTGAAATCCAACCTGTTGACGAAGGGGCCATACAAATATCAGCTTGATCCATAACTTTTGTGCCTTCCATAAGTTTTTTAATGATCATTCGCCACTGTTTCCTGTTACATGGTCCACCTCATATTTGGATCATGCTCTAAAATGAGCCGTTAAAATGGATTGACGGCGTGGACGTAAGGAATATACATAACGGTGTGCTCCAGAGTCAGGGCTCCAGCCACCTGGGTGGATCCAGGATCCACCGAAGTCGTACCGCATTCGAGCGGCTTGGGAATGAAAGACGTATATGCCACGCGTGCAATGGTGATGATTTGAGTCATTCCTCTTTCGTAAACGGTGGTGAAATATCACCCATGGAATTTTGTCCGTGGGTAGGTGTGGAGTTCTTTCATTTTATTTATCGACTCTCGTGCGCCGTGCATTTAAAATTGATACTCTTGTGGTGAAATGACCCATACGCATTCACATTGCCACTGTATGCGTGGGACAGATAGAGATCAGATCAGACCGTTCAAATAGTGATCCCAGTCTGGATTTGGCATGCCTCTACATTAAAAGATTACCTATAGAAATTTCTTTTGTTGAATTTGGACCTTTCATTAATTTCCATGTTAACCGTCCGTTTGGTGGCCACAAGTTAGAAGATTAAGATCATCTGTGTCCACTATAAACCTTTTAATTTTTCTTTTGAGCCGCTAGTAGGCCCAATTAATGTCCTGATTAAGAAGCATCATGTGCATGCATACGGATAATGCATGTGTTTGGACTGCGATGCTCCAGTTGTTTTTTTTTTTTTTCTAAATTTTCACGTGGGCTGCGTCTCAAAAAACGTTTGGATCTGCTTTCTAAATCTCGATAATTGTAATTGGCGTTTCCTGCGAAAGCCTTTGGCAAAAGGATGATGGGTGGGACCCATTGCCAGGTTGATGAGAAATGAGAAAATGACCACTGTAGACAAAACCTTTTATCCAGCGGTTTTTATGAAGAAATACAAACTTTGGTTAACAAAAATTAGACTACCACGTGCGGACAGCAACTTTGAGGACGAAACTACCCCTCCTTTTCACTGCGAAGACGGGCGCTGACGCTCCTTTAACTGAGAGTTGTACGAACGGCTTAAAAGAGATCAAAGTTACATGGCCCACAACTATATATTTATTATATCCACAACGATCATCCATATTTCGAGATCATTTCGGAGCATTATCCAAAAAAAAAAAAAAAAAAAAATTCATATCCAAAGATCAACTGGACCACACCACACCACAAAGAGCAACTGGACCACACCACACCACAAAGAGCAGCAAGTAAATTGATTTTCACCGTTAAAAATTTTGTAGGGCCCACTATAACATTTATTTTCCATCCAATCTATTCATAAGGCCACAAAGGCCTGAATAAAGAGGAAAAACAAATTTCATGATAATCCAAAACTTTTGTAACCCCTAAAAGGGTTTCAATGGTAGACGTTTAATTCCCCACTGCCTTTTACAGTGTGGTCCACTTGATAGTTAGATCTATCTTATTTTTCGTCTCAAGCCTTAATATGAGCTCGCCAAATAGATGGACGGTTTGGATATAACACAGACCTCGTGGTAGGGCCCACAGAAGCAACAAAAATTCCATAGAAAAAAAAAAAGGAATCTGCAAAGAATCGCGGATTCGATGATTCTACCGCAGCTCGCCGTAAGATTTGGGGATGGATCGCAGAATTTGCAATTGACTCCGATTCGAACAAAAGGCTATGGCTACGGATTATAACCGTAACAATAGTTGTATCCTTGTACTTTTCTTTTTAATTTTTTTTTTAAAAAAATTTTTAATTTTTTTTTTTTTTTACATTTAGAATTTTATTCTACCTAAATTTTTTTCTAACACATATTTATATATATATATATATATAAGCATATAAAAAAATAATTCTCTCTTTTTTTTATTTATTTCTTTATTCATATAACAAGAATATCTTCTAAACCAAAATTAGTTACTTGACGTACCATATATGATTTTAGGGTTGAAAGTTGGGCAAGTTCAACTCGACCAACCTGTGACCCACCCAACATTGGGTTGGGCTTGGGCAGGATGTATCGGGTTTGGTCTTGGGGTTAGCTTATACAAACACCAACCCGATAAAACTTGAAAACGGAATTGCCGGGATTGACCGTCAAATGTATGGAAATGAGCGTGAAGTGAAGGGAATTGACTGTGAAGTGCATCGAAATGACCGTGAATCTAAACGGAATCGTCGGAATTGACCGTGAAATGCATGGAAATGACTATGAAGTTAAGCAAATTGAACGCCAGTGTACTTCTTTGCATCATTATGGACCATGGTTGATTATTTCCATTTCTAACTGCAGAGGGCACAACTACGAATGGAGATTTCCTCCTTCCATTTAAGATAGATGTTTTTCTATCCAAAACGCCAGTCCTTCCAGTGATCCTAAGATATCCTTATAAAAGATTTAGTCCGGCATGGGACACTATATCTGCAGTGAGAAGCCCTTGGTTTATTCATAACTTCAACAAGATTTTACATTTAGGTGTGAAAGACTGGAATAATGAAGCTTATCTTTCATTACTCAATCTGCATGGCTTCTAAAGTTTCTTGGAAGCTTGCGAGTCTTTCGCTCAAGATACATATAAAAAAAAATTTCTCTCTTTTTTTTTTCTTTTTTTTTTTTATTTAACAATAATATCTTCTAAACTAAAATTAGTTACTTGACGTACCACATATGATTTTGGGGTAGGAGAAGCTACTTTAGCCAACCAACCTAGTTATTTTCCAAGATTCCATCAGGTTGATGGTCGAAAATACATTTCAATCACTTCGCGGTCACTTTCAATCACTTCGCGGTCAAACTAGAAATTGAGCGGGGCAAACATGAAATTGAGTGGGAAAATTGAAAATTGAGCGGAGAAAGGTAGAAATTGAGTGAAGGAACCTAGAAATTGAGTGAGGCAAGGTAAGAGTTCAGCGAGAGAATCTAGAAATTGAGTGAGGCAACCTAGAAATTGAGTGGGGCAACGTAGAAAATGAGCGAAGGAACCTAGAAATTGAGCGAGTGAACCTACGATTTGAGCCAGGCAACTTAGGAATTGAGCGAGGGAAGTTAGAAATTGAGCGATGGAGGCTAGAATTTGAGCGAGGGAACCTAGAAATTTAGCATAACAACCTAGGATTTGAGTGAGGGAAGCTACAAATTGTGCGAGGGAACCTAGAAATTAAGCGAAGCAACCTAAGATTTGAGTGAGACAACATAGGAATTGAGCGAGGAAACCTAGGAAATGAGCGAGGCAACATAGAAATTTAGCGAGAAATCCTAAGAATTGAGCGAGAGAAACTAGAAATTAAGCGAGGGAACTTAGAAATTCAGCGAGGCAACCTAGGATTTGAGCGAGGGAAGCTAGAAATTGAGCGAGGGAACTTAGGATTTGAGTGAGGCAACCTAGGAATTGAGCGAAAGAAGTTAGAAATTGAGCGAGGGAACCTATAAATTCAACGAGGTTGTAAGACCCGTATCATAGTCCGTACTGTTCCGTCGACTCCCACGATTCTTTCCGTCAAATTTCGGTAACCTGCGACGCATAATCAACATTTGCAATTGACCCTAAGTCGTATCCTGTAGGATTGAGTCAGCTTAATCCGAGACTTGTACCATTGCGACCGCACCGTCGCCGCGGTTTCGACGCCGCGACTTGCGCACCGATCCAATACCTTGACCAGAAGATGCGGGCCGACGTTTATTTCGAAGAAAATGCCACGCGGTTGCAATCTCAAGAGAATCTCTACAACATGTCCCTTCAATCAATCACCTCATGTCAAGTACACATACCCATGCTTTCTTTCTCTACAAGTTAAGCAACCACCAAAGTCAACTCATCTCTCACCTCACCCATCACTCACCTCACATCCATCACTCTGTCTCCCTTACAACCCCCTCTCTATCTCTTTCTCTTCACACATTTCCAAGCAACAAAGAAGAGAAAAAAATGGGACGTTCAAGCTCTCCCATGTGAGAAAGAGTGCATGTGTGTGGCCCACTTCCTCTCCCAAAAATCTTCATCCTAGCCCTTCAAACCTCATCTTCCATCATCAAAGTGAAGCACAAGGAGACTGGCGTTCCAATGGACCGAGAAGATCGAACGGTGGGTGCTCTTATAGGCTAGTTTTCATATTTTTATGATGGGCCAAGTGAGACCTATCGATCAATGGTGTGGATCTCACTTTAGACCCTAAGATGTGGCCTATGGCCCACCTTGATCTTCATGATCATTCCATGATGGGGCCATTCTCCATGGACCCCATCATGATGTTTATTTTCTAGCTTGAAAATGGGTCATCTAGATCTTACATCTTAGTGGAGAAGGGATCTCCACCGTTGACCTTTGATTTGGTGGGCCTACATGCAATGAGACCCATTTGATGTAAGATTGGATGCTTGAAACGGAGGGCCCATAATGTCGGGGTCCCTCCATCGCGCGTGTCCCTCCATCTCTCTCTCTCCCTCTCTTTTTATTTATTTATTTATGTGATGATGATGTGGTTGTGTGGCCCACTCAGATGGACCCCACCATGAAGTATGTATTTTATCCAAGCAATCTATAAGTGGGGCCCATCTTATATGTGTTGTACCCACACTATCAAATCATTTGGTGGCCCACCTGAGCGGGGCCTACCTCAAATGCATGTGTTATGCCCAACCGTTCAGCGTCCCTGGGACGCTGGACATGAACTGGAACAGGGAAAAACACAAATATTAGCTTATTTCCAAGCTTATGGGGTGGCCCACTCATATAGGCCCCACCTTGATGTATGTATTCAATCCACACCGTCTATCTCGTTACCCATTTCATTTTAGGCGTTGAGCCGAAAAATGAAGCCAATCCTAGGTTCCGGCGGGCCATAGTATAGAAAACAGTTTCCTTACCGTTAAAAACCACCCTGCTACTTTAGTACCCCGAAACATGCCCAATATTAGGCTCGTTGCATATGTTATGGGCTATAGGGAGCAATGGGTGGAGTGGATCCATCATACGTGGTCCCCACAAGTGAAATACCTCAGGAAAAAAAAAAAAAAAAACAAAAGAAATGCAGCAGTAGTAGCGGCAGGCGCTGCTGCTGTCAGATGGCAGCAGGCGCTGCCTGTGCACGGACAGACGGACGGGTGGACCCACGGCCCTAGCCGTGGGCCCCACCGTGATGTGATTTTGGTGATCCACACTGTGCATCTGGTGGGCTTTCTTTTGAGAGATGGGCCCTCCAAAAATCAGCCACATCCAACGCTCAGGTGGCCCACATCAGAGGAAATAGTGGAATTGAACGTCTGCTCTTGAAACCTTTTTCTGGCCACAGAAGTTCTGGATCAAGATGAAATTTGTTTTTCCTTTCCATCCAGGAACGTGTGACCTTATCAACTGGTTGGATTGCAAATAAACATTGTGGTGGGCCCCACGTGGGACCCACATTGATGTATGTGTTTGTCCCCCACCGTCCACAATTGTGGACGGTGGAACCCATTGAGAGGTATGTGTTTTAATTCATTGACCGTGAAATGCATGGAAATGACCGTGAAGTGAAGGGAATTGACTATGAAGTGAAGGAAATTGATCGCGAAATGCATGGAATTCACCGTGAAGTGAAGGGAATTGACCGTAAAATGAATTAAGTTTACTGTGAAGTGAATGAAATGAATTTTCGACCATCGACCTGATGGAATCTTGGAAAATAACTAACTCGGTTGGCCAAAGTAGCTTCTTCTACCCCAAAATCAATTGTGGTACATCAAGTAACTAATTTTGGTTTAGAAGATATTCTTGTTAAATGAATAAAGAAAGAAATGAGAAAAAAAAAAAAAAAAAGAGAAAAAGATTTTTATATGCACATGTATACATATTTATATAAATATGTATTAGAGAAAAATGTAGGTAGAATAAAGTTATCCATGTAAAAAATAAAAATAAAAATAAATAAATAAATAAAGAGAAAAAAGTGTATAGCACTACGGTTATAATCCGTAGCCATAGGCCCAGCTCTGCCCCAGTCGACTCCAACTCGCTGATTTTTTTTCCCTGTTGTAATCCCCACCGATTTTTATGGCTCCCATTATAAGGTATGTGTTATATCCAAACCATTTTTCTATTTGGCGAACTTGTATTAAGGCTTAAGACGAAAAATAAGACAGATCTAGCTATCAAGTGGACCACATTGTAAAATGTAGTGAGGAATTGAATGTCTACCATTGAAACCCTTTTAGGGGTTACGAAAGTTTTGGATCATTATGAAATTTGTTTTTCCTCATCATCCAGGTCTTTGTGACCTTATGAATAGATTGGATGGAAAATAAATGTTATGGTGGGATCTACAAAATTTTTAATGGTGAAAATCAATTTTACCGCTGCTCTTTGTGGTGTGGTCCAGTTGATCTTTGGATATGATTTTTTTTCTTCGAAATGATGTTGAAATATGAATGAACGTTGTGGATATAATAAATACATAACTGTGGGGTGCATGTAACTTTGATCTCTTTTGAATCGCTGGTACAACTCAGAGTTCGAGGAGCGTCAGCGCTCGTCTTCGAGCACCAGCTGATCGGCCTGATGGAAAAAAGCAGGGGCATTTTCGACCTTTGGCTAGTCGTCCGTATAGCTGGGGCTCATTTCGGTGAGGTAAAAAAAAGTGGGCCTAAAAAGGTAAATGGGCCATAAATGGGTCGTAAGTGATAAATTTCTCTCTCTCTTCTTCTTCTTCTTCTTCTTCTTGTTTTTTTTTTAAAAATTATTTTTATTTATTTATTTATTTTTATAACACGCACACACACCACCGCACACTTACGCCGTAGTGGGATTTCTCCACCTATGTGTACTTGGAACCCTTGACCAGGTGTTGAAACTCCTTGGAGTCTACCACTGGAGCAAGAGCAAGGACCCTTTTTTTTTTTACACACCCACACACTCACGCCTGTGGATACACACCACCGCACACTTACGCCGTAGTGGGATTTCTCCACCTATGTGTACTTGGAACCCTTGACCAGGTGTTGAAACTCCTTGGAGTCTACCACTGGAGCAAGAGCAAGTACCTTTTTTTTTTTTTTTTTTTTTACACACCCACACACTCACGCCTGTGGATACTCAAACCCTTGACTGGGTGTTGAGACTCCTGAGAGTCTACCACCCGGGCAAGAGTAAGGACCCTGTTTCATATACTTCCTAACGGATATATGGAATACAGACATAAGGTGGGCCCAACGGTAAGGGCCACACTGTAGTGGGTGAGGCCGGGTCGCACTAGTCCCCTCACATGTGACGGGGATTGGATACTGACATTGCCCAACCAGATGGTGGTCTGGAGCCCATCGTGAATTTAGAGGTGTACACGAACCGAGCTAGTTGACTCACTCGAAAAAAGCTCAATTCGACTCGGTTCAAAGCTAGTTCGAGCTGATTTTTTGAGCTTGAAAATGAGTTTGAGCTCGCCCCAGCTCGATTCGACTCGGATCAAACCTAGCTCGAATTGAACTCTGATTGAACCAGTTTGATGACTCGGTTACTTGGATATTAATGTTGCTCACCAAGTGTTTGTTGAAATGAACCAACGAAGTGTGGCTGGTGGCAAGGAAGGTATGTATATGAAACCAATACCCTTTTTGGCTTGATTTTTATGTTGCTTAGAAGGTGTTTGATAAAATACCTGTAAAACCATTGCTGTTGTCTTAAATACAGTGAGACTTTGAAGGTGTAATCCAAGTGTTTGTGAAAATGCTGCATAGGCGAACTCGGCTGGATCTCGGCTCAAACTTCGTTCGAACTGGCCCGAGTTGCTGACCGAACCGAGCCGAGCTGAGTTTGAGCTGAGGTTAGCTAGTGGCCGAGCCGAGTCGAGCTGAGGCCAACTCGACTCGGTTCGACTCGATGTATGCCCCTAATCATGATGTATGTGTTTTATCGATGCAGAAACCTGGTCACCTTTGTTAGCCTGCCTTCTACATGCAATTTAATGGAGAACAACATAAGTTCTGCCTCACCTCCTATGAGCCGAACCATTAATTACCTGTAAATTAATGGATGTATAAGAGAATACATTGGGGGCACTGGTTAAGGCTGGAAACCCTCCGATGCTTAAGTCAGGCGTATGGACTCACAATAAGCATAGTAAAATAATGTATTTGTGTGTACCTTTACCTATGATAGGAAGTGTATTAATAGGCTTTTTAGGCAGTCTACATATCTGAGTTGATTTGAAGGGCCCGTATTGGAGTCGGACTCTAATTCCAAGAATATATCCGACTTTACTTTGATCAGCGTGACTTTCAGCAGAATTCTCGAGAGGTAATCCCACCCGTATATGGAAAGAATTTCTTTCTATTCTGAGGCCAAGGTTGGTATCCAAGGTCGAGGTTGACATTCAAGGCCGAGGTTGGTATTCGAGGCCGATCTCCAAGGTCGAGGTTTACGGTTGAGGCCGACCTCCGAAGTTGAACTCTATAGTCGAGGCTGGTCTTTGAAGCTGACGGCCGAGGTCATCCTCAAGGCCAAGGTCGGTACCTGAGGTACTTAGAAGTTGGTGAACAAGGCCGACCTCCAAAGTCATTGGTTGGCACCAATGGTCGGAGTGATTTTCCGACCCTCAAGCAATACATAGTCATCGAGTCTCGCTGTTCGGCTTATCTGTCTCATACATTTATTTAGCTCCATTTTACCCATAATAGTGACCCCCTACTTCTGAGCTCTATACTTTATTAGCTTACACCACTAAAATCGTCATTTAGGAAAGTTTAAAATCGTTCCTCAATGCTTCAGGAACGGTTTAAAACCGTTCCTAAATGAGGCGTCGCAGAAAAACAGGAATGGTTCAAAACCATTTTGGGTACCGTTTCAAATTTTAGATACGGACTTTTAGGAACGGTTTTAAATCATTCCTATAGTTGCAAACGGTTAGATTTTAAATTTAGGAACGCTTCTTAGTGCTGCCTTATTTTAGGAACGGTATTTTTCATTATTTAGAAATGGCCAATAAAAGCTATACATTTGTTTTTATATTTAAAACCCAAAGAATATTAAGTACAATTAAAAATTAATATTAACCAAATATAGTACAACTTTATAATAAAAAGTATATATATTTACAATGGTCCGAATGCATAAAAAAATAAATAAAAAAATCCTCCATGATGTGCTCCACTCGTAAAGAAAACACAAGGTCCCACCATTTCTAGGGTTATGTCCTTTGTGATTGCACCATGACTTGAAATGACACTCTGAAGGAGGAACTTGTCTTTGCATTACATATCAGGCGAAGCTTCTTTTTGGGCTTGCATTATAACTATTAAAATCAAAACAAAGACCGTAAGCAATTTGATTAGCCAAAAAACAACATAAAGATTCAAAAACTCAACACGCAAAAGAGTGACTATTCAACAACTAAAACTAGCCATATGTTTGAAGTAAATGCTTAAAAGTAGTGCTGGGTACAGAGGTTTTGATATCATTACCTCAACCTTGGGATCGCATGTCTCCCATGTTCCGTCAAGTGGGCGATGCTGTTTAGAAGTCGTAGCCTAAAAGTAAAGTTATTACGTACCATAATACCATAATAGAATCTGTCTACGAAACAAATGGAGGTTGGTAAAAATTATTTTAGCCGAGCTTTCTACTAAGAGGCAACAATGATTAGATCTTCTTGTGCAAAAAAATAGGTCGATATGCTCTTTAAATTTGGTCTGCTGATGCTGTTGAACTAAAAATTTGGCAGGTGAAGTCACCAAGCTTTCCTTGCAGAATGCGAGACAAGCAAACGAGCTATTGGCTGCACAGGATATGGCATATTCTAAAGGCCCCCACATGCATATGGGTAGTGGCAATCGGAAGCAATAGTTTAGATCTCAGAGCATGTAACTGTACCTCAAAAAGAACATAAAGATAAAGGTGGCTGAATGTCTGCCCTTGAGAGTTGAGACTAACAATTTACAGAAAAATAATAGCTCCTCATAAAGAATGTCTGCTTGACAGTAGACAAACAAGTAGGTGAAGACCAACAAACCTGATCTCTGACCAACGAACTGGGTAACTTTAACAAACTCTCCAATGTTGGATAATGAGTCCATTATGTCTCTGTTTATTTGAGAATCACCAACATCATGCTGTCCACATTTATTAATGTGAAAAAAGGAAGCGTGATACAACACAAACTCATTATTAAGAAAATGTAAATATGACAAAATCGCAAAAAAAGAAAAAAAGAAAAAAGAAGAAGTAAACATGAGCAAGTACCTGTGAAAGTGTTGCATGATAAGAGAAGTAAGAGCAGTCACAAGCATCTTTGCATTTGGCCTCTCACGAGGTTCATATTGCAGGCAACGAGAAGCCAATCGTACCAACTCAGTTCCATCATCATTTGAGAAGTGGCCTTCCAAGCAAGAATCCATCAGCATCAGGAAATTCTTACCATGTATAAGGTTTTGACTTTCTGTGTGACAGTTGTATTGGGTGTCTGCAGATGCATGCCTGCAAGTAGCATGCCTCTTGGGTTAGTGATTAAATATATCTCTACCTTTCATCGGAAACAGATTTTGCATTAATCTTGTGATCCAGCCTTCTGGATGATTTCTGCAGAATTGCAAGTCAAGAGATCCACACAGCTGCAACATTAGGCAAGGAATCATAAGAGAATATAAGAAGCAACAGGACTATATAAAACACACCAACACATGTATACTCCTGATGGTGCAGGCCGCCTTCGGACTGGATCAAACTGAACGTAGATGGCTCCTCTAGGAGCAACCCGGGGCCTTCGGGAGGAGGAGGTGTTGGGAGAGATGAGGCAGGTAGATTCCTCTTCGCCTTCGCACACGGCTACGGTAATGGCTCAAACACTAGGGTAGAGATAAAGGCGGTCTTGGATGCTATCTCATTGGCGCACCAGTTGGGATACTCACGCATCTTGCTCGCGAGTGACTCCTTGGTAGTGGTGAAGGCCCTGACTAACTCGGCTAACGTCGCCTGGCAGATCTGGTACTGGAAGGATAGATTCTCTCTCCTCGCCCGTTCCCTGCATCTCCAAATTGTTCATACGCCTAGGGAAGCGAACTCAGTGGCTGATGGTCTGGCCCGACTGGGGAGCGAGGCCCAGTCCGACACCTCTTTTCTTCCGCGTGACACCCTTCCAGCAACCATCAAAGGTCTCCTCGACAAAGTGGGCCTTGGCTCCCTTCGCCAATCATAGGTTCCGCTATTTATTTCTTGTTTCCGCCATAGCTCTCACGATAGGAGGGCTCATTCCCTTTTTGTAATCGGGCCTTCCCGAAAATTTGTATGCCGGTCCCGGCCTTTTGATAAAAAAAAAAAATCTTGAGGAAAAAAAAAAAATGTATGCTCCTGATGGTCAACAAAGCACAATCTTGATCTTATTTTCGAAATTTTGTCATTCTTGTTGCAAATAACTGAAAAGATTTCAATATTTTGGGAGCCGATTTCCTACGTTAGATCTCATGCTATTTGGATATTCACCGTACGTTAAGGGATGCAAAAACCTGAATATACCAACCATGCAAGAAAACTAGTTCATCTCATAATGTTGCATTTTTCTACTAGTATCATAGATGTGAGGGTTTCCAATAAATACATGCATGCATAAACAGCTCCTTCTTTCCCTTCTTCCATTGTCATTGAACAAAAACAAAGAAATAAAACTGATAACGAAAAAGAAAACATAGAATCCTAATTCATTACTGAGATATCATAGTAACATATGCTCAATCAATTAACCACATTCAATGCTCAGTGGGGTTTGGAGAAAAAGACATTCAATATTAGCGGCAGGAAAAGACATTTTGGGGATAAGAAAAAGAAAAAACGATTACTAACAAAATGGATAAATAGACAATCTCTAGCCCATGCCACATCCAAAGTAGTAAAGCCATTCATAACAAATAACTTAACACTAATAACAAAGAATGTCAATCACCTCCTTAGCTGTGAAGTTGAAGAGTGTTTGTAGAAACAATCGAGAGATCTGTAGAAACAAAATGCTTGTCATAACAGAATTATGATCCTAAACATATAATACAATTAATAACATGCAAAATGGAAGGTCAAGATCATTTAAAAGAGGCCCATCATCAATTTGGATGTAATGTGCAAAATCTTCAGATTGCGAGCACCTTCACTACCCTATGAGGAAACAGAATGTGAGAAGCAGAGTATATATAACTAATCGTCTCCAAATCCAGCAGTGAGAATGAGAATCTGAGATAGAACTACATAATAACAATAAAATATAAGATAAAAATGGTAAGAAACACTTAATGAACTAAAAACTCATTCTTCATACCAAACTTGCTGGAGAGCCAGGTATACAAGTGAAAGTGGGCTGGGCTGACCAGGCCCAGCTATTGTCCAGCCTGCTTTGGCTGGATTTGAAATGTTTCAGGAACATGGGCTTCAGAAAACTGAAACAACAAGAAGGGGCAAATTGATTAAAAATAAGGATTACTTTGTTGCTTAGATGAACTTTCAGCATACCCAATCCACATATCCAAATGCAATGCTGAAAGAAATTGTTTGGTAAATCTAGTATTAGAGGATCATCCCTACTTCAATACCATGAAAAAGAAAACCCAAAGTGTGGAATCAACTACTTTGTTCTTTTTTTTTTTTTTTTTCTTTTGGACTTAAGAGGGTCAATCAACTGCTAAGGAAATATAAAATGTTTGATGGAATATATGCATGGCCTGATAAAGCTGTGCATGAGAGGCCCACCTTTTGCAAAAATTTATAGTATCAACCATAATTAATTGATCCAATACAACTGTCATAAAATCAAACAAAAATTAACAGTATCAACTGTCATAAAATCAAACAAAAATTAACAGTATCAACTGTCATAAAGACCTAGAATTCAGAACAAACATTTTCATTGCAGCTACATCCAAAACCCCAGAAGAAACCCTAGAGCTTAAAACAGGGATTATTTCTGAGAGCCCGAATCCATCGATCCATTATTGAATCAAACAACTAAATAAATGGTTGCAAGACTAATATTCTTCTGAGATTTGTATGTAAATGCCTTTATTGATTCACAATGCAACTTATTGCTTTGCACATATTGTATAGTCCATCCGTTGGTCTGGATTGCCCAACCATTCTATCTAACTCTTAGCAAGCACTAACGAAAGAATGGCAGTAAAAGCAGATAAAAATAGATCTAATCATCAACTTGAAACATCTATCTGACATGCCTCACCTTGGATTGCTAATCATTCTAAAGAAATGCTTTTTGTCACACGATGATAAACATATACAAACATTTTCCAGACATATACAAATATTTTCATGTACCTGAAATCCAAATCTTTCACAGAGGCATGGGCATCAGGCTGATCAAGAAGGACTTCCATACTAGCCACTTGAAAACTCTTAAATGGCCATCCGACATTCAACAAAGCTGAGGTGTAACATATCACCTTGAAGATTGATCACATTCAACTTAATCTATGCATTCAGACTAAAAATAATGGCATGATGATTTTGCATACACATGCACACAACCAGCTTGCTACATAGAGCCACTAACGTTATTGACCATTTCTAGCTAGATCCCAGTGGAGCACTCTATTTTGTTAACTGTCAAATGGGCTGGTATTGGCTACTAGCCTACAACCTGTACTATAACCTAGCTAAAGAGACAAGGACAAATGTATTAAATTAACAAATTTTAGACATTTTAACTAATTTGTTAACAAAGGTAATTTCAGATTCAGTATTTAATATTCAAACTTAAATAACAATTACCAAACAAGTGTTCAAGACTTCATATTCAAATTTCAGATTCAGCCTTCAAATTTCATATTTAACTAACTAGGCCGCTAGATAGGAGTGGATTAGGTGAGACCCCGAACTCAGCCACGATGTGGGCCCACCTTGATGAATATATTTTATATCCAAGCTGTCCATCAGTTTTGCTAGATTATTTTAGAGTATGAGCCCAAAAATGAATCATATACAATTCTCAGGTGGACCACTTAAATGAGAGATTGGACATAAAAATAAACTGGCCCTTCGTATGGCACGTGGCCTTGAATATGGGTGAGCAAGTCTCCACGCATGTGAACCTAGCAAACCTCTTGATATGTGATGGATTAGAATAACTTAACAGCATACCATGCATTTGACCCTCCAGACAGTTGGATCCTTCATAGAATGCATGGAAGATTCTTTATCATCACATTCTTTAGTCTCTTTATTTTCATCAGCATATGAAACATACTTTGAGTCACAACTATCTCTTTTTGAGTAAGTTCTCCAATTTCTCATCACTCAATTCTTCTTCTTTCAGCAAAAAAGGAAGATGGTGTGCTCTTCCAGATTCATTCTTGCCTTTCATCTCTGACTTAGTGTCATCCACAAAATCTATTATAATCAGGAAAAAAAATCAGAACATACAGAATAAACGACTTGCACAATTGCAGTGTACTACCAATAAGGTCAACAAAAGGAAGAGATAAGATAATCAAAGCAGCCTGGATCAATTCAATTGTTCTTTCATCTGGACTAAAATATTTACGACCATTCCTGGAAAGGTAAAGAACATATGGGGAGATGTCAATCAGGCAACACTATCCCTGGAAAGTTATATCCGCATATTTGTCCAAAATTAGATCTTAAAGCAATAAAGAATGTTCATCAAAACCACAATGCAGATAGTATAAATAAATGAAAAAGAAGATCTATGTAATGCAGATGAGAACAGAACAAAGCAGGCCAATGTGACAGTAGATTTGAAACCAATGAATGTTCCTGATCTCAGCTCAAACAGATCAAACACAACGTGACTTAAACTGAGAAAGCTACTGACAATAACAACATTAGATCAGCCGTAGATACTAGACATTGACAGATTCATTGTGAAAAGAAGATCTGTGAATTGCAAATCACATTCGAACATATCAGATCGGATTTACATTGGAAGATCCAAAACATATAGAGAACTAAGGGGACAAGAAGATCTTTCCAGCAGCAGGTCATGGAACTCCCAAAGGAAAAGATCAATAACAGTACTCAAATATCATTACAGAACCAACTACCATTCCATAATGAGGCTAGGATCCTGGAACCATAGTACAGTCTAATCAAAACAGAGGCAAAACCATAACATTATGCATTCAAATATCACGAGGAACCAAAATTATCAAGAAGGATACACAAATATACAGATTGATGCTACCACACAGTTACACGTGGGAAACAAATTCGTCCAGCCATTAATCATTCTCTATGTATACTTTTAAATTGTAATTTGTAATTAGCAGACATTTTCATTTAGCAAGTTTTCACACTTTGAATCCACAAAGAATTCACAGTACATGCATTCACATTTGCAAATGCATGATTAGAACCCATACATGTATCAAACAGTGAATGATCATATTTTCTTCATAAACATCAACCGATATAGGCAAAACAGAATAAGCAATATATCACATTGTACATAAAGCACCAAATAAGATTTTGGTTTCATCCTATCATTTTATACAAAGTACAGAGTCCAGGCCACAGCTCACCTGCTTGTCTTCCAAGGTACCGATTTTTCCATCCTGAAACAAGAGAAGTGCAATTAACATGAATTATCAATGTCACTAAGTAGGACTATATAAATTGAACTTATCTTCTCCAAAACAAAAACTCACCAGCAAAGTAGCTAATTGCTGTTATAGACAGATGTCTTAAATCTGTCTGGTGGTCTATCGATGATATCGACAAGGTGTCGATGATATCGATGGCAGTCATCGATGACATCGATGGTTGCTCGATGCCATCGATAATTCACAGGATTTTTCACCCCTGGTCGCTGGACAGTTTTGGGCTTGTTTCGATATCATCGAAGGACCATCGATGATATCGAAGCTATCATCGAGAGACCTTCGATGATATCGAAGATGTTACGCAGATTTTCTGCGGAAACGCAGATTTTGCGATTTTGTTTCCTATTCCGAGTCTGCTTCTTTCTAAACTTATAAAAATGGGTGTATGCGGGATTGGGAGGTATTCTAAGGCTTTCTAAAGGAGTTCCAAGGGTTCCTAAAAGGATTTTAGGGTTTCTAAAGGGTGTAGCAAGGGTGAAATTCGAGGTTGTTCGAACCGGGTAAGTCCTCTCTCTTTGTAATTTCTACTTTCATAGTGGAGATCTGTCGCTTTGTGCCGTGGTTTTTTCCCGCAAGGGTTTTCCACGTTAAATCTGTATTCTCTTGTGTGTGCTTCGTGTCATTGGATTGCTATCCTAGATCTAGATCTGTGTGATTCCGCAGGTCAAAATCCCCAACAAGTGCTATCAGAGAAATCGTTGGGGCACAAATCTGAATTTGAGGGATTAGTAATAATGGCAAGTACCAGGTATGATATTGAGAAGTACTCAGGGAAAAATAATTTTGAGTTATAGAAGATTAAGATGATGAGTTCCTTAATCAAGCAAGGCGAAGATGGTGCTCTCGAGGAGCGAAAGTCTACTATGACTGATGATGAATGGAATACTCTTGATAAGAAGGCATTATCGTCGATCCATTTATGTCTCACGGATGAGGTTCTCTACAACGTCATGAGGGAGAAAACTGCGGCTACGTTATGGTCAAAGTTAGAGGATGTCTATGCGAAAAAATCCTCTGAAAATTGCCTACACTTGAAGCGCCAGTGGTATAACTTCAAGATGGCAGAGGGTGGAGATCTGGAGGCTCATATCAGCAACTTTAATAAATTAGTTTGCAAATTGCTGGATATGGAGGAAGTGATGAAAGATGAAGAACAAGCATATATGTTGCTGAATTCTCTTCCAGCGTCGTATGAGTCATTCAAGGACACTATGTGCAACACGAATAAAACTCTGAGTGTTGACACCGTTATCTCAGCCCTTTAAGGGAAGGCTATGAGAAAGCTAAACGGCGACATGGGGACATCTTCTAATGCACTATTTACAATAGGTAGGAATTCTGAACAAGGTACGGGTTCTTCAGGTTATAGATCCAAATCAAAGGGCAAGGGCAAAGGAAAGGTAAATTGTTGGAATTGTGGGAAGGAAGGACATGTGAAGAAGGATTGTGGAAATCCTAAATCGAAGAGAGAAGATTCTAAGGCTTCGTACAGGGAGGCCAATGCTGCCACGTCAGATGGATCGAGTGGATGTGATGATGATGTTTTATCTGTGTCTACTATCAGGCAGCCATACGATGATCGTAAGGACTAGTGGATGCTAGACACAGGGGCATCTTTTCACATGACTCCTCATCAGAGTTAGTTCGCCAGCTATAGCGAGTGCGATGGTGGACAGGTGTTTATGGGCAATGGCTTTGCCTGTAATGTTATGGCGGTTGGTACGGTGCGTATCAGGATGTTTGATGGGGTGGAGCGTACCTTGATTAATGTCAGGCACGTTCCTGATTTGAAGCAAAATCTGATTTCTCTTGATGTATTTGAGGCAAAAGGATGTAAGTACATAGGTATTGATAGTGCTCTTAAGGTATCTAAGGGGGCACGGGTAATCATGAAAGCGCAACGACTTGGTAACTTGTACAAGTTGATCGGGAGCACTTCAAAAGGTGGAGCTACAGTGGATGTAGAGGATTCCACCTTTGCATGTATGTGACATGTTGGGCATGGCCACATGAGCGGGCAGGGCAGGAAGGCTGAGACGTGGGGACAGGGATACAGAGCAGGTGGAGCAGCTACCTATGAGAAGAATCACATGACATGATCGTAGGATATCGGCGAGGTACATGGACGACTCCAATATCGCAGAAGATTCATCTTCTATTCTAATGGCTCTAGGTGAGCTTGGTGCTGAGAAGTGGAAGATGACTATGGGCGATGTGATTGATTCGTTGTACCAGATCGACATATGGGAGCTGGTGGAGCTTCCAGTGGGCCGAAAAGCGGTTGGATGCAGGTGGATCTTCAGGAGGATACAACATAGATATAGGGCGAGGTTGGTAGCGAAGGCTTATGCTCAGAGAGAAGGGATCGACTTCTCAGAGATATTTGCACCGACGGTATAGCAGGTGTCTATTATATCTGTGATTAGCGCTAGTTGGCCAATGTGATCTTGAGCTATAAGGATGGATGTGGAGTTTGCACTTCTGCAAGGGAAAGTGAAGAGCAGATCTACATGAAGCAACCAGAGCGGTTCGAAGTTAAAGGGGCTGAGAAAAGACTTTGCAGGAGGTCGTGGTTCGACCTGTTGCCTAGGCAGTGGTTTGATTCCTTCATGGTGAGTTAGGAATTCATGACATGTAGATCGCCAAATTATGACATGTCTGAAATCAATGTACTGAAGACTCGGTTAAGTGGGACATTCAGGATGAAAGATCGGGGGGCTGCATAGATGGTTCTCGGTATTGAGACTGAAGGAGGAGTAGGATTTGGTAATCACAGGAGGAATACCTTGTGTGTAGGTATTGATTAAGGATGTGATGGTCCAGGAAAAGTCGAAGAGCGTTTCCTACGTGTCTCTCCTTAAGTTTTCCTCAGGACATGTCCCAAAACAAATGAGGAAAAGCAGGATATCTCATGAGCCTTATTCGAATGCGGTTAGCAGTGTATGCCATCGTCTGGATTAGATCGGTTATTTCACAGGCTATTAGTGTTGTGAGCAAGTACCCCAACAAGCAATATTGGGTAGCGGTGAGATGGTAAGAAGACTACGTCTTTCCTTTTGAGAAGACAGGAGCAAAGGTGGTTGAGCATGTGGATTCTGATCTAACGGACATGCTCTCCTAGATCGTTCCTGTAGAGAAGTTCAAGGTTTGTAAAACTTCTCTGGGCTTGGCGATGGCGTAAAAGGAAGACGGAGTGTGCACGAGAAGTTATGATGTGATGAAGAGATAAGAGGAGGTCAAGAATCTATACGGATGAAGATTGAAGACATGGTGGAGATTGTTATAAACAGATGTCTTAAATCTGTCTGGTGGTTTGTTGATGATATCGACAGGGTGTCGATGATATCAATGGCAGTCGTCGATGCCATCGATAATTTATAGGATTTTTCACCCCTGGTCGCTCGACAGTTTTGGTCCTGTTTCGATATCATCGAAGGACCGTCGATGATATCGAAGCTGTCATCGAGAGACCTTCGATGATATCGAAGATGTTACACAGATTTTTTGCGGAAACGCAGATTTTGCGATTTTGTTTCCTATTCCGAGTCTGCTTCTTTCTAAACTTATAAAAAGGGGTGTATGCAGGATTGAGAGGTATTCTAAGGCTTTCTAAAGGAGTTCCAAGGGTTTCTAAAGGGTGTAGCAAGGGTGAGATTAGAGGTTGTTCGAATCGGGTAAGTCCTCTCTCTTTGTAATTTCTATTTTCATAGTGGAGATTTGTCGCTTTGTGCCGTGGTTTTTTCCCGCAAGGGTTTTCCACGTTAAATTTGTGTTCACTTGTGTGTGCTTCGTGTCATTGGATTGCTATCTTAGATCTAGATCTGTGTGATTCCGCAGGTCAAAATCCCCAACAATTGCTTCACTAATTATCAATGTCACTAAGTAGGACTATATAAATTGAACAACACTAAATGATAGTTCCAAGTGTGGGATCTTTGTAAATTTTCTCATTGTAAATGATAGTTCCAGGTAGGCCATACAATCCATGGTCAGGTGTTCTCCCAAGTTGGCAATCCCAAGAGGAAAAAAAAAAAAAAAACAACTTAAAACTAGGGAATAAGAAAAAATTACCTTAATGTAAGTGAGGGGGCCTCAGCCTTTATGATACCATGTGCAATAGGAGGTAAGAATGTCAAGCGCAAATACCTGAGATGAATGTAAAATGAAGGCAAGGATGGCAATCGCCAAGAGATGAAAATGTTCGTCGCTACAACACATCAACCCAAAGCACCAAATTCTACCAAAGGAACCATTAGAAAAACCTTTTTTTTTTTTTTTGGGTGCCAATCTTTTTTATACCAACGGATGCAAGAATTACAGGATTTCTTTGTTCTTCATTTTTCCTCAATCAGAAGAAAGCTTGGCAAACTTCCCTATGACTTATCTGGTTATCGAATAGAGAGGAGATTTTTTCTATCAGACAAAAGAAAATAAAATAACGGGATGACAACATGCTCTACACAAAAGCATCCTCTACTCAAACGGGATACCTAGAAATCTAGCAAATGCAAATGCTTGTTACTTACTAAAACACAATCCACTAAGATCATCTCTATGAGGGCTCCACCGTCCACAGGCTCACGCCAGTAATTCCTTCAATTCGATCTTTTGTGATCTCCACAAAATGACCTACCATTTCCTGGAACTGCTTCAGCCTAGACAGGGGAAGAATGATGGATGAGTGATCTGCCGCGGCCACCTCAGAGATCCTCAAGAAATGGCCCCTACTGTTGCTACCCAGATCAAAGAAGAAACTCTTTTGATTAGCTCTGATTACTTTGGAAACCCCCAAGCTTCCAATTTCATCCTGTTGGGGTAAATCGGCTGATCTATCGACATTCAACTCGGATGGAAATCCCCAACCATTAGAAAAAACCTAATTCTAAAAAATTTTCATATAAAAACCGCTCGATGGAAACCCTTCAAAACCCATAGAAGCTCACAACGAACCCTAGAAACAACCAAATCATTCAAAACAAAAACACCATAGAAAACCCTAATTTTATGAATCTACCCTAACAACCCTGGAATCTGTTACAAATCGAGGAAAAAAAAAACTTGGAAATCACCGAATCTGTCAAAAGAACCTTCAAAAAGCCTGAAATTAACAATTCCACAGCGTACTCGTACGGAAAATTGTTGGAAAGCGTGGTATTCGGCTCTCTCTTGCTTTAAACATACCTCGATTGTAGGAAAATGCAAGATCTGAGAAGAAATCTGACATTTCCATGGCCATTTCCACTTGGATGTATGGATAGAGATAGATGCTTCTGACCGAAACGAAATTGAAATGTCTCCCAACGAAAAGATAGATTGAAAATTAGGGTTTTCCTTCTAAAAGGTTAGATCTTGCTTAAGATCTAATGCCATTAATGAATCTCTCACTCAATCTCTCTCTCTGAGGAGGGAAAAATGCATTTGATTTCGCATCTACAGGAAGAGAGAGAGGGAAGAATAAAAATAGGTAAGAAATGAGAAAGAGAATAAAAAGGGGATAAAAAGTAAGCCGTACGAGTGGTTTGGTGGTTTCCGTTTACATGTAAACTGTTTTAAATTTCAAACGGTCTGAAGCCGTTTCCGAACCAAAACTCTGGCCGTTTCTGAATAGTGATTTTGGTTTAGTGTTAGGAACTAACTTTTGAACGAATGTATGAGAAGGTCAACTCGTTCTATATATGGTCCTCGATTTTGTTGCCTTTATGTGTGGGTGGTTGTGTATGATGACTTAGTATATATTGAAAATACGAGCTATCAATGTCTTTGGGGGGGCGAATACGACAATACTAAATAATCGAAATAAAAGCGGCATATCACTATACCAAAATCCCTATTTAGAAACAGTTGAAAACCGTTCCTGAATCATTTATGAACAATTTTTAACCGTGGCTATAAGGGCGTCGCAAAAACTTAGGGACGATTGAAAACAGTTACAAAATTGAAATAGGATGTCGCAAAATATTAGGGACGGTTGAAAACCGTCGCAAATTTTCAATTTCCAACAACATTTGCAATGCGCTGTTCACCACCTGTTAATACTTCAGATGATTTTTGGCTGCTTTGCCAAAATCGCCCCATCTGAGCTCTTCTCAATTGCCTGATTTTCTGCAGGTTCTCCTTTGATGCGACCTGAGATGCCCGTGGAAGATACTGGCAGCAAGGCATAAATCGTAGAAGTAATTTCTAGAGTGTCGATGATAATCGATAATGGGTATCTTACAGCAATCTCTGTGGAAAAAAACAGATTCCACTAGATTAGATGTTGCCCCAACATGAAGCATGCATGCACACACGCATTGTTAATGTAAATAACAATATTTGGTTTTCTGCAAACCAGTAAGAATTTTAGAAGGATACCAGCCCTGGGAATATCTGTCCTGCTTCCTGGTAAGACAACACAAGTTGGACACATCATGCACAGCCATGCAATATCAAGAGGAGACCCTTGTATCATTTTGAAAAGGTCATCGGAATCTCAAACACCTCTTACCAAGAGCCCTGGTTTCCACCTCCAGTTCAAAGGACTGCTCAGAATTAATTTGCTTTAGCACAGGAAGAACTACAGACATGAGGTGGTGTAGATATTGCAACTTATCCAGGCCAGCTATCTCCTGTAACCTGATCTGCAGACAATTACACACGATCAACAAAAGAATAGCTTCCCCAGGGAAGAAAAGCACTGTTGGCAGCTCGGAGAACAATCATCCATCTTACCCAATCATGGAGTTGGATCTAGTGAAAATTACAGAAATCTTCCAGAAGTGTCAGGAAATAACAGAAAATGGAACTGTTTTGGTTGGAAAATAAAATACCTTAATCAAATTATCTACACGTAAGCACATTTTGCAATTACAGATGCCGCGGCAAGCTGGGCTGACCCTCCGGATCTCCTCTAATGAGATATCAGGGTACCTAAGTAAATGAAACAGATAATCAGAATACTCCTTAAACAGTCCAAACCCACATTTCCTCTCTCCATGGACAAGGGACTTTGTGGCCTGAGTCGAGCTTCTTTGCAAAAGCTTCACCAGCATTATCAACTTCAATTAAAAGAAATGATTAGAGAAGAAAAGTTAGCAAGCCGGTGAAGATGATATCAAGAATGCTGCTCCAAAACAGGAAGGAGAAGAGAGCATGAGATTAGCATACATTTGTTGCCACATGGTAGCTAAAAATTTTCAAAAGAAGAAAGAGTGCCATAGTAGAGATTTTAAGAACTTAGAAAAATGATTTGTGAACATAGAGGAGAATCCAACTGACCTTAAGTATGAAAAACAAAAAATAATCCGCAAAAGACGCTAGAATACAGATAAAAAGACTTCAAAAATAGAACTTTAGAAGTAGTAAATAGGATTAAAGCAGTTTAAGACATTGGAATTTGACCTTCAAACTTTGTCCAAGACGCCAACAAAGTAAAACTGAGTTGTCTTTCTTGTGACTCAGGCTTTTATGAAGAGAATATGGGCACCGTTTCTCTTTCTTCTTGTGACTCGGGCTTCCATTCACAGAACCAAGCTGTCTTTCCTCTTGAACCGAAACCATAAGGCTTTCCCATGCAGCTCCAGCTTCTTTGATAGCCTCAACAGCATGAGGTAAAGCCTCAGCTTGACTAATTAACTGTTTCAAATGGTTCCATGTTTGTAAAGACCGCACTTCTTCATCAGAAAAGTTTCTTTGAGTAAAAAGACTGGAGACTATGCTGTTAGTGGAAACCAATTCTGTATTATTTTCAGGATTTTGAACTGCATTTGGAACCCCAACCTGATTCAAACGAAGATGATCTGATGTATTGTAGAGGGGACTTAAAATTGATGTTTGTCCGAGGGGATTTTCCATGACACCATATCTCAGAACCAACAACATAAACAAGGATGCTATTAGAACACCTCCGGACCACTTCTTCATCTTCAGAGAACAACACCTTCACTTTGATATTTTACAGCTTGGAGTGGCACGCTTTACAGGAATGAGATAACTTTAGGGCAAATGGCATGCCTGTGAATATCTGACAATTTTTAACTTTAGGGCAAATGGCATGCCTGTGAATATCTGACAATTTCTTTCCACTGCAGCAAGTTCATTATGCCTTTGGACTCATGAAGGATGAACCAATACATCTTAACAGCACAGAATCCAGCTTTTCAATGAAAACAAACTATACAGACAAAAGGAATTATTCACATCTTTACAGTGATGAATTAAGACACATCTTCATATCATCCATCTATTATCCCACCCAAAGAAGTTGTATGCTTTGTAAGCAGGCATAAAGCAATGACAGCAAGCTTACTGTCAAAATTTCTGAACATCAGTCCTATTATAATGCAACTACAAAATTGTTTCTTCGGGAAGCATCTCTGACCTCTTCACTTTGTTCTGTGACAATTGGAAACAAAAGCTTCGGTCAAAGGCTCAACGGACTAAGCAATCCCCGAAGGAGATGGCTGGATAAATTAAAGAATCTGTAGGAATACACATCAGCAACTACTAAAGCCTAGTCACCACAAGGTATCGTAAGATGGAGTTAATGGTTGCAACATCGCTATGAGAAACAGAGGCAACTTATTTGTAATTTAGAGAACAAGAAAAGGAAATCCAGCTAACCAGATTTTACCCAACAATTGAAAATGGATGACAGAAACTACTAATACAGTTGAATAAATACAGAGTCTGAAATGACGGCAACATGTTTTGCCAATTTTGCATCCTAGCAGCTCCACTGCCGCATCGGTTCTTCTTTGATTTATTTCAACTCATCTTTGAAAATTACAAAATAAAAATAAAAAATAAATCAATTAAGCAATGCAAATTGACAAACTAACTGGTTATGTAAAGAGCTAGGAATGAAGCTTGAATATGACAGTCAAGACAAATATAAAACTAGCATAATAGAAAAGAATTCATAGTGTTTATAGTGAACTGATCTACAGTCAAAGCAGGAATATTTGACAGTGTTCAGCCACAAAAGTATTGACAGCAGAAGTAGTGGGTTATCAGCTAAAAATATAACAGCGACTTGCAGACATGTTATCTGTTATGAAATGGTGACAATTCTCCAATTTATAATGCCCACATCAATTTCAATCTTGTTGAGAAAACTCAAGAAAACTGGAGCAATTTCCAATCTATCAGCTATACCATTTCCTTTTTATCCCTTTTATAGAAAGAATCTTTTCTAGTGTTGATAGAAAGCATTTCCTTCTTAATGTACAGACTACAAATGAGATCTTTGAAAAGTTCAATTTGGTTATTTCCACTATTGGATTAGTATTGCAATTCAATTTGATAGTTCATTCATATGCACCATAAAGTTGAGATTTTTATAATATGAATGCAATTTGGGCCCCCATTTGGAGTCTGGATACTCAATATGAATGCAAAACAAGGAAAGTTCAATTTGGTTATTTCCACTTTATTGGATTAGTATTGCAATTCAATTTGATAGTTCATTCATATATAATAATCATGGTATTTTTCCTTCTTCAAAAATAGCTGAAATAAAATTGTATTGAAAGTGTGAATAAATTTCTGGGTGGGTAATTCAAATGTTCACCTACTTAGAATTCAAGTTCGAGCTTAGAGATGATTCCCATAAATATTGCCATATCACTAGATATTACACATTTTGAGCTTAGATTGTTACATACTTGGTTGTGTTTGGTTATAAGGTTGGTCATGATTCCCAACACAGTAAAGGTTTGTGGAGTCTAGTGGTAGAGGGGACCACTTCACCCTTAGAGGTGGTGAGTTTGAATCTTGCACCAAGCCATTTACTAATTTTATGAACCATAGTTTCACATTCTGAGTGACTCAGCTCAAGTTACTGCGAGTCGCATAGAGTCGACTCTATGAGTCTTCTTGACTCCAAGTTTTAAATACGGATTTGGGGCACAAAGGAGCAAATGGTTTGTGATCCCCCGGCAGAGAGATATCTCTTTGCCGCCTAGGGTTTTGTGGGGTCCACAGAGATGATCATGAGCAAATCCATTCCATTCATCTCTTTTCAAATACCATAATAAAACACGGTCCTAAAAATCAGGAAGATCTAAAACTCAAGTGGGACACACCAACAAAACAATTAGAACAGCGACGTCGGCCGTTAGTTTGGGGTTAGAAATTCCAAAACGGATCAAAATCGTTTCGAATTAAGAACAGCTTAAAACTGTATTTAAACCAAATCCTTCTCTGTTCCAAAATCATGATTTTGGTGTAGTGACTGTTGGTTTAACTTACAACATAGTCATGTCCAACTTGACTCCAAGCAAATCTCTAATCACATCATGAGTCATGTTTTCTTTTCTTGCCAGCCTTGCATTCAGCATACATACCTGAGCAGTAAGCAAAATATTTGTATCTAAATGTCTCATTTTAAAACTGAAAATGCATAGTTTCATACAACTAGGGATTCCACTCATCAGGTGGATGCCATGTTGCGCAGCACGCCAACAACGCAGTGAGCCTAGATCCAATCTAAGGCCTCACCCACAAACGATAGACAGGAAGAAATATAAACTAGAAATAGATCAAAGCAATCCAAAACAAACCACAAGACAAGATATACGTGGAAAAACCCCAAACTAGGGTAAAAAACCACGGATGCAAAATTCCGCTATGAAGAGAAACGAAGATTACAAGGCAATATACTAACCTCTCCCTTGGAAGTACAGAGAAAATCCTTTGCCCACACCTCAGAATAATTTTCTAAAATTCACCTTAACCTAGAATAGCCCTAGGGACCCCAATTTATAGTTTTGGCAACTTCCCTTTCCGCATCCCAGTTGCGAAAGGACTTTCGACACGAAATCCGCGAAACTCCTTTCGCATCCCAGTTGCGAAAGGACTTGCGACACGAAATCCGCGCAACCTCGACTGGTCGTGGGCGGCCCCAGATGTGGCTCCACTTCTCAATAATCTCCCACTTGGAGACACATCTCCATAAACCTTTGTCTTCTTCATCCGGAGTGCACCACCTCTCCGTCTTCAAGCCTGAAGACCAATCAAAGCTGAACAGAGCTTCAACTTCTCCCTTGTGACCGCCTTGGTCAGCATATCCGCAGGATTCTCACTTGTATGAATCTTCTCCAGAGCAATCGATCCATCTTCCAGTAACGAATGTATGAAGTGATATCTGATGGTAATATGCTTGGTCCTTGAATGAAAGGCTGAATTCTTAGCCAAGTGTATTGTACTCTGACTGTCACTATACAGCTTGCAATCTGCTTGCTTCTTACCCAACTCTTCCATAAAACCTTGCATCCACACCATCTCTTTGCATGCTTCTGTAGCCGTAACATATTCTGCTTCTGTTGTACTGATAGATACTATCTTTTGTAACTAAGAGACCCAACTGACTGCAACACTACCCAGAGTAAAAACATAACCTGTAGTGCTTCTTCTGCTGTCGATATCTCCTGCCAAATCTGAATCCACGTAGCCTTGTAACTTGATTTTCGATCCACCATAACACAGCCCTACGTCCTTAGTACCTACCAAGTACCTAAGGATCCACTTCACAGCTTCCCAATGTTCCTTCCTGGGGTTGTTCATGAACCTGCTAACAACTCTCACTGCTTGAGCAATGTCTGGCCTCGTACTCACCATAGCATACATGAGACTCCCAATAGCTGACGCGTATGGGACTTTAGTCATGTAGTCCTGTTCCTCCTGCGTCTTTACACCTTGCTCCTTAGATAGCTTGAAGTGGTTGGCTAATGGAGTGCTAACCGGCTTAGCACCTCCCATATTGAATCGATCAAGTACCTTGGCTATGTACTCTGCCTGTGACAAAACTAATTTCTTGTTTTCCCTGTCATGCTTTATCCTCATGCCTAGGATTTATTTTGCAGCTCCTAAATCCTTCATGGCAAATTCTCTAGACAATTGTCTTTTAATATCTGAGATGTCCTTCATGCTTGAGCCAGCCACAAGCATATCATCAACGTATAGAAGAAGGATGATGTATGACGTATCAAACTTCTTCAAGTAACAACAGTGGTCTGCATGACATCTCCTAAAACCGTTTCCCGACATGAAACTATCGAACTTCTTGTACCACTGCCTCGGGGCCTGCTTCAGGCCATATAAACTCTTCTTCAGTCTGCACACCTTGTTCTCATTACCTGGTGCCACGTATCCTGTCAGCTGATGCATATATATCTCTTCTTCAAGGTCCCCATGAAGAAAGGCTGTCTTAACATCTAGCTGTTCTAGATGTAAGTCTTTTGAAGCCACTATACTTAAGACCATGCGAATTGTAGACATTTTCACTACCGGTGAAAATATTTCAGTGAAATCGATACCTTCCTTTTGTTGAAACCCTTTCAAAACCAATCTGGCCTTGTACCGTTTCGAACCATCGTGCTCCTCCTTCAGTCTGTAAACCTACTTGTTATGAAGAGCTTTCTTACCCTTGGGTAGAATAACTAGCTCCCATGTACGATTAGACTCAAGAGAGTCCATCTCATCATCCATGGCCTGCTCCCACTTAACCCGTATATCTGACTGTAACGCCTCTTCAAAACACTCTGGCTCACCATTATCTGTTAGTAGTAGATAATGTAAGGAGGGTGAGTATCGGACCGTGGGTCTCCTCTACCGAGTAGACCTCCTCACAACTGGTGTATGCGGCTCTGCCACATCCTGTGGCGCTGTAACACCCATGTCCGGTAACTCTTCCAACTCTACGAATTCCTTTTTCTCGGCCTTATTTTTCTGCACACTGTCCTTATACATCACTTTTTCATTGAAGACTACGTCCTTGCTTCTGATGATTTTTTTATTTTCTGCATCCCAGAACCTGTAGCCAAAATCATGTTGCCCATAGCCTATAAACGTGCACCTCCTGGACTTCACATCCAGCTTGTTTCTGTGCTCTGCATCAATGTGAACATATGAAGTGCAACCGAACACTCTGAGATGTGCAAGGTTCACTTCTTTCCCAGTCCACGCTTCTTCTGGTAGCCCACTATCCAATGGTGCTGAGGGACTTCTATTGATGAGATATGCGGCAGTATTCACAACATCTGCCCAAAAGGTCTTGGGCAACCCTGCATGTAACCTCATGCTCCCGGCGTGCTCAAGGATGGTCCTGTTAATGCGCTCAGCCATACCATTCTGCTGTGGTGTCCGTGGAATCGTTTTCTGATGTTTGATTCCATTTGCTGCACAATACTCCTGTGACGCTCCGGTCACTACTTCATGTGGGCGGGCCCCCAAGTGTGGCTGGCAGGCTACTGTGTGGCTGGCAGGCTACTGTGTTGGGCGAGCTACTGTTGCAGTTGACTGTAGCGTAACTTGTCCCACATCGGAAGAGTTGTCTGGAGTTGTGGTGGTTATATGTTGGGTTCTTCCCTTAACAGACATGACGCGTTTTAAACCCGTGAGCTTCGGCAAAGCGGACAATATCATGTGCTGTGGGGGTGGGCCTTACAAATGGTATCAGAGCCGAGGACGGCTTTGCCCTCGGTGGGGGATAATGTGACGCTCCGGTCACTGCTTCATGTGGGCGGGCACACGTGGGCGGGCACATATGTGGGCGGGCCCCCAAGTGTGGCTGGCAGGCTACTGTTTTGGGCGAGCTACTGTTGCAGTTGACTGTAGCGTAACTTGTCCCACATCGGAAGAGTTGTCTGGAGTTGTGGTGGTTATATGTTGGGTTCTTCCCTTAACAGACATGACGCGTTTTAAACCCGTGAGCTTCGGCAAAGCGGACAATATCATGTGCTGTGGGGGTGGGCCTTACAACTCCTCAAACCTCTTATCACAATACTCTCCCCCATTGTCAGATCTGAGACACTTTACTGTTTTACCTGTCTCATTTTCTACCATAACTTTTCACTTCTTAAATACATCAAATACATCAGATTTATGTTTTAAGAAGTAGACCCACAATTTTCTACTAGCATCATCAATAAAGGTAACAAAATAACGTGAGCCACCAAGAGATAATACCTGTGCCGGTCCCCACACATCAGTGTGTACAAGCTCCAACAGATGTGTCTTTGGAGCGCGTCCCATCTTCTTGAAGCTTACCCTTTTCTGCTTGCCATACACGCAGTCCTCGCAGAATTCCAAGTCAATAGACTTCAGCCCTAGTAGCTTCCCTTTTGATAATAACACTTTCATCCCTTTCTCACTCATATGTCCCAGCCTCTGATGTCATAGCTGCTCATTCACTCCAGTTGATGCGACTGCGAGTGAACTATACGATCCTGAAGTCACGAATAAAGTGTCTTCCTTTTGCCTCGAGATATCACCAAGGCACCTTTTGTGATCTTCCAGGAATCACTGGTGAATGTCGTCACATAACCGGTATCGGCCAACTGCCCCACAGAGATCAAGTTACGTTTCAAACTCGGTACATGTTTGACATCCTTCAATTTCAAAGACGTTCCTTCTTTCTGATTTACATGAACGTCCCCCTTTCCAACGATACTGCACGGCTCATCATCACCCAGGTAGACTCTCCCAAAGTCACCTGACACATAATCACGCAAAACTTCCTTACACGTAGTAGTATGAAACGAAGCACCCGAGTCTATAACCCAAGACTCATTCCTTGCATCAAGAGACAAGATCAACGCCTCTGTGTCACTCTCCTCAGATAGATTCACTGAATCCTTCCCACCTTGAGAGCTTCCTTCTTGTTTCTTGAGCGCCCTGCAATCACGTTTCATATGCCCCTTCTTGCCGCAATGCCAACACCCGTCTTTGTCTTTCGGTCCGTTGGACTTATTCCTTGACTTAGAACGCCCGTGTTTATTGCCTCCTTTGTTCAGCGATCTTCCTCTTCCTTCAACGTTTAGAGCATTCCCTGAATCCCCTGAAGTTCCTGATGCCTTCCTTCTAGATTCTTCGCTGAGAATTAGACCGGCCACATCATCAAATTTCAGCTTTGTCGATTCTGAAGAATTGCTCACAACAATCACCAGATCATCCCAACTGTCTGGCAAACTGGATAAGATCAATAACACCCTAACCTCATCCTCAAAAGCAATGCCAACGGATTCCAACTGGCTCGTGACTGTATTGAACTCGTTTAGATGTTCAGCCACGCTCCCACCATCTGACATCTTCATGTTGAATAGCTGTTTCATACGATGAACTTTGTTGGATGCTGAGGTCTTTTCATACATGGTGGCTAGGGCTTCCATTAATTCTTTTGTCGTTTTTACCTTGGATATATTGAAGGCGACGCTCTTAGACAAAGAGAGTCGGATCGTTCCTAAAGCCTTCCTATCCAGTAAAAACCATTCATCATCTGTCAACTTTTCTGGTTTCTTCTCTTTTCCTCCTAGAGGAATATAGAGGTCCTTCTGATACAGATAATCCTTCATCTGTATCTTCCAGAAGGCAAAGTTTGAACCCACAAACTTCTCAATTCTAGTTTTCCCATCTTTTGCCATCGCTCCCAATAGAACTAAACCAATAGCTTTGATACCAGTTGTTGCGCAGCACGCCAACAACGCAGTGAGCCTAGATCCAATCTAAGGCCTCACCCACAAACGATAGACAGGAAGAAATATAAACTAGAAATAGATCAAAGCAATCCAAAACAAACCACAAGACAAGATATACGTGGAAAAACCCCAAACTAGGGTAAAAAACCACGGATGCAAAATTTCACTATGAAGAGAAACGAAGATTACAAGGCAATATACTAACCTCTCCCTTGGAAGTACAGAGAAAATCCTTTGCCCACACCTCAGAATAATTTTCTAAAATTCACCTTAACCCAGAATAGCCCTAGGGACCCCAATTTATAGTTTTGGCAACTTCCCTTTCCGCATCCCAGTTGTGAAAGGACTTGCGACACGAAATCCGCGAAACTCCTTTCGCATCCCAGTTGCGAAAGGACTTGCGACACGAAATCCGCGCAACCTCGACTGGTTGTGGGCGGCCCCAGATGTGGCTCCACTTCTCAACATGCCACACATAAATCATTGTGCTCAAGAGAACCACCTATTTGGATGGTTAGCTTTGCAGTCAATTGTCCATTTTGGTAGACATTTTTACTATTATTATTTTTAAATGAAAAATCAAACTTTATTAAGGAAAATGCAAGCAAAAGCGAAAAAAGAAAAAAGAAAAAAAAAAAAAAGAACAATTCAACCCAGATCAGATCAACGGTTACTCAACCCAGCCCAAGAAGAACGATCTTGCTTAATCTGTTGCTCCAGCTATAACAGATAAATCTTGCTTAATCCACAGGAGGACATCCAATTTACATTTCAGAGAGTAACAAAGCAAAATAGTTAAGAGAAAGGAAAGACAACATGATAGAGTGGAGACAAGGATTTCACCTTCCCCTTGTAGCTATGCACTCGAAGAAAATCAAGCAGCGGATGCATGCTTTCTTTGTCATGAAACATTTTTGAAGCCAGGTGGTGGTTGAGGAACTTCACACCATTGCCAATGGATTTTATTTGAGTCGGCCAAGTAAAAGAATCGGTGAAGGGCTCAAAGTCCAACTCAAGAACAAAGTTACTTTTGAAGCTGCAGCCAAAAAAAAAAAACTTTAAAATGGTAAATAACGATATAGTGATCCTTCTCAGCAGAACTTTTCAGCCAAAATTCTGGCAATTACCCTTCGTCAACAAGTTATTTAAACTCAAGATACTCATAAACTTTCAACTCCTCTACGACCAGTTCGTGCACATTGATGCGTACATATTCCCAGACACCAAGCCTCGGGCGAACAGCCAAAGCAACCCATGGAGGCAAGACTATTTCTTCCTGCATCTCATCAAAATAGACAAACACGAATGAAAATAATCTCATGTTTCTATTTTAGCAACCTGAAATGTATGTTAACAAAGATGTCAATCAATTCTGAAGTCTCAACAGGCTAAAAACATGCAAAGCTTATATGCTGAATTGATATTTCATTTTTTTTCGAGTAGTACCAGAAATGAACAGAGTGCTGGTGGAAAAGCGAAGGGTTGATAACCTGCTGAGTTTTGATTTGAGTTGGCCAGTTTTAGAACTACTTGTAACTACACTCCTAGGAAATCAATTCACCCCATACGGTATCCCTGGTCAGCATCTAATACATCAAAAACACATGAATCCATTACAAGACTAGATACGAACCTTGTCAGAGGTCACCCTGCTGAATATAGGATCTTGCCTGTGATGAGCTTTTGCTGATTCTGTATGATCCCTAGAGAATTATGAATAAGAATAATTGTAGCAATATATTTAAACTGCGGCATTCCAAAGAGGGGTTATCCAATGCTGGATCCAAAGAATGGTGTTTTTTTTTTTTAAAAAAAAAAACCTTATCTAGCAATGGTACACATAGGACTCACCCACCTTTTGGCACTTCTGGCTATTCACCTGGTGGGACTCATCATGGATGATCTTTCTATCCAATTGATGTGTTGAAAGTGGAGGTAAGAGATGATGTTCCATGTTTGAAAAGAAGCATGGATCCAGTTGGATGGTTAGAACCACATGATGGTTTCCTCATCAATTATGGGGCCCACCACGCGGACAGTTATGGATCACCAAATGGCAGGCCAACACATGTACAATTTTCTGGTCCTAGTAAAATTAATTGACTGAACATTGTGTATTTCCTCTATTCAAAATGGTGTCCATTAAAAGCATTTCTTCAAAGAACTCATACTGAAAGATTGAAGCCATAACAGCTCCCTTACATTTCCTTGGAAGGCTCTGATCCTTTGGATCTTCCAGCCGCAATTTGGAAATATAGAAGAAGAGGAAAAAAGAAGAGCAAGCTTGTTTCAAGGTACAATGAAGTAATTTTTGCAAGTGACTGTACATATCAATCTTAGAAGAAACTCACAGTTTAATCGGTTTAAAACTTCTTTTCTCCATAACATGACAAAACTTAGTATCCACTTGGCCTTCAGATAAGTGAGTTCCACTTGGTCTACATCATATGTACCCATCCACCTTAACTAAATGATGATAAATAAAATCAATTTTCAAGGATACTCATACAAGTAAGCTAAGGAAGAATGAACGTACTTTAAAATTTTACATTCTACTTGGTAAGGAATTATTCAAAAAAATAAGAAAAATAAAAAATCCAATCCCAACCACTAACACAACCACAATTATTAAAAAAAGAAAGAAAAATAAGAAATTCAATCCCAACGACAACCACAATTATTAAAAAAAGAATTTGCGAATAGTTGATGTCCAGAGAACAGTGTCATGCAAGCTTAATAAGCATGAAAAAGGTAATAAAATTATTTCACTTTTTTATCATGCCTTTTTTTTTTTTTTTTTATCATACTTTTTATTTATTTTATCATTCCTTAACATGTAAGTACCTTAAATCATTTGTGATCTGCAAAAATATTGGACAAGAACTGGTGAGCATACTTCAAGTCAACGAATTATCACATACAACCCTTGGCAAGGAAAGTTAGCATGGTTTTTTTTTTTCCTGCCAATGTGTCACATGTGTAGGACATCCTAACCATGCAAAAGTTGGCTGTACCATGAAGGTCACCTGGCGCCAATATTAAACCGGTCCACTCATCAGGCAGGCCATACAGTAAGGATGGCTGATGATCTGGTCCAACTTACAGGTGTGGCCCATCGAATGTATGGATCTGTCTGACTTTTGCACAGGTGATATCTAGCCAAAGTAAAGACATTAAACATCAGTGATACAGGATAGAAATACCTACGATTGAGATGATATAACAAGAGAAGAAGCATTTCCGTACAAGAAAGCAAAACATTTATCATCTAAAAACATGGTTCAAAAGCAACGCTGCGCATCTTCCTCAACAAGTGAGAGTTGCACGGCCTTGACTAGAATCAAAAGTAGATATAAAACACTCACCTGCCTCACACTTGGCCTGGTTTATCATACTCACATGGTGTTATCAAAAATAAATTTAACACCATATTTACTAGTGTTTATTTTGATAATTAATAGCAGAACATTATTGACTGCACATGTGGCACATGTACACATTTGGCACATTGGCACATGTGGACATGCAAGGCATGTGTAGATTGATAGTGGCACAATTGACACAATGTAGACACTTGAAGATTTATGGTGGCACAGTGGGGCACATGTGGGGTGCTTGAAGATGGACGCTAGGACATGTGGTGCATGTGCATACTGGTGCAAGTGGGATGATTATGATTGATGCCACATGTGGCACATGTGGGGCCCTTGAAGATGAATGTTGGCACATGTGGCCTAGTATCACAGTTTATCATAGTTCTATGGTGTTTTCCATTCAAAATGTGGCTAGATACAAGTGTTTCTACTCTTTTTTTTTTATTTTTTTTTTTTTTATTCCGTAGATATTCGACTATCCAGAATTCCAGATAAGAGTGTATTCTATGTATACCACAATCTAGCTTAGCTGCCATGTTGATGCAACGACTGAATTAGGGCCCATCAAAAGCTGACCTCACCAAGGTTCTCAAGAAAAGTTCAAGAGCTGAGTCTGACTCTTTGAACCTTGTCCAAAACTAACTAAATCACCCTCAACATGTACAATTGTCTCCATCAGTAATCTTTTTTCTTTTCTTTTCTTTTTTCCTTTTGGAACAAATCTCCAACAGTAATCATTTCCCTAATGCATCTAGAATTAAACAACAATTTAACAGATAAAATCTTCACTGCATATTCTGGCAATTTACTCAATTAAAGGAGCTAGGGAAAATGGATCGAAACAGATTTATTGACTCTAGTAACCTTACCAATTGCTTGAGATGCAGGGCTTGTTGCTTGTGGCAGATAAATCCACTTAATGAGTCTGGTTGATGCTTATCAGCCCAGAACTGTCTAAGGTTTTCCACCACAAATGCCATCTCAATAAATGAAGCTTCATCAATTTCCCTGGTTTCAGGAGACTTTTGACTTCCTGCAAGCACCTTTCCTCACACAAGAAAACAACATATCCATTTGGCTTCTCTGCCGATTGGCAGTGAATTTCCGGAAATTCTCACTCATCATTCCACTACCATTAGTCTCATTACTCTGATGACTAGATTTACTGCCACTCTGCCCACTTACAGGAGCTGGACCGCAGATTTCTTTGCGATGGAATGGTACTGAGTGCAGCCACTTGGGTATTCTGATCGAAAGCAGTGATTCCTCTGCTTCTCTGTTGAGCATTGCTATTTCTTTGGGAAACTGCTTTAGGTTTAGGAATGAAGCTGCCCATGAAGCAGGAAGGTTTCCCCTGCGGAAAGCCTGCTCATCATAAAGACTGTTGACCACAATGTACAAGCCACCTCAGGAAAGCTCGCAGAATCTCTCAGAGAAACACTACCTTTTCTGCATATCCTTCTCCACTAAGAAGTGCACACACCTGATTGCCGATCTTCCACCGGCTGACGTCTTTCCCAACGGATTCAATGGTTCCAGAGCACTCGAGGCCCGGATATGGGCTCGCTCCCTTCGGAGGCGGATATGATCCCTTCCGCTGCAGCGTATCGGCCCAGTTCAACGCAGTGGCCTCCACCTTTATCAGGACCTCACCGTCTCCGATTCTACAGTTTTCAACCTCTTGAATCTGGAGGACTTCCGGCCTACCGGGGCTCGTGATGACGACGTCTTTCATCTTTTCTGGTGGGATTGTCGAAAAATGAGCGATGGGATTGGTTCTAGAGGCCGAATTTCTTGCCTGAGAGGATTTCCCGCGATCGGAATTTGCGAGGTTTGGAGGGTTTTAACGGGAGAGAGAGAGAGAGAGAGAGAGAGAGAGAGAGAGAGAGAGAGAGAGAGAGAGAGAGAGAGAGAGAGAGAGGGTTTGGGACTTTGGGGCGTATCTAGAGGGATAATGAGAGATGAGGGTTTGGGGAGAGACAAGGGCTTGGGGTTTGATGTCAAGCGCTTTTTTTAGGAAGCTCTTGCTGAGATGTTAGGTGGGGCCCACCGTGATGTTTGTGAGAAATCCACACTGTCCAACCATTTTGAGAGATCATTTTAGGACATGAGACTAAATATGAGGTGGATCCAAAAGTGGGCCATATGACAGATGAGAGAGTTATACTGTCCATCATTTTTTATATTTAGAAGAGTATGTAACCATTCTAAATTTGGAACGGCTTAAATCTGTTCCTAAACCAAAGATGGAACTGTTCCAGATTTACAATTTTGGTGTAGTCTATATTAAGGAATAAAAAAAAATTCAATCCCCTAAGTATTAAAATCTTGATTCCAAATAATTTGTAGGACAACCTTCACCTAAAATATTAAGCAGGACAACCTTACTTCATGAATGTCTTTAAAATCAATATTTAAACTAGCAAAAGAAAAAATAAATACAATATTCACTGGGAATGAAATAAAGAACATTCACCACAATAAAAAAAAAAAAAGAAAAACATTCACCACAAGGTTCAAGGGGTAATAGTGGTTCGGTGCTTAAAAAATAACCACATCTATTCCACTCAAAATTACTACCCTCATAATTTTGGCTTTCACTATTTCAAGGTTTTCATATGTTCACCTTAACAACCTTTATATAGTTCTTGTGATTTTCATGGGCTCACCACAATAAAACACATTTTGTGATTTTCACGAGCTATCACAAACAAAAACCCACTTTGTGATTTTCATGGGCCCACCACAATAAACACCTTTTGTGATTTTCATGGGCTCTCACAAACAAAAATCCACTTTGTAATTTTCATGGGATATCATAAATTAACCCACTGAAATTTTCACAGGCTATCTCAGAAAAAACTAAATGAAATAAAATAATAAAGTAGCTATCTTCAAATGTAGATTCGAAGTAGTCGAAGCTATTAACAGAGATCTCCTTTCTTGTATGTAGAGGAGGCATTATTTGCTTAACCAGAAAGAGTATAGGATTCTAAAGTATTTTAAAAATGAAAACCCTAATGCTACTGATTCAATTCTCTTAAATCTCAAGTGGAGTATAGACTACTCTCTAAAATGAAATTGAGATAATCTTTATAAGTACTTATACTTAGAGCACAGTTAAGATTGTCAAATTTCGTAGTCCCAAATGGATTACAAGCACTCATGAAGATGTTCTTCACCGACTCATGAAGACTATGTAAAGACTAGATCAACATCTCAAGGAAGACTCATCATCACAAGCTTTAAATTGTCTTGGTTCAAAGTTTGAAGCATCTGTATATGTCAACCATCAGGTCGTCTAACATTAGAATAACCCTAAGTTATGTGTATTTCACATGGTATCATAATAAACATAATTTTAAGTAAAATACACTAAAGTTAGGTCAACCCGACTTCTAGTTCAGCCACCTTAACTACCTTCGGCTAACCCAACACATTTCAGGCAAGCATACAACAAGAGAAGGATTTTCCACGTCAAGCTCAGCCATCCCAACCTGTTAGTTCGGCCAGCCTGTAGTGTTCGGTTAAGTTTCCTGCAACATTTGATTTGCGGATCTTACGGAGATTTGGCCATCCAAACCCTTTATTTGGCCAGCCAAATTTTTGAAAGATCTTATCCCGTGAAATTCGAATGCCGTTGGAACGATATTGTTGGAATTCGGCCAGCCGAACTGAAAATCAGGCCAGCTGAATTTCTAGGACCTTTGGCTATAAATAGAGGCCTTCTCTCATTCATTTCAACAATGAAAATTTGTAAGCAATATACTAAAACAAGGAGAAAGTTAGGGCCATCTTAAGCTATTTGTGCAATAAATATTATATTAATTTAGCTTATTCTATTCTCTTTTCTCAAGTTAGTTTTGATCATTTTCAATAGAGTAATCCATACTCTACTTGAGAATCAGAGAATTGAATTTACATCATTAAGGTTTTGTTTATTGAAATACATTAGATCCCTATTTCTTTTTGGGTTGAACACATATATGGCTTCATCAATATCCCAAGAAAGAAGATCACTGCAATCAAGGTGCAGTTACGTCTTCGACTCGGCATCTGAAGATAAGTACTATAATTTTATTTTTTTCATTTGAGTTTTTCTAAGATAGCCAGGAAATCTTAGCGGGTTGTTTTGTGGTGAGCCTATGAAAATTACAAAGTGGGTTTTGTTGTGGTGAGCCTGTGAAAATCACAAAGTAGGTTTTGTTGTGGTGAGCCTGTGAAAATCACAAAGTGAGTTTTGTTGTGATAGCATGTGAAAATCACAAGAACTATATCAAGTTGTTAAGGTGATCCTGTGAAAACCTTGAAATAGTGAAAGCCAAAATTACAAGGGTTGTAATTTTAAGAGTGGAGTAGGTGTGGGTTTAAGCACCGAACCACTATGACTCTTTGAGCATTGGTTGTGATTGATTATATCTTTTATTGTGAATGCTTTATTTAATTTTATCTCTTGTTAGTTTGAAATATTTGATCTTAAAGATGTTGCGAAATAAGGTTGTCCTGCCTAAATCTTTTAGGTGAAGGTTGTCCTACGAACTATTTGGAATCAAGGTTTCAATACTCCAAGCAATTGAGAGTAATTGTTTATTTATTCTGAATTATATTGAAATATTTGGTATTGTCCTATTCATCCCCCTCTAAGACATCTATAACTCGTCCTTTCAAGTGGTATCAAAGATAGGTTGCTCTTTTTGGGATTTACCTCCTAGAGCTAGATTTAAAGCTATTAGAATGTCAAATCTTGATAGTCTGTCCATTACCATGCCACCTTCCTTTGACGGCTCAAATTATTTTTATTGGAAAGCCAGAATAAGGATTTTTCTCAAATCTATTGATGAAAGTGTGTGGCAAGCCACTTTAACTAAATTAACCCCTCCAATGATGGAAGTATTGGTTGAGGATGGAACCATGTTTATGAAAGAAACTGCTTATACTTTTTAGATGACCACCTAGAAAAGTGAAAGCAGTGCTAATGCTAAAGCCTTAAATGCAATAACTTGTGCTTTATCGCTAGATGAATTCAAAAGAATCATTTCTTATGATACAGCAAAACAAGTATGGGATATTCTCAAAATGGAGCATGAAGGAACTAACATTGTCAAAAAGTCTAAGATTCGAATTCTTACAATGAAGTTTGAGGAAATTCTTATGGAAGAAAGTGAGTCATTCATGGACTTCTATACGAAACTAAACGACATTGTTAATTATATGAGGGGTCTTGGAGAAAAATTCCCTAAAAGCAAGGTTTGCGCAAAGATACTGCAATCACTTCCTGATAAGTTCAATTCAAAAGTCACTGCTATATAGGAATTGAGAGATACCAATGTTATGAAGGTTGAGGAATTAGTTGAATCTCTACAAACCTATGAGTTGATTTTCAAAGTTCCTAAAAACAAGTCCATAGCTCTTAAATCCTCTAAATCTAAATCCAAAGATATAAATGTAAATTCTGATAATGATGAGAATGAGGATGATATGGCATTGTTGGTTAAAAAGTTTTATAGAATTTTAAAAAATAAAAATAGATTAGATTTTCAAAAGCCTGTTGACAAAAGAAAAGGAAATTCAAAATTTTTAAAATCAAAATCTAAAAATTAACATCCATGGCTACAACACTGGTATTTTTAGAATAATTAGAAAATTGTAATTATTTTTGGGTTGTTCGACCAACCCATAGCTGATCGAGCAATTCAGCCAGCTGAGCACGTCCTCGGGCTAGCCGAATTGCGTGTGGAATGGGTAAAGAGAGGGAAAAACTTCAAATCACCTCCATTCCACTTCTTTTTCCTCGGCTAATCGGTGCTTCCTTCGGCCAAATCCATCACCCTAGCTTCCTTATAAATGGTTTATTTGCATTTTTCTTCTAGATTTAAGTTCTTTGCTGTATTTTATTCAAGTATTTCGCATTTATCTTAAATGTAGATTTTCCTTTTTGGTGGGTTTGCTTTAAAATATGATATTCTCAAACCCATCCCCTAATTTTCTATTCATTGCACTTTTTTATCTTTTTTTTTTTTCCTCCATGGAACCGCGATACAAGCGCACCGTATGTAGACCTCATTCTAGCTCCTCTTCCCTTTCCAATCCTCGTATTGTGCGGATCAAACGCGCACTGGAGGATGATCCAGAGGATGTTTAGGAATTTCGCTCTCAAAGCATTATTATCGAGCGATCGGTTAATCTTGATTACATCACTCAATATGGTCTCTTTGAACTCCTCTCTGAGGTAAGATGGGAGAAAATTTCGAAGTGGGGTGGGATGACTTACCGGTCTATTGCACAAGGGATGTATGCATCCATTAATGAAGTTTCTTCTAATAACTTAACATTTAATATTCAATTTATGGAAGAAACTATCACTGTAACACCCTCCATCATATCGTCCGTTATGGACATTGATGTTGAGGGTCAAATATTGCATATCAGACCCTATTTATTGCCTGAATTTACAAACATAGTACTAATTAACGGGTTAATTTAATCATGTTTTCGATGCAGGATGTATTTAGGAGCTTAAACTGAAATTGGGTATTAAAAGCGTGGATTTGGCACTCCGATGTCACAAAAGCAGGGGACGGACTCCTAGGGATTGGGATCGATGATTTTACACAGCCGAGATCCGAAAAAAATTGAGAAACTGAAGCTCAAGTGGCCCGAAGGACGTCCAGAATGCAAGAACACAGGGTTCCTGCCATCCGATTGACACGAGACTTCATACATGGCCTGAACGCCCTATATTAACCGTACACGTCAAATTTCAGCCGTCGGATCATCACGAAAACAGCCCAACGGATAGATCAGCCCATAAATCTCAATCTGGGGCCCACCTGAGATCTGGATATGCTTCAAATTTGGATTCAACGCCTTAAATACAGAGAACAACTGATTGGATGGATCAGATTTCTCAACCGCATCATAATGAGCGCCACTCGAACAACATGTGCATAGAACACATGTGCAGGAGCGCCGCACCGGACCGTTCAAATCGGTTTGACTCGGCTTGACCGAGCCTTCTTCACAGAAACGGAAATTCCGTTTCCTTGAAACAGCGTCCGCACAAGCCGTCCATCGGTTTCTGTTGTGGGCCCCACCCATTATGAATTTTGATAATCCGAACCGTCCAAATGCCTCCAGGGGTGGCCACGCACCTCACCTAGGAGACCTTTTGGTCCCATGCAGCCGATCACAAGAAATCTCTATTTAAACGCAGGATGGACGGCTGGGTCACAATCTCACGGGACACGACGGTTTGGATCCAAAACCGAGCAAGTCCGGACGGTTTTTTCGTCCTGAAGATAATGAACGGAACAGATTTTTCACCTGGCATCAACCAATGGTCCACCAACATCACAGCAACCGTCTGCGCGAGCTCTATTCGCAGCAGAGGTTGCGGTCCTTCCTTGTGGGCCCCACCTAGTGTCCAAACGGACAATCCAAACTGTTCATCCGTTTCCTGAGGTAGCTGCAACCGACGCCTAGCTGATGTAATCTGAATACATCAAGGTATCGATTTTTTTAACCGTTAAATAGGAAGACGAATGGTGTGATACAGATTCCGTGGGCCACACTAAACCCAAGAAAAAAACACCCATTCCTTACTGAAATTTCAAGGGCATTCCAATGAACGGATTGGATTTCACAGCGGAACTCGATAATGGGCTCCACTTTCATTTCAGCGCAAGGCAAGTTCGCAATAGGAAACAGAGCTGCAGTTTCCGGGTTCTTCAAAGTTGCGTAAGGAAAACTTCTGCAGGAAGACTTTCCAATCCACCAACCTGGGTTTCTATAAAAGAGAAGAAAAGAGAGAGAGAGAGGGGAGAAGAGGACAACAGCAGAACAGGAGGCTTCGGCTTGGACGTCTACACGTGAGAGAAAGTAGTTTGTGGTTTGTTTTATTTTTATTTTTATTTGGTTTTGTTTAAGGGATCCAGCCCATTCATGTTGGGCTGAACCTCTTAGCTAGGGCTAAGAGGTGAAGCTTGTAATGTGATGGGGAGACTTTAATTATGCCTCCTGTTTATACTGAACTGATGTTGATTATGGTTTCTTTAAGGGAATGTTTTTAGTTTTAATGATCTGTTGTGACTAAAATTACAATGGGTCTGTGATGGCTTTGAGCATGTTTCTTTTCCTTTTGATGTTTATGACGTCAGGAAGCCCTGTTGTTCACCATCGTCTCCTGGGCATGGTTGGATGTCGGTACCCTTCCTAATCTTCATAACCATGTTGACTGGTTGGTAATTAGTTTAATTCTGTTGTTTGCTTTGTCTCCTGGGCATGGTTTGGTGATGGAATCCATTCTAATTCATATACCTCTCATCTCTTGAAAACTATATCAACATTAGTTCATTTAATTTCCATGATTTGTGATACAGGCATAAGATCTCCCTGATCTCTACAAGTGGATCCTCTGAATCCCTAGTGTTCCTTCTCTGAATTTTTCCTAAGTTTTAGACTGTTATTTCACCATTATTCCTCAAATCATACTCAATTTAGATTTCATCTCATCCTAATTCTAGTTCTAGTTAGTTTTAGATAACGTACAGGTTTCAGTCCCTGTGGATTCGACCTCGGTCTTACCGAGATTATTACTACATCACAACCCTATACTTGGGGAGTGAACAATTGACATGTCGGATGATGGGGTACCTATTCCTACTCTTTCGGAAGATATAAATAATTCAGAAATAAATTCTCTTACTCAGGTGTTATGTGGTTGACCTTACTCCCTTTATGATGTGTGTCATGTATGCTGTTGCATATGGTGTTCGTATTTGTCTCCATCCACGTCATGGCTGCATTCCTCATGACATCCTTTGCTTTTTACTTTAATGTTCAAATTCCCACGATCAAAGCACCAAAATCTAAACTCCCATTTGGAAATGCAAACCTGAATATGATGCGGTCAAACTCGTGTCCTGATCAACTAGGCGATCAGGAGAAAGAAGCTCTTGAAGACGATGTCAACATGGACATTTTTGCTGATTTGGATGAGTTAGGAGACACGAATATAGAATTCTGATTTTCAACCTTCTCAATTTGTTAATAGGTTGGAGAGTTTAGAGAAGAAGGTGGATGCTTTACAAGTATCCCAGGACTAACTCCATCAAACTAAAAAACATCACATGAAGTACGTCAAAAAGTACTTTCATCGCTTTAACATGAGTTTGAGGATTAATGATCCTGAAATGCCTGCATCGTCCTCCTCTAAATCAGAATGATTTAACATTTATTGTCTATAATAACTCTTAATTACTCTTTAGATTTGCTACACTCATACTTGGATGTTTCTCTTCAGACTACTTGGATTTTGTCTTTATTCATTTGGATGATTCCATCATTAATCTTTATGACATTATCTTTGATATTTATGCCTTCTATTGGTATATTTCTTCCTTTTTCAACTTCTGATAAAAAAGGGGGAGAGATTATGATATCCAGGGATATATTTTAATTAATGCATGATATGATATGAGATATGACATGATTTTTTTTTTCTCTAACATGATATGGGATTATAATTAATTACATTGTGAAAAATTGGATATATATATATATATATATATATATATATATATATATATATATATATATATATATATATATATATATATATATTGGTATATTTCTTCCTTTTTCAACTTCTGATAAAAAAGGGGGAGAGACTATCATATCCAGGGATATATTTTAATTAATGCATGATATGATATGATTTTTTTTCTCTCTGACATGATATGGGATTATAATTAATTACATTGTGAAAAATTGGATATATATATATATATATATATATATATATATATATATATATATATATATATATATATATATGTATGTATGTATGTATGTATGTATGTATCTTATCTTTGATTAAGTACTCAGGGGGAGTTATTAATGCATATACTAAGGGGGAGCATCAAGTACGAACTTTAAGATATGATACTACAAGTGGTGTACAAATGATTAACTAGAGCATATTTTATTATGGTGAGTTTGTGAAATGTTGTAATGTTGTATGATGAGTTGTATATGATGGTGTTTTGTCACGAAATTGATAAAGGAGAAGATTGTAAGTGCATATACTTAAAGCATAATTAGGATTGTCAAATTTCGTAGTCCCAAATGGATTACAAGCACTCATAAAGATGTTCTTCGACGACTCATGAAGACTATGTAAAGACTGGATCAACATCTCAAGGAAGACTCATCATCGCAAGCTTTAAATTGTCTTGGTTTGAAGTTTGAAGCATATATATGTGTCAACCATCAGGTCGTATAACCTTAGAATGACCATAGGTTAGGTGTATTTCATATGGTATCATAATGAACATAATTCTAAGTAAAATGCACTGAAGTTAGGTCAACCCGAGTTCTGGTTTGGCTAGTCTAACTACCTTCAGCTAACTCAACACATTTTGGGTAAGTATACAACAAGATGAGGATTTTCCACGTCAAGTTTAGTCAGCCCAACCTTGGGTTTGGCCAGCTGAACTTGTCAGTTCTGTCAGCCCGTAGTGTTTAGTCAAGTTTCTAGCAACATTTGATTTTTGGATCTCAGGAAGATTTGGCCAGCCAAATTTTGGCTTGGGCCAGTCGAATTTTTGAAAGATCTTATCCTGCGAAATTCGAGTGCCATTAGAATGATATCGTTGGAATTCTACCACCCGAACCGAAAATCAGGCCAGCCAAATTTCTAAGACATTTGGCTATCAATAGAGGCCTTCTCTCATTCATTTCAACAATGAAAATTTGTGAGCAATATACTCAAGGAAAGAGAGAAAGTCAGGGCCATCTTAAGCAATTTGTGTGATAAATCTTATATAATTTAGCTTATTCTATTCTTTTTTCTCAAGTTAGTTTTAATCATTTTCAATAGAGTAATCCATACTCTACTTAAGAATCAGAGAATTAAATTTGTAGCATTAGGGTTTTGTTTATTAAAAATACATTAGATCCCTATAATCTTTTTGGGTTGAACATATATACAACTTCATCAATATCCCAAGAGCGAAGATCGCTGCAATCAAGCTACAGTTACGTCTTTAACTAGGCATCTGAAGATAAGTACCATCATTTCATTTTTTCATTTGGGTTTTTCTAAGATAGCCCGGAAATCCCGATGGGTTGTTTTATGGTGAGCCCGTGAAAATCACAAAGTGGGTTTTGTTATGGTGAGCCCATGAAAATTACAAAGTGGGTTTTGTTGTGGTGAGCCTGTGAAAATCACAAAGTGGGTTTTGTTGTGATGAGCCCGTGAAAATCACAAAGTGAGTTTTGTTGTGATAGCTTGTGAAAATCACAAGAACTGTATCAGGTTGTTAAGGTGATCCTGTGAAAACCTTGAAATAGTAAAAGCCAAAATTACGAGGGTTGTAATTTTAAGAGTGGAGTAGGTGTGAGTTTAAGCACTGAACCACTTTAACTCTTTAAGCATTGGTTGTGATTGATTATATTTTTCATTATGAATGCTTTATTTAATTTTATCTTTTGTTAGTTTGAAATGTTTGATCTCAAAGATGTTGTAAAATAAGGTTGTCCTACCTAAATCTTTTAGGTGAAAGTTGTCCTATGAACTATTTGGAATCAAGGTTTTAATACTCCAAGCAATTGAGAGTAATTATTTATTTATTCCGCATTATATCAAAATATTTGGTATTTTCTTATTCACCCCCCTCCAGCACATCTATAACTTGTCCTTTCAATATTGAGAAAAGGGAATTGAATAAGCTTAAAATGAATTTAAAAATATTGTACAATATGCATGCCGAGGACTAGAACTTCTCTCTTACTTGCAGAAGGTTTAGAGTGATTTTTCGTTATAGTTTAGAATGAGAGAATACCTCTATTTATAGTTAAGGGTTTGAAAATTCGGCTAGCTTAAGAATATGTTCAGCTAGTTGGATGTCACCGAGTTTGTTCAAACGACTATCAGATTACGCGAGATAAGATTTATCTAAAATTCGGCTAGCCCAAGGCGAAATTTGGCTTGCCAAATTCTCATGGAAATCCGAGAATTGCATTGATGGAATTTGACCCAAACTTTACTTGGCTTGGCCAAACTTTAAGTTAGGCTAGCCAAACCAAAAGTTAGACTGGCCAAGTTTGCAACAAAATTTTTGAATTTTAGCCTGAACTTGAAGTTAGGTTAGCCGAAAAAGTTAGGCGGGCCGAACCAGAAATTGAAAGTGCCCATGTTTGTCAATATACGTAAATGTTGAGTCCGTCTGTCAAGTGAGCCCCAAATTAAATATCACAAGATCAAGACTCATCAAGATGAAGAAGTACGAGTGTGCTTAATAGGTAAACTAAGCCTCACCTCCCTAACCAAACCCTATCAGGTATATGCCCCAAATTAAAATGAACTAATATTACCCAAAAACATATTTATAAGTGTAACATCCCAAATTTTCACGATCAGAGTTTATACTCGTGCTTGAGAAAATCAGGTGTTAATAATGTATAAATTGGATACTTTAAAAATCGCACCTTATTGTTTTTCAATTTAGATCAGATCCAGATACATTCATGATGTTAACATTCACAAGAATAAAATCGAATGTATTGATTATTTCATCAGAGTAAAGGAATTCAGTAAATAATCAGATGCCCTCTCAATGGGAGCTTATTACATTTATTGAGTTCGCAGCAGAAGTATAAAACTATCTTCTTATTCTTTAAAAAGGCAAGCTTAAGAAGTCCTAGAAGGGGGGGGGGGGTTGAATAGGACTATGTCAAATAATCAAATAAAGTGCTGAATAATAAATAAATCAAATATCTCAATCACATTGGTATTGAAACGTTGATTCAAACTGATTCGTAGGACAACCTTTACCCAAACAAGTTGTAACGCCCTAAAAATCAAGGGTCAAGCAAAGCTCAACTCCTGAGTTCCAACGCATCACTTATGCAACATAGATAATGAAGTTTAAATATTATCCATATTAGTGCATTAAACATGAGTGAGATTATACTAAAACAACATATCATACTCCAGAAATAATTAAGTTAAGCAAGCGGAAGACCGAGATAAGTATATAAAGTATATAAGTGTTTCTCAATCCCCAGAGTATGATTACCAGGCTGAATATATACATGTATTGATCCAAAATTTACAAAATACAAAAATGTAAATGTCCAACTAATTCTTATAGCCCCTGTAATCCCGTCGATCGGTACATGGTCTACATAGACCCGCCTGATAGGTGAACATAGGAGAATTCCTCCTCCTCGTCTATGAAATCTCAATCAGCAGCGTAGACCTCGCCGCCACCTGCATCTACAACAGAGTCTGGTTGGTGTTTTAAAATACCGTCCCAGAGTGGGAGTGAGTGATCAACTCAGTGGTACTATAAGGTAAAGGTTAACATGTTATCAATTCAGTCAAGCAGTAATGATAAAACAATATAACAATCATGTCTTAAGTACTCTTGTTAATGCAGGAATGGTATGTTGTAATGATGCATGCCCTCGCCTGCACTCCCTCAGCAACATCATCTCATGATCGCGCATGAAAAACTCCCGAAAAGTGTGCTTCCTCGTCAAAACACATGCAATGCGATGCATTGTCATGTTAGCCAAGTAATTTATTAGGCTTATTCATACAGCAGATTCGAGAAGCTAAGGTACCTCCCTTTATATCATTTATCCAAACAATGATCTATTTAGGGTCGTCAATCCTAGTTAATCACATACGATAGGCAAGTTATAGGGCAACATCACCCATAATTGAAAAGCAGTAGATAAACAAGTTCACGAGTTTACACTTGAGGTCATTACGGAGAGGCTCGTCACTTCAACGTGGGCCTAGTTTATACTCGAGTTCACTACGGGAGGCTCGTCACCTGAACATAGGCCGACAGCTCGAATACAGTGTCCCATATCATCGTATTTGGCTCACGAGTTTGGGTTGCTCATTGGACACTATGGGGAGGCTCGTCACCCTAGCGTAGGCTGACAGCTTGACCACGGTGTCCCATACTACCATGCCTGGCTCATGAGTCTTAGTGGATCTTGGTACCATGGTTTAAATAGGCTTTGCATTGGTAAGTGGTACCTTAGATTTAAGCAGTAGCGTCCATACATGGTAAACGCACAATAGGCCCATCAGGTTAGTTGACAAGTTCGATTGGTACGAGCGCACGCTGAATTAATCGACATAAAGCGCATGAGCACTCCGTGTGGCCTAACTACTGTCGACAATCATCCTACGACTCAGATTCATCAAAAGTATCCCATGTTGCGAGACTAGTTCAGCCACTCAATCTGAAACCGTTACCGATTGCCTGGACTATGTAGTAGTCCCACTCGTATTCAAATGCAATAGCTGATCACATGTGATAGTCATAACAGCATTTAACAACCAATTTAAATATGATTCTCATTTAAATATTTAAACAAACGTATTGAACATTTCATCATACATATGCATGTCATCCATAAATCAAGTAGTAGCAATATAGATTACATGAAGGAAACTATAGATATTGATAAGGTGGTTGAGAATCCTATCTCAACACCCTCATTAAATACAATTCATCAAACAATTTCTCATTCAGACATTTTATCAAACACTTAGCCTACACATTTCTACTTACATGAACTAACTTAGTTATAACATATATTATGGAAAATCCTTTCACAAGGGAGTTGTCATATATACAACAAGCATGCAATCTCGATTATTAGTCAAGGAAAGTACAAAGCATAATTTCAATTTCATTTAAACATTTCAACAAACACATGGAATGCATTATATATTCACATAGTTCACACACATGTGTAATTTATTGAATACATCGTAACTAAGATCATATGACAGCAATTAAGTCAGACATAAATCATTCCTGACATTGAAAGCCTTGAAAACCATAATCTAAACATTTATAGTCCGCACCTTTCGTCGGTTTGCTCGTTTCGAACTCGGTTTGAATCCTACACTTCCGTTTATAGAACAACGGCTACCTAAATCACGAAATAGGTTAGCTATTTCATCATTTACTCTATTTGAATCCCTAAATTGAGATTAGGGTTAGGATTTCTTACCCAAATCAAAGTTAGAATCGACGGTGTAGCGATGTTGAGGTGGTGATTTAGTACGTGGCTCAGTGGGAGTGAATCCCGGCAATGATCTACTGATGTCACTCTCTTCTCCTCACTCTTTCTTCCTCTTTTTTCTCTTCTCTCTCCTAGGGCTAGAGAAATTTGTATGGAATGAAAGAGGGGTAGCTTAAGGGCATTATATAGGCTTAAAAGTGGTGTAAATGGCCCCAGGGCCATGGTATACTTAGGTTATAGCCAAAGAGTGTCCGTTTCGGGCAAACAGGACCCCTAGGAAGGTCCATTTCTCACCTAAGTCGTAGAGCAAGTTCCCTGACAATGGATGTACGCCAGGACTGTGTTTATGGTGCGATCTGACAAACTGATCGGCCGAGAAGGACCTGTATCAGATCAATGGTCGTCATTACTTGATCAGGGCCATAGGTATATAGATAAGAGTAGGAAAATTTTTCTGATCCACGGGTAAAGTTTAGTCAGAATCTGACGGTTAGAAGTCTTCAATTTCGCCCGCAAGCGAACGGCTCAATTCGCTTAAGTTTGAGATCATTTTCTAAAGATATTCGCATTTCTTACACACTTCGCTCAAGGCTCAAGTTGTGCGTTTCTGGAGACTATTTGGGCTTGATTCTTGCGATGGTTGTCAAGCCCAATAAGGCGATCATAAGCCTATAGTTTCGCGGTCATCGAACTTTTGACGTGCGGTGCAGGTCCGATACGGAGTTTCAATGCACTCCCGAGAGTAACTGGGTTTTAAGATTGCTCATAGATTTTTAGGTAATGTTGAGTTAGCGATTCTAATGGTTTTGGGTCTTACAGTTCGTATAGATAGTGGTTCAAGCAGATCCACCTATTAATTTAGTTTAATACTTAATTAATTTTTGTCTAATTTCCACAACATATGGTCTTTAAGGATTTCTGCCTAAGGTGGTACTCGGGTCTTTGTACGGATTTTTTTGAGACGTTACACAAGTTTAGATAGGACAACCTTATTTCACGAATTTGATAAGAATCAAAATTGCAAACAGAGAGAGGGAGTAAATAAAATTAACTATTACAAACATTTACCACTTTAGCATAAAAGGAATTACAACCATTCACTATAAAAATAAAAAAGTATTTACCACAACACTAAGAATTACAGTAGTTCGGTGTGTCAACAACTGTTCTTAAACAGCCACACCTACTCCACTCTCAAGATTACTAACCACGTAATCTCGGCTACCACTATGAATAAGGTTTTCACTGGGTAACCTTAAAACCTGATACAGTTGTGATTTTATCGGGATATCACAAACAAAGAAACCCCTCATTGAGATTTTCTGGCTTATCTCAAAAAAATCAACTCTGAGATTTTCTGGCTATCTCAGAAAAAAAACCAAATACAAAATGTAAATGTATACTTATCTTCATTGTATAAGAAGTTGTAGCCGTAGAACTGCTTTTCTTGAATGACAAATGTTCAATGTTCAGTCCGATAGAAAAGGTCCATGGTTCTATTGATTTTAATTAGATTTAAAATAATGGCTACTTGTATTAATTCCCTTAAATATAAAAAAAGAAGAGTATTCCCTCTCTTTTTAGAATCAAAATGATAGAATAAGAGATTAAGGAATTAAATAAAAAAGCTATAAAATGATTTATAAATACCGCTTGATAGCTTGACAATAATTGATGCTTCTTTCTCTTCGCAGAAGGATTTTAATAGACTTGAATTGAATTTTTGAATTGAGAAAGAACCTCAATTTATAAGCAAAGAAGTTGTTGCTTCGACTTATCTAAGACAGTCTTCGACTCGTCTAAGCACCGGATTCAGTTCCAACAAATTTTCAATTTTGAGCGAGTAAGATCTAACAGATCTTCGACTAATTGAAGGCCTTGCTCGACTGGTCGATGGTGGTCTTTGACTAGTCGAGGATGCCAAAATCTGAACGATTTTAGTTACTGTACTTTAAGCCGAGGAACGCTCGACTAGTTGAAGAGGGTCCTTCGATTGGTCGAAGAATCCACTCGACTTGTCGAAGATCCAACATAATTTCTGTTTTACTTTGGCTTGAACTTTGACTAGTCAAGAAATTCCTAGACTGGTCGAGCCACAACTTAGGCTGGTCAAAACTCAACCAATTATAAGAATAAAAATCCAGTTTAAAATATGTTTTGAAAGCACCTAAACCTAAGGTCTTTTTGGGGTTTATAATACCTGTATGGACTGAACTTCATTGTCTTGAAGTAGGTTAGAGACTAGAATTTCTCTAAGGAACTTGATCTTCTACTAGAACTTTACTAGATCGAACTTGATCTTCAACTTGAGCTTGAGTTTTTTTTCAACTTGAGCTTGAGCTTGTTCTTCAACTTGAAGATCACTTGCTAAGATGTTTTGACTAAACGAAATTTGACAAACAAGGTGTGAAGGGTGCTTTGAACATTATAGTACTTACAATCTCTCCCTTTGTCAATTTCGTGACAAAACACTTAGTATTACAAAAATCAGAATGAAGCTTTGTACACTTGTATGCATGTTGTAGAAGATTTGCTGAAGATTGCAAACTATTTACTACTCCCCCTTAATTTGTACTTTCTCTGTATTACTACATACAACATTCCATTCCAAAGCATTCTCCAAGCATTTATGTATCATTCATCATTTATATCATTCATATTCATCATATTCATATCATTCTTTTCAAGTAATAACTAACATTCTCCCCCTTTTGTCACAAGTTGACTAGGGAAGAAATAGGTTATCTATCAAGTAAATGAGATATTCAATGAAGTAATAAGATCAAAAACTTAATAGAAGAAATAAACATATGAACATAGCAAGAATTAACATATGAAATAGTCAAAGATTAGGGAAATATTCATCCAAGGGTTTTGAGGAGAGTGTAAAGAAGTCATCAAGCAAACCAAGAAAAGTTAAAGTTATACAATCCCATAAATATAAGAAGAAATGAAATGAACTCAGTTAGATCCAGACGATGAAGGAGCAAGCATACAAGGATCAAGCTGATGCAAACTCCTGGCGATACAGTGGAAGTACTTTTTCATGTACTTCATTGATGATCTCTGAGTTTGAACCACACTGTCCTGTGAGACCCATAAAGCCTTAACCTTCTCCTCCAATGATTTAAGCTAATCATCAACCTGAGAAGGTTGATAATCTGGATCTTCTGGATCATCCGACTCATCGAGCTTAGCAAATAGGTCATCCATCGAAGTGTCTCTTAGTGTGGGTGCTTCCTCTTCTTCTTCTTCGTCACATTGACCAGGAAGAAATTTCATATTCATCTTATTCAAATTGGTGTTATTAAATGGTAATACCGACTCCGCTGCCTCAGATTTTCCCATAACAGAAGCCCCCAGCTCCCTGTGTCCCAGTTCGGGCTCAGGGAGTAAATGCTCGAGAAAATGAACCGCCTCCTTATTCATGATGACGGGTCAACTAAGTTGAAATGAATCGTCATGATGATTACGCTTCAGGATTTGCATGTTGTACGTCGGTTGCAACTTTTAGAGTTCTGGCCACTGGATGGCAATGCGTGGCGACGGTTGAGGATTCGAATCGGCGATATGAGTAGGCTACTGCCGTGTGTCCATCAGGAGGTGAGAGGCTGCCTATGCAATAAATGTTGTTTAGTACTGATGGCATTCGGCTAGGAGAGAGTTGGCCCAGACAAATTACCTGCTTCCACGTGTTTGACCAGGTTTGTGACCGAACCGCTTCAGCTCTGGAGACAGCTGTCTGTCATGATTGCATTTAGTTGGCAGCGGCTATATAAACCTCTCCTAGTCCTCATTTGAAGTCTCCTACTTCATTTGCATTCCTTTACGCTCTATTTTCTCTGAGAGTTTGCGTAGCGAGAAGCTTTCCGGAAGGCCATTCTTTGTGAGTTCTCCTTCTCAAACTCCTTTTCCATTTCTTTTTAAAATACTATGTTGAACGACTCAAACAAGGTCCAAGAGATCTGAGCGATGAATGAGGATTCTGAGCTGGAGACCAAAGATTCAGAGCGTGCAGAATCCAAAGGTCCCTTGGAAGCAGTACCACTCTATCCTCCGGTCAATAAGACTGCGGGCCCGAAAGCCAAAAGCCGAGGCATGGGATTGAAGAAGATACTCTGGGATTCGGCAGGAAGGGCTAAAGCCGGGCCTTTGGGAGGCTGATCCGAAGCGGTTATTCCTGGGGGCTCGGTCTTGATCGAGTCTCAGATGGCTCAGCTCCACACCTAGTACCAAATTCCCGACTCGGTGCACATTCGAGCTCCTCCCCTTGATGCTCCGGGCGACCCTGCCGATGGGGAGATCGCTATATTCGTCTACACCCTTCAATTCGATCTCCAATTTCCCATTAATTCGTGCGTGCACTTGGTGACTACGCAATTGAAGCTAGCTTCGGGTCAGTTGGCTCCAAACGCCTGACAGATTCTGGTCTCCTCCTTCATTCTCTAGCACCAGATAAAGAACCAACACTTGACACCGGACGAGTTCCTGGCCATGTACCAGGCTAAACACGATAAATCCAAGCCGTGTTGGTACTATTTCTCGGCTAGGCCCCAATGTACCTTGGGCTTGATAACCAGACTCCCTACCTCCAACAAAGATTGGAAAGGTAAGTGGTTTTGGGCCTTGGGGGAGTGGGAGGCGCCTGGTGCTGAACTCGGTCACCTGCGGGTCCGAGTCCCCACCAAATTCTCCAATCCAGGTTGAGTCTTTTTTTATTTGTATTATATTTCATACTTCTGGTTCATCCTTCACGCTTTGACCTATTCTTTTCTTTTTTTTTTTTTTGCAGTTTACCCGAAAGGACTTCCTAACCTTACTCCCTTCCTCCGAGGCCAAATCGCTAGGGCTCGGGTGCTCAAAGAGGACCAGCGCGTCTGGCACGACATTATCAGTCTGGATAACCTCTTGTCGTTTGGATTTTATAGATTCAAACCTCACCTCATCGATCTGGATAAGTATCATGACAACTTCTTTTAATGATCTTTTTTATAGCTGTATTTGAGCCGATCTCTTATCGGATAGGTATGACTAAGGCATCGGGCTCTAAGAGAAAGAGGTTAGTGATGCCACGTCCTCTTATGGACATGGTGATGGTTGTCGAGCCAAGGGTAAAGATTACAACCACAAAGAGAAGAACCACCCCCGCCATGGAGAGTGTCCCAGTTACAGCCGAGCTCGCAATAACTCTGGCCTCAGCCCCCTAGGCTTAGCCAGCTGCTCATCCGCCTGGGATTGAGAAGGAGGTAGTCAGAGAGATGGTCGACGCAGGCCTCTCCTAGGGTAGGGAAGCTTCTAGTGAACCTATTCACATCAACATCAGCCTCATAGCCGTTGAGGTTGATTTCTTGACTGGCCGGACAGAGGCCCTAGTCAGGAATGCCGCCACACCTGAAGTCGAACCTCAAGCCTCTGAGGCTAGCGGCGTGGGGAAAGCAGCTGACCTAACTCCTTCGGGATCAGAAGTGCTCCCGCCCGGTTATCACATGTCGCAACTGAATGAGTGAGCAGCTAAACATGCAACCGAGGCATCCATTGTCAATACCCTCTCTCGTTCTTACGATTCGTTTGTCAATGACTATGCCTTGATCTACTATACGGTAAATTTTCGATGTAGATATGTTGATTTCAATTGTTGCTTGTAATTTCTAACTCTTCATTATTGTAGGGGTTGCTGATGTTTATTGTAGTCCAAGATAGGCTGAGGGTGATGGCTCAGCTTGAGAGGGACAAGGCTGAGCTCGAATGGCTTCTGAAGGCCTAGACTGATGAGCAGGAGAAGTTGAAAGGCCTCGTGAGGGAGAGTCATCTGAGGGAATTAACGCTCCGAGGTGAGGTCAGTGAGCTCCAGACCCGCTTAGATGCTGTGGAGTCTGAGTTGATGCGGATGAAGGCCCTCGTTGAGTGCATGGAGGCTCTAATGCACGCCTCTTAGCTGAGGTTGGGGTGGCGAGGCGTGATGTTGCCGAGGAACTGGCTAAGCAACGTGTTGAACTTAAAGCCTTGGCAGCATCGCAGGCTTCTGTGGCTATTGAAGAATTCAAGACGTCGTCAAAGAGATCCATGGAGCTAGATAAGTTATACTACTATGCCTACAACACCGCCTACAACGTTTGCCTGGCCGATGTGCGGGGTCTCCATCCCAACATTGACCTCGACTCCCTGGTGACAGACGATCCCAAGGAAGCTCCAACAGCTGAAGTCAGAGAGGCTCCTGCCACCACCGAGGCCGAGGAGACTGTTAATACCCCACCCCAACTCGGCAGCTGGCCCCTCTTCTCGGAGGGAATGATATGTTTTCCCTTCTTCTTCTTTTTTGTCAAGATAATGGACGCTTTTAACTTTTAATTTCTGAATGATGATTTCATTGGATGACTATGGTGGATTACTTTTGTTGGATTTGTTGAATTGTCCAATGACAAGCCGATCTCTTCTTTAAGGGGCCGATTCGTCAAAGGACTTCATTTCTGCATGTGAGAAATGACCCTTCGTAGTGTAGTCGGATGGCGAGGCGACCATTTAGTAGACAATCTAAAGTAGAGAATATGTGATCTTTTTATTAAGAGTTGAAACGACAAGTAAATCCAACCCATACATAGTTTTCCCCTTCAGGGGAGTAGATCTTCAAATGCTCGACATTCCAAGGGTGGGGTAATGGACATCACTCCAAGTCTTCCAGGCGATATGATCCTATCTTAGCCGAGCCGACTACCTGATAGGGTCCCTCCCAGTTCGGACCCAGGGAACCTACCCCGGTGTAACACCCCGTATTTTTCAATACTCGAGTGTTACGATTTAAATCAAATTTAGCAAGAACGTATGTGGGAACACACGTAGCATATATTACACATTATTTGGCAATTCACGACCTGTCCATCCTAACTATTTGATGCGGATCGTGGCGATGATGGACCCATAAGAGTTTTGTTCAATCCGCCCTTAGACCCTAACGACTTTTAACCTTTTAAATTCGAACTAGGACAATCCACGATGCGTCTGTAAGGTCTAAAGTCAATCCACCTTGGATCGACCCTTGATCGATTAGGGTAAGGTTGCGACTCCAACCCATGATGTAAACTAGCGGTTGAGACTTGCGGTATTCGTCCTATCACAAGGATAAATCAAGTCGAATTTTGTCTTAAGCTAAGGTGTATAACCTAATCCAACTGTCCCACATGAATCTCGAGACTCAAATCGAGGAATCTATTCTTCGAGACTCCATCAAGTGATGCATCACTTAACAAGTTACAATTAGTCCCGATAACCCACAGGGTGGGACCAAACTCATAAACCCACCGACCAATTAATCCATAATTAGTACCAAGCATTGGATTGATGTGGATCAACGATTCGAAACCCTTAGACCGTGGCATTTTAAAGCTTATAGTTAGCTACCAGGGGTTATAACTAAAAACATCTGTGGGCCACACAAATGAATTTGAGGAAAGTAGAAGAAGTATTACAAAATAATAATACCAATAGTAGAAATAATAAAGTCATTATAAATATGGTAATAATGATATTTAATGCTATAAATGTGTATGGAGTCGTATGACCCAAAATCTAACCATTGATTCTAACTTATATGATCCCTTGGACCCTTTTAACCGCTGACATTCAAGTTCAGAATCATCCGACCACTAGACTAAAGGGAACCCACCATTAGAAATAGAAAATTTAGAGTATGGCCCACCCGAGCTTTGTATCGACCTAATCTTCAGTTAAAGTCCATAATGAGACCTCCAAAGTAGAATGGATGGAGTGGATCTCCTAATGTAATCGTGTGGGGCCCATTTGGGGCAGTGCATAAGTACAGTTCACATGCATCGGCGGTGCACTGGACTACACTTCCAGTCAAATCGGGCCTGACCCGAGATTTCCTTAAAAAGAGAGGTTTCTCTCTCTCCATTCGGTTTCCAGCAGCGAACAGACGAGCGTTTATGCTGATTGGTGGCCCACCTCCTGGCCTCGTTGAGATGATCCGAGCCATCCATCCGGTCCAGCTGGTAGAGCTGACCAAAACCTAGTAGGCTTCACATGTAAGCAGGATAGCATGCGCACACAGTTCTGGGTGTAAATAGGCCCTGCAAAACCAATCTTTCCAAAAATAGAAATTGATCTCACGCCAGCAGGGCGATCCGCATGAACCTGGCTCCCAAAATCTCAGCCCTTCAATCCAAAACATCCTAGCCATTCGTCCCTTCGCACGGAGTTTGGTTTTGTTGAAAACCAGCGGCTGAAACAGCAGTCGATTTGAGAATACCGGCTGTATTTGGAGCCATTGCAAAATCCCTTCATCCTAGCCATTAGTATCCATCCAACGGCTCTCGAGAGCTAGGGTGAGCTACAAAGAGTGAGCGGATCGAGCTACAACAAAGCTCCTCCATTCTCTGGCAACCGCACCTTCAAACACAGCCGTTTCTTTCAAATCTTGAACCCACCACCAAAACTGACTGGGAGCTTCAAAATCTCCCTCCTACTAGCCTCCTTGGATTGATTCCTACCATTCTCACGGCTCAAATTGGAGAAAACTCCATCAGATGGCAATCCGCCATTAGAGCCGGAGCTTCTTCCCCGAGAGCACAAGATCCACCCCGCTGCTATCATAACCCGCACCGAGGCAGGATCGTCTAGTCATGCTGCTGAGCACGGTTTGGAGAGAAAGAAAGTGGCAGAAAGGGAAAGAAAAAAGAGAGAGAGAGAGAGAGAGAGAGGAAGAGGAAGAAGAGGGATTTGGGAGTTTGGTTGCACCTGCCGAGTCAACTCGGTGGAGTTGGGCTGAGTTCGGGTTGGCCCACTCGAGCCTTGTAGCTGCCAAGTGACATAAACCCAATATTTGACTCAATCGGACTTCAGACGTGCTATCTAGCGGGCCACGCAACTAGATTACTTGACCAAGGTGAGGACTCACCCTTTGAGCTTCCCACTTGATTTCATCAATCTAGATATAGATGATGGCATGATTCCCTTAACTGAGTTACTTTGCTATTGAATATGATAACTTGTTGTATAGTTAATTCATGTGTTGGACGATAAACATTTCTTTTAAATTATAACATGCATGAATGGTTCGATGATAACATGTTATCCCTTATTATATATGTATTAATTTATTTATATGACACCACTTGTACTTGAATGATGAATTGGATGGAACTTACCTTGGACTTATGATCCTGCGGTCCACATTTTCCTTACACGGCTTGAATCGCACATTTGCCCTTGTGGCTTAGATGGGTCATTTGTGCCCTTTGTGGCTTATTGGTTATATTTACACATCTTGTTGTTTCCTAGCTATCTCGCGGTGTTCAGTCATACCATGATTTTCGGGTGGAGTTGAAGTTCGCTTATCGATTTTCTAGCCATCTTGCGTAGTTCACGTATGACATGATCTCTGGATGAAGAAGAGTTTTGGAGGTTGATTTTCTATTCACCTCATGGATTTTACTTGTACCATGATTTTCGGGTGGAGCTGAAGTTCACTCATTGATTTTCTAGCCATTTTGCGGAGTTCACGTACAAATGCGATTCTCAGGTGTGATAGAAAGTCGTATGGTTGATTGGTTGGTTATCTGGACATGTTTCCTTGCATTGCGACTGCCATTATATTTTTCTTATGATGAAATTATGTTGATTAGTCTGATTTTCTTAATATGAGTATGACTAAGAAATGCCCTGTTTAGTGTATCTAATTTCATAACTCGTAATCTATATTAGATTATGAGTGATGAGTGCGTAATCTTATAGGGTGCTCCTCACTGCGATAGCCATTGACGCTATCAAACCGTAATAGTTGATGCAGGTATAGGGCGAGCCGATGTTGTTCACTAAGTTGCTAGAGCAGATCGAGTAGCTAGAGAGCTAGGCAGGTTCCTTGCGGCATGCATTGATCTCCACTGCTAGTTCATGTTTTTACTTACCTGAACTTTGTTATTTGAGATTGTGCAAGTCCTGTATGGGCGCTACATTTGGGATTTTGTAATGATCAGAATGTTTTTATACAATGCATGGTTTAATCTAGCTTCGTTGCTGTTAACTCTAATTAATGATAAACGGTTCAAATTTACACTGGATTTTATAAGCTAACACTCGGGTTTTTAGGAAACGGGTTATATACTTAGGTCCTGAAAACACGGGGTGTTACACCCAGGTTCTGTAGTGTTCTGGAATACGCGGCGAAGGACTAGGTCTCTTCGTCAGAACTGCCTCATTCTGACTTTGGAATTATAGAAATGTTTGACTTCCTAATGTCGAGTTGCTACTCGAACTTTAGCGATGTCTCACATTTCTTCAAGTTGATCAAGGTTCGCTGCAATCTGCTCGGCATTTTGCTCTTCCTAATAGTTCCTCACTCGCGTAGTGGGGAGCCCTATCTCGACTGGAACGACAGCCTCTGAGCCATAGGACAGAGAGAAGGGGGTTTCCCCCATGGATGACTGAGTCGTGGTCCTATAGGCCTAGAGGACAAATGGAAGCTCGTCGACCCAGTTGCCCTTGGCTTTCTCCAGCTTTGTCTTGAGATGATACTTGATAACTTTATTCACTGCTTCGACTTGTCTGTTGGACTGTGGATGACGAGGTGACGAGTATACATTGGCAATGCCGAGCCCCCGACACATGCCTCTGAACCTATCGTTGTCGAACTGCTTCCCATTATTGGATACGATAGTGCGCGGGATTCCGAACTGACATATGATATTTTTCCACACAAAGTCCATCACCTTCTGTTCGGTAATCTTCGCCACGGGCTCGGCCTCAGTCCATTTGGTGAAGTAGTCTACAACTACAATTGCAAATTTGGTCTGCCCCTTTCCGCGAGGTAGAGGCCCGATGATGTCAATCCCCCACTGGACAAATGGCCAGGGTCCGCTCATAGGGGTCAGCTCTTCTGTTGGTTGCCTCGGGATGGCAGCGAATCTCTGACACTTATCACACCTCTGGATGAAATTTTTGGAGTCTTCTTGAATCATTAGCCAGAAGTATCCTTGGCGGAGTACTTTCTGAGCCAAGGCGGGGCCCCCAGAATGATTCATTTAGATTCCTTCATGGATTTCTTGGATCACGTACTTCGCTTCGTCTGGTCGGAGACATCAGAGGTAAGGTTGGGAGTATCCTTTCTTGTACAACATGTTGTTTAGGATCGTATATCGCGCTGCCTTGACCTTTAGACACCGAGCCTCCAACCCGTCTCGAGGGACCTCGCTGGTGGTGAGGTATTTGACGATAGGATCCATCCAACTTGTAGTCATCTGCATGGGGTTAACCATCTCTTACTCAGCTCGGTCTATACTTGAACTATCAACAACTCTACTGGAACGATCCTGGGGATCTTTCCCTCAGTTGTTGAGGCAAGCTTTGTGAGGGCGTCGGCCTAAGAGTTCTCTGCCCTCGGTATCTGACTGATAATGCAGTCCTTAAATTTTCTGGACAGCTTCCGAACTTCGGCCAAGTAAGCGATCATCCTTGCTTCCTTGACCTTGTATTCGGCAGATACTTGGTTCACAACAAGTTGGGAATCGCATAGTACATCAAGGAGTTGGACTCCCAGACTACTAACTAATCTGAGTCTTGTCAATAAGGCGTCATACTCTGCCTCGTTGTTAGATGCTTTGAAACCGAGCGTGATCGCGTATTGAATGGTGGTCGCGTCAAGTGCGACCAGTACGATCCCTGCTCCTCGTTTTGAGTTAGATGACCCATCTACAAATAGGGTCCATCTATCACCTGCCTCTGCCTCGATACTCTTGAGGAGAGGAAAGTTCGGAGGAATATGTTGCTTCTAAATTTGATGATGCCTCTGGACTGCTGTCTCCTATCTTGCAACTCGGAGTAGTGAATTCAGCTATGAAGTCGACCACAGCTTAACCTTTGATCACTGTCCTTGGTTGATATTGAATATCGAACTCTTCGAGTTCTATAGTCCACTTGGTCAGACGTCCGGACACTTCTGACTTCTGGAGCACCTGTCGGAGAAGTGAATCTGTGACGATGATGATGGAATGTGCTTGGAAGTATGGGCGCAACCTCCGAGTGGAGACGACTAGACTGAAGGTTAGTTTCTTCATACTTAGGTATCTGGTCTCGGTTGGAACCGTAGCCTTGCTAGTGTAGTAAACAGGGTGTTGTATGCTCTCAGATTCTCGGATAAGTGTCGAGTTGACAGCCGAGGAGGAAACTGCCAAGTAGAGAAATAAGGGCTCCCCCTTTTCGGGCTTAGACAACAATGGTGGTGATCTCAGGTATTGCTTTAACTGCTGGAAAGCTTGCTTGCAGTTCAAGCTCCATTCCGCCTTCTTGTAACCCTTCAACTGTTAAAAGAAGGGAAGACACTTATCGGTGGCTCTGGATATGAATCGATTGAGGGCGACGACTCTTCCAGTGAGACACTAGATTTCCTTCATCGTCCGAGGCGAGCTTATGTCGAGCAAGGCCCTAATCTTGTCGGGATTTGCTTGATACCCCTTTGACTAACTTGGAAGCCAAGAAATTTACCTGACCCCACACCAAAAACACACTTAGCTGGGTTCAGTTTCATTTGATACTACCGCAGGATTGAGAAGGTCTCTCCGAGGTCTGTGATGTGGTCGGAAGTCTTGACGCTCTTCACAAGAATGTCATCGACGTAAACCTCCATGGACTGACCGATTTACCGGGCGAACATCTGTTTGACCAGCCTTTGGTATGTTGCACCAGCATTCTTCAGGCTGAAGGGGATGACCCGGTAACAGTAGAGCCCCTTGTCAGTAACAAAGCTTGTGTTTTGTCTATCTGGAGGATACATCGCTATCTGGTTGTAACTAGAGTATGCGTCCACAAAGGTGAGAAGCTCGTGCCTGGCCGTGCTGTCGACCAACTGGTCAATCCGAGGTAGGGGGAACTGTCTTTGGGGCACGCCTTGTTTAGGTCTGAGTAATCCACGCAAACACACCATTTTCCATTTACCTTCTTTACAAGGACGACATTCGCAATCCAGTCCAGGTAATGGACTTCTTCGATGAAACCTGTGCCGAGGAGTTTAGAAACCTCGTCGGCTATTGCCGCGTACCTTTCGAGCTCGAAAGCTCTCCTTTTCTCCTTTACTGGCTTGTGCTCTGGGTCCACATTTAGCTTGTGGACTATGACCTCTAGAGAGATACCTGGCATGTTGTGGGATCCCGGTCTTTTGCAACATCGCTCGTGTGCACACGTGTCCCAATCTGCACCATTAATAGACCATACACTACACCCTAGTGCACTTAGAAAACTCACCTAAGTGATTTGTTTGGAATAACCTTGAGACTCTTATCATGTGGACTGCATCGTCGTTGCGGTAGCAACGGCAAAAAAAGTGTGTCAATCCGACGCTCCGTTAGTGAGATATGACCCACCGAATGTACGACCCAAATTATGAATCTAGTAACACAAGCAACCTTTATTATGCTAGGCCCATTGGACTTCGGCCCATGTGGGCCTAAAGCCCACTTTTAGAACATGAAATTACCACAAAATAGGACAATTGGTATATGATAAAAATATGAGCTAGCACATATAAGACAAGCACTATAAGACAAAATTGGATTCTATCCCAAAACCCATCATTAACTTTCTCCCCATGCCTTAGAAACTAATCTTGGCTCATGTCCACCTCATCGTATACATGCATCCAATGCATGTCTTGATTTGTGCCACATCACTTCAAACAACCAATTGCAACACTCCACTTCATCATTCACGCATCACAAACAACCTATAACCCTTACCCATCCATTAGCCAATGCATGTATAGATTTCTTCCACCTTGGCCAATGCAGGCTTAGCACCATCCACCTCATCCATCTACTACCTATACCATACATCACATTCCACCTTACTTTTAGCACCAATAAGATCTCGTAAACTTGCCACATCATCTTGCCACCTCAACCCCTAATTCCTTATATAAGAGTAGGAGCTCTCTTACACTTATTCTTTTTATATACTTAGAAAATTCTAAGATTTTAAGAGAGAGTGAGAGAGAGTGGGGCCAAGGTGTAGCCCACCATTAATCAAAGAGGGAGTGGACCACACATCATCATCCAACCATCCATCCATTGAGGTGGGTCTACACCCCTCCTTCCATCTTCCCCATCCCCCTCTTTCTTACTCCTTTTCTTTTCTTGATATGTGCGGGCCCCACTAGTGTGGAGTTCTTGTGTGCATGTATTTATATCTATGGTGGTTAGCAAAGTGGCCCATGTCAGAATGGTCCACCATGATGAACATCATATCCACACCCTTCACATGTAATCCTGTTTTTAGTATCTAGATAGCAAGTTCTAAAAATCATATAAAATTAACCATGCTATTATCAGAGTTGAAACTTGGGAATAATATGAAACACAATATGATCTAACTCTGGGCGAAATTTTGTAGCCATTTAATGGTCCAATCATCCGTAGCATCAATTTTACCTGGCTGCTGTCCAGCAGTACATGCAGGATTCCGATTTGCCTAAAATGCATTTTTAATTCTTTTAATGAACGTATTAAAATATACGTTCCATTGGATTCGTAGAAAATCGAACTAGCTTTCCAACGGTATATAATAAGCCTTAATTAGAGTTCGGACGACTGAGATCTTGGCCTTATACGAAAGATATATTTAGGAGCTTGTTATGACCATTCTTGTGTTGGCCATATCCATGATTTCAACGGTCATAGGTATTTGATATTTGTTCTTAACTTACTTAAGATAGTTATTGATTATATGTACGGTCCCTATGGTTAGATCCTTTTATGATAGAATTTAAGAAATTTTGGACCAAAAGATACTTCCGTAAGGATAAATCTTGAATTGTTTCATATGGTCTAGATGTATCTAAGTCTCTGTACGGTTGGAGATCTATATATAGTATAAATGACTTATTCCAAAACCATCCATTGGATCAGATTTCAGAAAAGAGAATCTGATCAATACATTTCTTGTGCTACTTGATGTGTATGTTAGATATATGTTGTACATAACATTCATCCTCTTATTGGCCCATTTGGGTGTGGGATCACTTGTGATTTATATATTTTATTAGTTCATCTAATCTGAAAACCCATGTACATTGTTGCGTGTCTCTTGTCTGTGGTTTGCTAGCATGTGGGCCCCACTTGCCATTGGATTTATTTCATTTCCTTTGCACTTTTTGTTTGTTGAAATTTTCTAAGTACTTAACTGTATTACATATAGGCCTCTTTGACACCTTGTAGTGGGCCCCATACTCTGTAGTTAAGGGTCCCACTTTTGGGGATATTTAATCCTTTTATAAGTGAATTGGGATGTCCCACCTTTTTGTCAGGAATGATCCCTAAGTGTTTGAAAATTGGGCCCTAAGTTGTGACAGACCCCATTTTTGAAAATTGTCTGATTATTTGTGTTTTGTATCAACTTTGGGCCTCTGTAGTGGACCACACGCTGGAGATATGAGTAGGCCACCACTTGAAACCTTTAACCTATACCAATGAATAGATGAATAATATTTTATTCAGGCTAAATTAGACCCCACATGATCAGGGAGTGGATCCTAAAATGTGGCCAGGCATGGTTGTGTAGAAAATTATGTGCAGAAAATTAAAGTACCTATGTTTGGCCCTATACCAAATATTATGTGTACACAAGAAGTTAGTCTCAACTTATAATTTTTAAAGTACATATATAGTACTACCAAAGGCACCAGACGGTACACTGAAAGGTGGTTCCTTATGATCATGGGACATACTCAAAATCGGGCAAAAACTAATTATGCACTATGTTTCCTGCACATTTCCTGCAAGTAGACATGTTTGGGACATCGCTGTAAATTGTAAACACCAAACCAATGAGGCTTGCCTTATACCTTTTAAGGCCCCTACATAGAGCTACCAAATGGATCCCTCCTTTCACTATACATAGGTCCCACATGATCATAAATCTGAATTGAAGATGGCCAGAAACCAACATTTGTGCAAAAATCTGTTTGATGTAAAATTTATGTGGGGCCACGTCAGTGGGGTCCAACACCGTCCCAAAGCATTTAGTACAGCATCTAAACTTTGAAAAATAACTCTCAGTTATTGTTGGGTTTAAAAACCTTAAGTGGGCCATCTAGTATGGGCTATCTTGTATAGGCCTTACCTTTCATGTAATGAGGTCCACCTAGCATGTTTTGTAAATGGGTGTTGTTTAACTTGTGAAATATTTAGTGGACAGATCTTGCTGTCCAAATGTTCTCTTAAGACATAGGTGGCCTTGGGCCCATCTAAATGATGCAACCCTAAGGCCCAAGCGGGCCCAACACTAAGAGAAATCGTTGGGGAATGAGAAACCCACAATGGTAACCTTCCTCGAGCCTGTTAGGCAGGCCCATTGCCTACTAGACAGCATGCCTTTCATACTACCTCTAGTCAAGTGGACCACACTTAGAGAGACGTAATTTACAATGCATAAATTGGATAATTGGGCTTTTTCTTGGTTTGTTGTGTATGTAGTTAGTGGGCCCAATATGATATATGACATAAAAGATGTTAGCATGTTATTCTTTATATTTGAAATTATGCATTGTTTTTAGTTGGTGGAATGTATGGGGCCCACTTAGTTGTAGAATTACTTCCACACCATTGAAAATGTTGTTGATGAACATTTATGCCCTTGGGTTAGCCTATTGGCTCACCAAATGGGACTCACACTTGACCTGTACCACCCCATGCCTTGCATGTAGTTCAAGTCCAGTGTGGAAGTCACACTAGGTAGGACACACCTAGTGATGAGTGAAATGATGATACATGTATGGTAACATGATAATGATGATTGTGAGTTGTTGGTTGAAATGATAGATATGATTTAATGGATGGTGAATTATAGCGTATGCATTGATGATGGATGAGAAATTATTTATATGATTTAATGGATGGTAAATTATAACGTATGCATTGATGATGGATGAGTAATTATTTATAACACTTATGACATTGTTTATGTTAATCATAAAGTGAAAATGATCCTCATGGTAATGATGATGATGTTTTATATATACATGCATGATGACAAAACATTAGTTGACCACCATGCTTGATATCCAAGTGATAATAATGCACGTATTGATTGTCGTGATGATAATTTGGATAAAAAAATCATATTTTACTTTATGCATGGATAATGATAAATAAATGATGTTGGTGGACGTAATGATAACCTTATGTATGATAGACAACTAATGCCTAGGGCATGTATAATGATAGTATTAGACAATGGCCATGATATTGATGATGCATGTGAATCCCTATATGCTATGTACTCTATGCTCATAATTGCATGATACATGTTATGATGATAAATTTGATGTTGAATAATGTCTATGATAATGATGATACATGTTAAAACTTGTGTACCACTATAACCTATGCACCTTATGTATGTGCGTGTTATAGAAGCCCTGGTGGCCATTCGTTAAGTATTCATAAGACGTATAGGGCCTCAGTGTGCTATTGAAGACACTTAAATATATGGACCCTCACGTCACATTGGCTATTCTTGTGTTTATGCCTATTATTGTTTATGTCTGATAATCATGCTTAGTATAGATCATGATACATGCCCATACGCATAATTTGTGTGCCTATTATGAGGATTGATTGATCATAGCATATGTCATTGGGCCGAGATGTTTATGAGACTTGCTGAGAGATGGAGTTACCCCACATGAGCGCATGGTACATGCAGGTGTGATGTATGACTGGATGGTATCACTCATGCATCTCGCATTTCATGACATGATCATTTGGCGCCCTAGCGACATTATGGTTGTGACATCCGCAGGCTTATCATGGATGGTCTGATGGGACACCGAAAATGTTTGGGATTCAGCATATGGGCACTTTGGATGTCCGTGAGTGAAAGTCCCTAAACCCCTGTGGCCAGGGGATGTTCCAACGTCTAGACCGAGTGGATACATGAGCGCCCGAGTGCCGAATACCAGTAGGCTGCGTCTCCCACCGTGTTGTGGTTGGTTGGAAGCGGGTGTGACCTTACCCGCCCGGGTGAAGGGGGCTCAGGTAGGTTGAGTTTGACTAGCTCGGAAATGGGTCCACTATCGATGTGCTAGGTAGATATTGGCTAACTACTAGCCAGGTGGGTAGTGAGGTATCTTACATTCACTTGGTTACGCGCCTGGGGGAGGGACAATCAATGTGAAGTGTACTAGACCCCGGTGATATCCCAGAGATGTACGTAATTGACATTATTACGCCCCGTCACTGTTGTACACGTGGGCGGACGCTGATGTGGGTGGGGCCTAAGAGCCTAGGTGAGCTACTAGTGGTTGGCAGGCTACCGTGCATACAGTGGGGTGAAACTTTGTCCCACATCGGAAGTGTTGTGGTGGTTATATGTGGACTTACTGAGTAGGAGTTGCGTACTCAGCATCTAACTCATTCATTCATTCATTCACTATCCACTCGGGCTGGTGGTGTATAACCAAATCATTATGTGTACCTTCACAATGACCAGGATTTCAGTTGGACGCATACCAATTTGAGATCAGGAGTTTACCACATTGAGTCCAGCTATCCAAATTTAGGTATGAGACTGGTTTGGATAGAAGTCTCTTGTGATGAACCACACAACTTGCGACACCATGTACTATCATCCCAACTACACACTCCAGCATTGTCATTTCTTTTGCCTTGCATATTGCATTGCACCCTCAGCAGATGACATTTGGTTTAATATGTTTTTACATTGCATGATGGTATTCGTGGACTCGCCGGGATTTGCATATTGCATTACATCCTTAATATATGACATTTGGCTTACTATAGCTCTGTCATTGCCCTTCCATCGTATGTCATATAGTAAAAAATAAAATTTGATTATCTTGTTCATGATGATTGGCTATTTTAATGATTTATGGTCGCTTGTTGAGTGATATGCCTATTATTGATGTCATGTTCATAATAACCTATGTAGTTATATGACATGATTGATTGATAACCTACTCACCTATGATAACATGACTGGTTGATAACATGCCTATGGTTGTTTTGGATGTCTTTGTGGGAGTGCCCTGATAAGATGTGTTTTACTCCCAGCACGCAGTAGACTCACGAGCTGTGGTTTGCTCATACATATGACTTACACTTTTTCATGATGCATACAAGAGCTGTTGGAGTTTGTTATTGTTTTCTTCATTACTGTTGAGCTGGTGCACCATATTATGTGTGACATGTCGAACAAGTTCGTCTCTTCGATATGCGTTGATACCATGTACAAAGTGTGTAACCGCCTAAACAGATTAACCGTTCAAAAAAAAAAAAATTCTTCGCCATGAGCTAGGTTTCGTGTTTGGTAAGTTCACTAATCATTCACCAAGTCCGGTAAGTGGCGAGGAAGTTCTCCGACCTGAGTTCGGGACTTGGGAAGTGGTACTTCCTAGGTTCCGAATTTGGGGCGTGACACATGTCTTAGTGGGACTATGCGAAGACGTCCTTGTGCTGTCGCGGGGAAGTCAACATTCGGGCTTGCTGTTCGGCATTCAGCGACGATCCGAGCTGAACTGTTCTACTCGGATCAGCGTCCTCGAGCGGGACACCCACAAAGATCTTCGGTGAGGGAACCCTCCGCAGAGGCGTCTCCTCTGGGGTCGAGTACATCTATTGTGAGGGCCTGCTTTGCCGAGCCCTTTCTCACTGCTAATAAATAACACCTTCATGCCTCTCATTGATATCCTCAGACATAGCCGACCAACCCGTCAACAGGGAACTTCGTCATTAAGTGGTACGTGTACATGACCATCCTCATGGCGTTAAGGGAGGGTCGCCCTACGATGACATTGTGAATTGATGGTACATTTACCACCAGGAAGTCCACCAGTCGAGTCACCTGATTTTGCCCTTCTCCCATTGTGACTGGGAGAGAAATTACGCTTCGAAAATCATTTTATCACCCGCGAATCCGTGCAGCGGAGTCTTCACAGGCTGGAGGCATGACCTATCTATCCCCATCTTATCGAATGCCTCCGAGTACAATATATCAGTCGAGCTTCTAGTGTCGACCAAGATGTGATAGACCTTGTGGTTGGCTATTGTCATCGCGACCACCAAGGCATCGTCATGGGGATGATGGATTCCTTGTGCGTTGTGCTCTATAAATGTAAGGCTGCATGGGCTTACTCGGAGTTCCTTCTTTGGCCTATTGGCCGAGTAGATATAGTGCTTGGGGTCGGTGATCCGGGAATGGGCTTTACGAGATCGATTCGAATCGCCACCACCAGACGGGCTGCCAAAGATTGTTCGGATCTCCATTGCCTTGTCTATAGCTATGCCTGGCTGGTCATCCTTCCAGGCTTGTTTTTCTTCCTTCACATATTGATGCAGATGACCCTTGTGAATGAGGGTCTCGATTTTTCTTTTAAGTCGACGTAATTGCTGGTGTTGTGACCATGGTCACGATGGAAGCAACAATACTTTCCTTTATCCCACTGGCCGACCTTTGTCTTCATACAACTTGGCCAATGCAGTAGCCTCTGGTCTCAGATATCCAGTAGGATTTGCTCCGGAGACGTATTGAGAGGAGTGTACGAGATGAACTTGCTCTCAGGCCACTTGCTCGGCTTCCGATCTCGGGATGCATTATCGTCCGACCTTCTTTTGTTTGCTTGTTGTGGCGCTTCATCCTTCCGCCTCTTCTCTTTAGAAGAAGGCTTCGAGGTCTGGTTGCTCTTGCATAGTTGAAGAACTCTTCAGCATTCATGTATTTCTGTGCACGATTGATGAGGTCACCAAGGGTAGTCGACGGGTTCTTCCCTATCGAGGAGAGGAATTTCCCTTCCTTGAGTCCGTTGATCATCGCAGACAACGCCATCATATTAGAGTAGTCATCCACCTGTAGAGCCTCCTCATTGAAGTGGGAGATGTAATCATTCAACGATTCTCGGCTTTTTTGCTTAAGGGTCGGCAAATGGGTTGATGGTTTTGACTCTTCTTCCCGACAATAAATTGCGTCAGGAATGATCTACTAAGCTCGGCAAAGGTACTGATCGACCTCGGGTTTAGCTGTCGATACCATTTCCTTGCGGCTTCAGTAAGGGTTATTGAGAAAGCTCAGCACATCATCGCGTCTGATGCTGATTGAATCTGCATCCATGAGCGGTAAGATTCCACGTGCTCTGTTGGATCCCTGGACCCCGAGTACTGAATGATAGGAAGCATCTAGAACCTCGGAGGCATTGTTGCGCTCATAATATCACTGGTGAATGAAGGTTCAGTTTCTTCCATCATTACTTCTACTGTAGTTGGACTGGGGGTCTGCTGATTCTGCTGCAGAGTCTTGATCTGGTTTCAAAGTTCGTTAAGCTGGGCTTCCCACGGATCTTTGTTTTCAGCAACAATCTCTCGAGGAACCTCGACCTCGGGCGTTTTGCCCCTTCTCCTCCACTCCAACTCATGACGAAGGTCGGTTGGGGCCAACGCTAAGGTCACTGATACGTAGGTCTGGGCCTGAGTTGTTGCATTTCGTGCAGGGTTCGGAGCTCGAGCAGACAAGTTTTGAGACGCTCCGGCCCGCGAGCTTACGAGCGCCGGTTCTTCCGTTGTTGCTGGGGTGACCTCTTCCTGGTGGAGAGGTGGCTGTTGCTTCATCCGATTGATCTCGTCCGTTAATAATTGCACTTGGTTTTGCAAGGCTTTATATTTGCCTCCTCGACTTCGCGATCGTTGAGATGGCCCTATTGAAGTCGACTCAGCATGGAGTAACGAAGACGAGCGCGGTGGCCCGTTAGGCTCAGGTTCCATGGTTGTTATTGGGAGTGCTTTCTTCTTTCCTTTGACCATCTTTTCGTAGAGCTATCGAGTCTTTTCGTTATGATTTCCCACAGATGGTGTCAAAATGTTGATGCAAAAATCTGGCTTCTCCAACCGAGCACCAATGGTGTAACACCCCGTATTTTCCAGTACTCGAGCGTTACCAAAAATAAATAAATAAATAAGTAAATTTAAAAAATGAGTTAGTGAATAGAAGTAACCTTTAACCACAGATGAAGCCATCCGCCCATGAAATGAATTATAATCAATTTAGCCTTTGTCTTTCAAAAACTTATAACTCAAAACTATAATGGGAGTTTATTCGATGAGGTCCACTAATACGGGTAATCCATCTTAAATTTGGGATCGATGCCTAGTGAGAACGTACAGACTTAACAGATGCTGCTGACAAACTAAAGGGGCTTATTTATTTATTTACTTCTATCTAAGCTCTAGTTGAGTGGACAAATAAATAGACATAAACCATAACAACAATTTAAGGGAACATAAAACAAATAATTATAATTATATATATATATATGTAAATGATAGAAATAATAATGTGATAATAATATTTAATGTTTTGAACATATATCAGTCATCTATCCCTTAATTCGACCACTGATTTCCAACTAAGTGGCCCCTAGGACCATTTTATCCGCTGATACTCAAATTCAAGATGGTCCAGCCATTAGATCAACAAAAATTCATCATTAGAAGTAGAAACTTAAGAATATGGTCTGCCCGAGTTCGAGATCTACCTCATCCTTTGGGTTGGGCCCTAATGTGGGCTGACAAAGGGAATGGACGGTGTAGATTTCTCCCAAACAATATCGTGGGCCCCACATGGGGTGCAAGTACACATAGTGCACCCGTACTAGTCATGCATCGGACGTGCTAGCTCGGTTAGTAGCTGCTGACTCGTATTTCTCCAAAAAGAGAAACCTTCTCTTTTCCTTTAGGCGTTGGCAGTGGACAGACACCGTCCGATAGATTTCGATCAATGGCCCACTCACATGATCCATTTGGACAATCCAGACCATCCATCTTGTGCGCATCATGACCCTAACCAAGACCATGCTCTCCATTCGCATTCACACAACCGTGCGTGAGCACAATATTCACTGCAAACAGGTCATGGAAACACAAAGTTTCTGAAAATGGAAGTTGTTTCCTTCCAGCTCAGCGATCCACGTGCGTGGGGATCCTTTAATCTAGTCCGTTCATTTGCAAGAAATCCCAACCGCATATACCCTGTCATTTGGTCTTTACAAGGAAAAATAAAAAGGAAACCCAAAGAAAAACAGCCGCAAGCCTCTTTCCCCCAACCCATCAACGAAACTCCATTAGAGCTTCAGCTTAAGGCATCCCCTAGCTCCCTATCACCAATCCAGACCCTCCAGTAGGATCGGATCTGAAGGAAACCCCATCATTCACGATCCGCCATTAATAGCGGTCGTCTTCCCCGCCGCTGCTAGCACGTTTTGGGGCGACCGGTCGAGCTATCTGAGTCTAAAGAGAGAGAGAAAGGAGGGAAAGCAAGGAAGGAAAAGAAAGGAAAGAAAGAAAGAAGAAAGGAAAAGAGAAGCAGGAGAAGAGAAAAATAGAGAGCGAGAGTTGGAACGGTGCGGCCGTTGCTCCACTTGACTCGACTCGCTGATGAGCTCGGGGCGTGTTGGCTGGACTCACCTGCAACGAAAAAAAAAAAAGGTGAAGCAAATGGAAGAGGAAGAAGAAAGAGAAGAAGAAGAAGAAGGAAGTGAGGAAACAGAGGGCGCTGTTGCACCAGCTTGGATCGGGCCGAGTCGCGATCACGACTCAGGCCAGAAACGGACCTGGTTCCGCTAAGATTAGACCACGACTGGGGTGAGTCCAGCCACCTCTGAACGTTTAGAAACCTTAAAGAAGGAAGAAACAGAGAGAAGGAAAGAGAGTAAGAGAGGAAAGAGAGAAAGGAAGAGGAGAGAAGCCCTATCTACTTTCATCAAAATAACTATTAATGTCATGTTAGCTAATATTAGGTATATTGTTAATATTAAGAGTTGTTTTGAAATTATTAGTGTTATTACTCATCGTGGATTGTTATTAAATAATTTAATGTAATAGTAGCCAATGTTAATATTCCTAAAATTAATAACCAATTTATTTGATGAATTTATTCATTTATTAATATCATTAACGGCCACACAAAATGGAGTTCAATTCCATAATCAAAACTCAGAATCTAAACTTATAGCTAAACCCTAGGGCAAAACCCTAAACTTAGGATATCCAAACCCTAGGTTAAAATCGATTCTAAGGAAACCCGCACTCTCAAGCAACACTGGCAGGCAATTCAAAGTATAAGGTGATGATTCTTTCCCTTAAGCTTTCCATTTCCAAATTAGTTTAAGTTATAGTCTTTATTAAGAATCAAAATTGTTAATTCATAGCATGCGATCTCTTACATGATTTATATCTGATTTACGGTTGATAATTGTGAAACATGATTGCATGCGATAGTTACTTACATGATAGCTCTCATTTTAATTTATAGTTCTCATCTTGACCTGTTGTGATTATTATGCCTAACATATGCCTGTCATGCTATAGTGGTATATTTTGACATGAATTGTTGTAAGTCACTATGGACCTATATTCACTACACTTATTAGTGGGTAAGCCCTCTTGTGTATGTGGCCCATACTTAGGATGTAACATGACGGAGTGTGGAATGGAATGGACCCTCGATTGGAGGTTATATGAGACATGAAATATTAATGTGGAATTTACCATCCATAGGTCATACGGCTTAAATGGCCTAGAAATGATCTCTTTAACCATCTTGGTTTAATCTTATCTAACCCTTTTGCCGTTTCGATTTAATGTACTGAGCACCCTTTTTTTCGCTACGATTTAACGTCTGTCCTATGTTTTGGTGATTGTCTTGCGTGCCTTCGATGGCCTATATCATGCAGTGGAAATCCCTAATTATTGAAATTGATTTGCCACTGATCGATGAGTTCCATTAAGCATCGTAAGGTGGAGAAATCTCATGAGCCGGGGATGGTGGTCATAGGACACTATGCCCGAGCTGTCGGCCTACGCTGGGTGACGAGCCCCCCATAGTGACCATTAAGTTACTTAAATTGGCTGATTGTAATTGGATTAATAACAGTTGGCTAATCATGCATTCATAGCATATTGGCGATGACGGGTGACTAATTCTGGATGTTATAGCACGTGCCCTTGGGTTGTTGAGGTATCGTTTCGCTAGCTCCCAGACCATCGACTATCAACCCTTTGTTCCGACTGTATAATCATTCCCAGGCCGATGATTGCATGGGTGACGAGCCCAAGTCCGACTGGATGTGCATTCACGCATCCATGCATATAAAAAGATTGCATCATGTATTGTTTTGATTGCCTTGTCATTTTTAACTATGCGTAGCTAAGGCGGCGATGTGTAATCTTGAGGGGAATTCACACTGAGTTGACCACTCATCCATCAAATATATAACTGTACAGGTAGTACAGGTAGCTTAAGTGACATTTAGGTTCAGGCTTGATGAGGAGCAGGGTACAAGTGCCAGGGATGCATGGCTATATGGCCAGGAGAAGTTGCGCGATCTTACGGCTCAAATTATATGCATTCTTTTATTTCTCATGTAATAAGTCATGTAAATCTTGTATCGGTTATTTTTGAGACATTGGTTTGTATAAGTCATTATGGGCACTCTCTTGTATTTCTAAATGTAATTGAAAATTTTTTTTATGTTGATTTGTCCATTCTACGCTTATCTGTTAACTATGATGAAAAGAAAAAGTATGGAATTTGGTTCTCTATAAGTTAACACTCGAGTTTTTAGGAAACGGGTCGTGTACTCGGGTCCTGAAAACACGAGGCGTTACAGATAGCTATCTCCGAATCCTATGAACCTGCACAAGTGAAGGACAAAGGAGACCCTGGCTAGGGTAAGGGACCCTCCGATGCCAAAGTCAGGCTAGGAATATGGGTCTAAGTAGTGTAGTTGGTGGTTTAGAGTGCCAAATGTTGTCAACCCGTTCCAATTGCCTCATCTCCTATTTATACCTATGGATTGAACGAGAGTGTGGCCGTCAATCTCGGCATGATCTCCTCCATCATGCGGGAGTTGTGTATGCGCTGATGTCTTCCGTTATCTTAAGATCGTGCGCCGGACAAGTCTCTAACGTGCCTTATTGGGATTGATCCCACTCGACCACGTCACGCATTCGAGCTGATCTTAGTTCACGGCCTTTCGAGCCTATGAGCAAATTGATCTTGCTCGGATCTCAGACTCATATTGGCATCGAGTACTAAATCTCCGACTCCGGCCCACGGGTCGGACGTGCAATACCTTCTTTCGAGTCTTAGACCGATGTCAAAGCTCATATCCAAGATCCAGGGTCGTAGTTCTTCGGATGAGAGTTCCAGACGTTGGAATGGCCCACTCTGCCTCTCTTCCATAACCCTAGTTTTGAAACCATAGTTCGGATGCACAGTTGACTCGGATGTAGTGCTATTACTTCGAGGCTCTGTTTGTCGGCTTCCCCAAGTCAGCCTTTGTTGGGTTCCGCTCAGATTTTCCCATAACATCATACGTCCCATCAGACTTAAGCTTTAGATGTGCCTGTCTTTTTTTTTTTTAGCTCATGTCCTAAAATGATCGCATAGTACAGTGTGAATATAACACATACACCATGATTGACGGATGTAGATTTCTTGCGAAAGGCTTTCGTAGGAAGCTCCTGCGGTGGGAACCTATGTGGGGCCTACCATGATGATTTTGATAAATCCACCACGTCCATCCATTTTTTGAGCTCATTTTAGGACCAAAGGCCAAAAATGAGCGGATCCACTACTTAAGTGGGACAAAAATGTGAGAATTAAACGTCCACAGTTGAAATATTCGTGGGGCCACATAAATTTTGAATGAGGCTAGTATTTTTGTTTTCAGTACATCCCGGTAGGAATGATGTTATGAACGGTATGGATGGCATGTAAGCATCACTGTCGACCCTGGTAGGTTTCAACGGCAGGAATTTCCCTACCACCTTTTCCTTTAATGTGGCCCACTTGAGTTTTGGATCCAGCTTATTTTTAGACTTTTGTCCTGAAATGAACTCAAAAAACGGATGACCGTTGTGGATTTATCAAAAATATCATGGTGGACCCCACTTAGGTTCCTACCGCAGGAGCTTCCTGCGAAAGCCTTTGCAAGAAATCCGCGTCCGTGATTGACTCACAAAACTTAGTGGCGTAAACACACCACTGAGCTCGGTGGTGTGCGTCAGACCACGCAATCTGCTTCTCACTTGTGGATGCCTGCTCAGGACGCGGACTGCGTCCTACCCCCGCCCGGACGGTAATCCGTCCCGGCAGGGCTCTGTGGGACACTCCGTGATGTAAGTGTTTTATCCACGCCGTTAATGGATTTTCTAGGATCATTTAAAGGTTTGATCTTAAAAATGAGGCAGGTCCACAACTCCAGTGGACCACACCAAAGGAAGCTGCAGTGATAATGACACCCACCCTTGAATCCTTTTTAAGGGCCACCGAGATGGTTTTTTACCATCCAACCTATTCATAAGGTCATGTGGACGTGGATGAAGTGAAAACACAAATATCAGCTTGATCCAAAACTTCTCCAGCTCCCAAGAAGTTTGTAATGGTGGACGTTTAATCCCTACTTTGTGGTTCACTTAAGCCTGGAACCTACCTCGTTGTTTGCATGATAACTTAAAATTATCTGAGGAAAACGATAAACGGCGTGGATAAAACACTTAAATCACAGTGGCCCACGGAGCCCTGCCCGGACGGATTACGTCCGGGCGGGGGTAGGACGCAATCCGCGTGCTCACAGTTAATCCGGGCGCGGATTAGGTACTACCCGGAAGCGGACTGGGTACTGAGTAACGCAGTACGTTAAGCCTACTGAGTAAACTCTGTGGGGTCCACGTGATTTATGTATTTTATCCAGTCTGTCCAACCATTTTAAAATATAATTTCAGGGCCTTAGCTCAAAAAAGAAGCATATCCAAGGCTAAAAGGGAGCACACCACAGGAAGCAGTGTAAATTGAATTTATACAGTTGAAAAATTCTTGGGACCACAGAAGTTTCAGATCAAGATTATATTTGTTTTTTCCCTTCATACATGTCTTTTTGGTCTCATGAACGGTTTGGATGAAAACTAAACGTCACTGTGGGGCCTAGAAATGTTTCAACGGTGGAAATCATTATTTCGACCGCTTCCTGTGGAATGGTCCACTTGAGATTTCTATAAGCTTCAATTTTTGGCTCAACGCCTAAACTTAGGTGAAAAAACGGATGGAAGGTGTGGATAAAACACATAAATTTACAGTGGCCCAACCGAGTTTACTCAGTGCGATAAGAGCGTTACTCAGTACGCAATCCGATTTCGTACTACCCCACCTATTCGGAGCTACGCAATCCGATTTCGTACTACCCCCACCTATTCGGAGCACGGGGCAGGTAAATGCTCAAGGGCCACTGAGGGGGTAACGTGATGCATGAATTTTATCCACTCTGTCCATCTATTTTTCCATATCATTTTTGAGTACTGGACCAAAAATAAATTAGATCCAATTCTAAAGTGGACCACACCACGAGGTAGTACCTAATCCGGGCCCTGTCTTAACTTATGAATACCTCGGATCTCAGATAAGCATCCCAGTGGACCTTAGGAAGGTTTCAATGGTGGCATCACTCTTCCCACGTACAGTTTTCTGTGGTGTTGATCACTCCATATTTGGATCTAACTCATTCTTTGTCTCATGCCATAAAATGATCTCTCCTAATGGATAGATGGTGCGGATACAACACATGCATCATAGCGGGTTCCACAAAACTTGGTAATGTCACTTCAATAGCAAGTCTCGCTACTCAACCTGTCATTATCTCATCCCCATCCGAATGAAGCAGCATATTTGTGGGGCCTTCAAATGGTTTTTATCGGATCAGGTCTGTATACAGAAAAGATGGATCCGAGTCAGGTCTTGACCAGGAGGATCCGGAAACATCCTGTTGTTACATGCACATGATTTCATTTGTAAATCATTTGTACTCTCAGTGGGATCCACATCACTTATCTGGACCGTCCATTAGGTGATCAGGTGATCTAAACACTTTGAAGTTAATGGAATGCAAAATGGATTTGGAAGATTCTTCATAGAAGATATGCCCAGCCATGGATCTTGAAAACCATCTGATTCCTGTAATTTTTTAAAACCAGGTTTGGAAGAAGAGATGACCAGACCTAATTGATAGTTGGGAGAGGTGATATGAATGCCGCCATGTACACGGAAAAGTTTGGATACACTTAGCCCGCTTGATAGTTACTCTTAATCTCATCGAGGCCAGTTTGGATACCACCGAATAAGCAGCATTTTTAATTTATATAAAAGTAAATAAGTTACCGTTTAAATTAGGTTATGAGTTATGAAAGTAACTTATCCCCTCTTAGTTAGGATTATTATTATTATTATTATTATTACTACGTTAATACAAAAGATTCCGAGGAAAGGAGAAGCTTCCAACTTTAAGCACATGGTTAAATAGTATGGAATTGCATTGAATGAAATTAATACTATTATTACACAATGATAGCATATTTGGAAATACCATGATATTTTGATTGTCCAATCCCATATTGGGGATCCAATCTTTGTACCAGAGAAAACATTGTTTTAAGTGAAACCTGTGTTTGGTGCACCATGGAATTGTAATCAATGGACCAAATTTCACAACTGAGACCCGTCACCTATGTTAGTGCCTTAGTTTTGTTAATAACATGAGTTAGGATGTCTTGAGGCGGTTAAACTTCCATAGAAAAACATTGAAGATCGAAGACTCGAAGACTTGAAGCATCAAGGCGGAAAATAATAAATAAATAATGAGGTGCCTTGGTAATTCTATCCTTAAACCGGTTTAGGTCCAAACAACCTACCTTCGATGACTTGATCCATATATAAAAACCCTTACTCATCAGGTTTGTGTTGTCTAGTTCATGTGCTAAGAAAGGTATACCAGATGTTGAGCAAATCATCAATCGGTTTCAATTAATCTATGGTTCTTCTCTTGATCGATCGAAGGTGGCCGAAAACATCCATCGAGCTTTGCTATCCTATTTCGATCAACTTCAATCGATCGAAGATATGTTGGGGCTTTTATATATATATATATATATATATATATTTTGCAATCGGATCTTTGTATTAATGATGGTTTTTAAGTGAGCTAGAAGCCCCATCGTGTTTGAATACTTCCCAAAACATCTAAGCTCTCACCCAAAGAGATCAGAGTCATCTTCCATGTAAGTAATCACTCTAATGAGCATTTCAAGCTCTTTATGAAGATGAACTTGGTTTCTTGAATTTTGAGTGTTAATAAAGTAATAATTGGATGCTTCAAAATTGCACATTGTTTATATATATATATATATATGTTGAGGTCAAAATTTGATCAGCCTTCTTCCCCCTTTCCCGTATCTCGGACGGGAAATGAACCTAGTTCCTTGCACAAACACTGTGAGCAATGGAGACCCTGGCTAAGCCGGGGGACCCTCCGATGCCTAAGTCAGGACACTGGAATCAGGGTCTAAGTTGGAGAGGAAAGGGGCTATGCTCGTGTTGCGTACCTGTACTCATAGAATGATGTAACATTTATACCTCTTCATCTCTCGATCCCCATTCGATAATCTCGGCACGATCAGTAGGATTCCACGGATCACGAAGATATTGCCCAAGATCCGCAGATCATTTGTTACGGCGTACGTATCTGCGAGCGAGATAAGGGGACATATCCCTATACGGCAGTTTTTCCACTTAGAGCGTGGAACTTTTACTCTCGGAGATGCCTCGGCTCGGTCAAACCGAAATGACAACATTGCCCCAAACTACTAATCGTTCGTGAGTGACGCAGCTATTTATTCTTGACCTTATGACGGATATCCGCGCGGAGTTGACGGATATTCTTCAGTGACCGCCTCTGGAAAGAAGGCGGTCAAGAATAGGAGCTTCACCTATCTTAACTTGCCTTCCTCGTATTATACTGGGGCTCGGACTCTCCGATCTGATTAGCGGATCATAGTCCTCCGATTGCCGTCGGCTCGGATCTTCCAATAACATGAAGCCCCTACTCTCCGAGGTCAATCATGAGCTCGGAGAGTAATTAGTGAGAAGATCAGTCGCCTCGACTCTCCAGCGCATTTATGATTCTCGTGTGGAACATCCCGTCCTCGGGATTTAGCGACTGTGGGCTAACCGCGAGTGGACACGTAGCGACGGTTGGGATTTCGAATCGTCACTATCCTGTGAACGATCGCCACGTGTACTCGGAGTGTCGTGTCGAACACGCTTTTCTGCGCCCAGGCGCCGTTTCGACCGTCCCAGACGCGACAATCGAGGCGGATGGCGTTGCTTTTGACAGGTCTTGGATCAATGACATGAGGCCACGTCGGACTCGGAGTCGGCGCTCAATGATTCCGCTGCAGCCATTACTGCAGGCCATTAAATGCCGGAGCTCTACCGTCTATAAAAGACCCATCCATGATCCCCATTCAGTCATTTGCGCTCGAGTTGTTTATCGGAGAAGGCGATTTCCGGTGAAAGCGATTTCCTGCAAAGGCGATCCCTGGCCCAGTTTTTGCATTTACTGAAGCAATCTCCGGTGATTATCGGGTGAGTTTGATTTTCAGCACCATTATTTCGAGATGTCTTCTGATATGGAGACTGTTAGGGGGTACAATGACGACTCCGAATCGAGGAGTTCCAATAATGGGAGGGAGACCGCTGTGGGTTCTTTCGAGGCCGTACCCTTGTATCCTCGACCTCAGAAGCAGACAGTGGCGGGAGCTCGGACTCAACAGGCCAGTAAGAAGGCCAGCAAAAAAGGGGCAACACGGGCTCCTAGAGCAGCGGTCGCCGATGTCCCAGAGATGCCCCCTGGTGGGCGGGTTTCGGAGTTGGTTCCAAGGGGCTCCGTAATAACGGAGTCTCAGATGGAATGGATCCGCACGGAGTTTAACATACCGCTCTCCGTTCGGATCAGGGCCCCCGAGCCTACTGATGCCGCTGGCGCTCCCGTGGTCGGGGAGATAGCCATATTTTTATGCGGGCTACAATGTGGACTCCGCCTCCCGATGCACCCTTCATCCGAGCCCTGACCGCCTACCTAGGGCTCGCGCCTGGGCAACTCACTCCTAATGCTTGGAGGGTGCTGGTTTCTGCTTACATTATCTGGCACCAAGTCGAGAACTTGGAGTTCACACCCGCCGAGCTGATGAACCTGTACTTGGTCAAGCACGAAGGTAGGGAGCCATGGTATTACTTCGCGACCAGAGGTAGCAAGGGGTCAGGGCTCGTCTTGGGTCTTCCGTCCTCGAACAAGGACTGGAAGAACAAGTGGTTTTGGGCCGCGGGCGAATGGGAGGCGCCGACAGCGGAGATAAGGGCTCTGTCGACTCAGGTTATCACCCGCTTCACAACGCCAGGTCGGACCGCAATTTCTTTTACCCATTGCTTTTTGCTTCAACTATACTTAGAAAAGAATCTTTTTGGTTTTACAGTTTTCGCGAGGGGCGTACCCTTCATCACCTCAGACCAAAGGAACCAGATAGCTAAGGCGAGGACATACTCGGAGGAGCGTCGCTTCTGGTCGAGCCTGGTTACGGCTGCCAACCTGCACCGGTCAGGGCTTTGTAAGACGAGGCCGCTCCCTACTTCGCTTAGTGAGTATGCTTGCTTTTCACCCAGTGTATTTTCATTGGTCGGAGATAATACTTAATTTTTCTCTTACGTAGGTATGGCTGAGGCCTCTGGTTCTCGGAGGAGAAAAGCTGCGCTGACCGCGGATGAGATGCTGAGAGCTGAGCCTCCGGCTAAGATAGTTCGGAGGAAGAAGGTTGCTCAAGGAGCTCATCCCTCTGCCTCAGAAGTCGCGCCTCGGGGGACGACACTTCCCCCTGCTATCCCGAACATCTCAGTTCGAGATACAGCTCCATTTCCTGCCGCTGCACCTGCCGCTGCGCCTTCGGTTGGGGGACCATTTGCATCTGCAATTGTGTCCCCAATTCTAATACTACCGGGTGCAGCCTCGGTGCCCCAGGTGGGTGTCGACATGGTCGCGCCTCTAGGCAACCTTAATCTTACCGCTGCTCCAGCAGCCGGGGTAACTCCCCCTCCGTCCACCGCTCCCCTCCTCACCGAGGGGGCTCGGCCTAATCCTCCATTAATAGCCGTTGTGTCATCTTCTGAGAGAGAGGAAGCCGTTCGGATGACTGATGCCATGATTACCCATCCGGGTAATGAAGAAGGGGAGACAGTACGCGATGCTGAGGGTGAGACTCAACCCTCGGCTGGTAGTCGAACGGGAGCCGAGGAGGCAGCAGGCTCGGCTCAAGTTGGCACGAGCGGAGGAAGATTCGAACCGGGATACCACATGTCTTGCTTGACGGACTGGGCGGCGAAACATGTTCCGGAGGAATCCATTTTGCGCCTCCTTGATAAGCCGGACGACTGCTTCCTGGAAGACTTGGCTGGAGTCTTCTACCAGGTACTTCCCGACTTTTCCCTTGAAGTTGTAGATATTTTCATATTATTATTTCTCACTTTGTTGCCTTGGATCAGTCCGTTTCGAGGATTGTCCTATGCTAGGAGAGGGTCCGAGAGCGTCGAAAAATTGACGTCGAAGTCGAAACCCTCAGGAGCGAGGTGGGAGCTCTCCGATCGGAGACGGAGAAACTCAGGGCAGAGGCGGGGGTACTACAGGACAGGGCTTCGATCTTTCAGTTGGAGCGGAGTAATCTCTGCCATCAGCTTGAAGGCAGTAAGTCTGAACTGCTCCAGCTTCAGGAGGTTGCGAGGGACCTCGAAGCGCGACGTGATGCAGCGGTAGCCGAACTGGATCGTGCCAGAGCTCACGCCGACACCCTAGCTGGAGAGACGGCCCGACTAAGCGAGGAGCTGGCGAAGACCAAAGCTGAGGCTGCAGAAGAAAAAAGCAGAGTCATTGCTTCGGCTCTGGAGACTCAAAAAGCCGAGGCTGAAGCTTCCTTGGCAGCGGCAGTCGCCGAGGCGATAGAGGCATACAAGACCTCGAAGGAGAGGGATGACGAGGCCGCCAAATTCTATAACCGCGGCTATGACGAGTGTCTATTCGAGGTTCAGAAATTATATCCGGACCTTGACCTCGATCCCCTCCTGCCCGAGGACCCTGCAGATACCACTGCCGAGGCGACCAACCAGGACAAAGCCCCTGACCGAGCTCCTCCGACCCCTTGAAGACTCAGGCTCATTTATTTGTATTCTCCCCGTTTTTTTTTTTTTTTTTTTTTTTACCCTGTCCATCACATTTGGAATATATAATGTAACTCAATTTTAGATCACTTCAGTATGCATGATATACTTGCTTTCTTGATTATATAGTCGAACCGAGTAAGGCTTCCATGTAGGTGGGGCCGACTCTCCTATTGGGGAGTTAGGTTATCCATTGGCCTTATCCTCCCAGTTAAGGGGGGGAAGCCTCTGTAGAAATTGGTCCGACTTCCTTACCAGGGAGTCGGATCTCCTCGTGGCTTTTGCTCCTCGATTAGGAGGAGGTGCCTTTGTAGAAATTGGTCAGACCTCCTTACTAGGGAGTCGGATCGCCTCGTGGCTTTTGCTCCTCGGTTAGGAGGAGGTGCCTTTGTAGAAATTGGTTCGACTTCCTTACTAGGGAGTCGGATCGCCTCGTGGCTTTTGCTCCTCGGTTAAGAGGAGGTGCATTTGTAGAAATTAATCCGTTTGATTTTTGTTGACGATCAAACAACCGATCAGATATAATTTTATTCATGGCCTTAAAGGCTCGTCGCTCGGGGACGTACATTTATCGGACGGACCTCCAAGGCCAGTCAGCTGTTCGGAGTGCGTCATTAAGGATAATAAATTTTCAAATGTTCAGCATTCCACGGGTGGGGGAGTTGACGGCCTTCGAGATCCTTCAAGTGGTAAGACCCGGGTTTAACTGACCGGACTACTTTGTATGACCCTTCCCAATTAGGTTCGAGTGCTCCGGTTTCCGGCTCGGCGGTGTTTTGAAAAACTCGTCGGAGGACCAGGTCTCCTGGTCGGAATCGTCTGACCTTCACTTTAGAATTGTAGAATTTGGCCACTTGCTTGTGTCGAGCGGCGACGAGGAGTTTCGAAACTTCCCGCATTTCTTCGAGAAGATCCAAATTAGCAGCAATTTGCTTGGCATTTTGATTCTCACTATAATTTTCCACTCAGCCGTGGAGAGGCCGATTTCGACAGGCACTATCGCCTCCGTCCCGTAAGAAAGAGAGAATGGGGGTTTCTCCAGTGGAAGATTGAGCTGTAGTTCTGTATGCCCAGAGGACGAATGGAAGTTCTTCCGGCCAGTTGCCCTTTGCCTTTTCCAGTTTCTTCTTAAGGTGATGCTTGATGACTTTGTTAACTGCCTCCACTTGCCCATTGGATTGCGGGTGCCGAGGCGATGCGTAAGCGTTCCTGATACCGAGCCCTCGACACATACTTCTGAAATTGTCATTGTCGAACTGCCACCCATTGTCTGAGATAATTGTATTCGGAACCCCAAATCTGCAGACTATGTTTTTCCAGACGAAGTCGATAACCTTCTGTTCGGTTATCTTTGCGACGGCCTCGGCCTCAGCCCACTTCGTGAAGTAATCGACGGCGATGATGGCAAATTTGACTTGCCCTTTTCCAGTTGGCAGAGGGCCGATGATGTCGATTCCCCATTGGGCGAAAGGCCATGGACCGCTCATGGGAGTCATTTCCTCAGCCGGTTGTCTAGGCACGGCCGCAAAACGTTGACATTTGTCGCATTTTCTGACATACTTCCTGGCATCTTCCTTGAGGGTTGGCCAGAAGTATCCTTGCCGGAGCACCTTTAGAGCCAGGGCTCGACCACCAGAATGATTCCCGCAGATTCCCTCGTGAATCTCTCGGATGATGTAATCTGCTTCCTCGGGTCGGAGGCACCGAAGATACGGCTGAGAATACCCCTTCTTATACAGGGTTCCATTCAGAATGACGTATCTTGCTGCTCGGACCCGCAGACGTCTAGCTTCTTGTTTGTCCGAGGGAACCTCCCCCGACTCGAGGTAGCCAAAAATTAGATCCATCCAGTTCGGGGTGTTGTTCACCGGATTAACTGTTTTTTTCTCTGTTTGACCGATGGTGGGATGTTCGATGAATTCTACCGGGATGATCCGCAGAATATTTCCCTCCACGGCCGACGCCAACTTTGCCAAGGCGTCCGCCCACGTATTCTCTATCCTCGGGATCTGGTGAATCGTACAGTTCCAAAATTTCTCGATCAACTTTCTGGCTTCATCTAAGTAAGCAACCATTCTATTCTCTTTGGCTTCATAATCAGCGGAAATGTGATTCACGACCAACAGAGAGTCACATCGGACCTGTATAGATTGGACCCCGAGGCTGGCAACCAATCTAAGCCCGGCTAACAGGGCCTCATACTCCGCTTCATTGTTGGAGGCTTTAAAGTCGAGCCGGATGGCGTACTGGATGATTGTAGAATCAGGGGCGATCAAGACGATCCCTGCCCCAGCTCGTTTTGAGTTAGACGATCCATCTACGTAGAGAACCCATCCGACTTCCGGAATGCCCTGCGAGCTGATTGGGAGGTCATGCGGAGTCGTCTCACCCTCATTGTTGATCTGCCCTTCAGTCAGAACAGTGAATTCTGCGATGAAGTCAGCCACCGCTTGGCCCTTCTTGGCTGTCCTCGGCCGGAAAGTAATGTCAAATTCTCCAAGTTCGATCGCCCATTTGGTCAACCGACCTGAGACCTCTGGCTTTTGGAGAATCTGCCTGAGGGGGGAGTCGGTTAACACGATGATCGAATGTGCTTGGAAATACGGAGCAGCCTCCGAGCCGAAATGACCAGGCTGAGGGCAAGCTTTTCCAGAGCGGGGTATCTTGTCTCCGCTGGTACCATGGCTTTGCTCACATAGTATACGGGATACTGTTTGTTATCCACCTCCCTGATCAGGGCCGAGCTGACTGTTGAGTCTGAGACTGCGAGGTATAGGAACAAAGACTCACCTTCCTCCGGTTTTGATAGCAGAGGCGGTGAGCCCAGATATTCTTTCAGCTGCTGGAAAGCTTGTTCACACTCGGGCATCCACTCGGCCTTCTTGTGACCCTTCAATTGCTGAAAGAAGGGGAGGCATTTATCAGTGGCTCAGGATATGAAGCGTCCGAGCGCTGCTACCCGTCCAGTGAGGCATTGTATTTCCTTGACAGTCCGAGGTGAACTCATGTTGAGGAGTGCCTTAATCTTATCGGGATTGGCCTCAATACCTCTCTGACTGACTTGGAATCCAAGGAATCTTCCTGGACCAACTCCGAAAGCGCACTTTGCCGGGTTCAGCTTCATTTGGTATTCCCGGAGGACCGCGAAGGTTTCTCCAAGGTCCCCCAAGTGCTCGGATGCCTTGACGCTTTTTACTAACATGTCATCGACGTAAACTTCCATTGTACGCCCAATCTGTCTTGCGAACATCTGATTGACCAGTCTCTGGTATGTGGCCCCAGCGTTTTTCAGGCCGAATGGCATGACCCGGTAACAGTAAAGCCCCCTGTCTGTGACAAAGGCGGTTTTCTGCCTATCTGGTGGATGCATCGCGATCTGGTTGTATCCAGAGTAGGCATCCAGGAAGGAAAGCAACTCGTGTTCCGCCGTACTGTCTACCAGTTAATCGATCCGAGGCAATGGGAAACTGTCTTTCGGACATGCTTTATTCAGGTCTGAGTAGTCCACGCAAACTCTCCACTTGCCATTAGCCTTCTTAACCAAGACAACATTTGCAATCCAGTCTGGATAATATACCTCTTCTATGAAACCGGCTTCCGACAGGACCGAGACTTCATCCGCGATAGCTTCACACCGCTCGGCATCAAACAGTCTCCTCTTCTGCTTCACCGGTTTGTGGTCTGGGTCCACGTTCAACCGATGGACCAGAACGTCTGAAGAGATTCCTGGCATATCCGCGTGCGACCAGGCGAATACATCCCTATGTCGCTGCAGGAAAGTTAACAGCTCGGAGCGTTGCTCAGGTCTGAGTGATGTTCCGAGCTGAACCGTCTTGCTAGGATCGGTTTCATCAAGTGGGACCTTCTCCAAATCTTCGATTGGCTTATTCTCGACAGGACTGCGCGAGTCCAACATGCTGACAGTGAGTGTTTGCTTTATAGATCCTTTTCAAACCGCAACGGCGTAACATCTCCGAGCCTCGCGCTGATCGCCTCGGAGGTAACCCGTTCCGCCCTCGGCGGGAAATTTCATCGTCAGGTAATAAGTAGACACAACCGCCCGCATTGCATTGAGGGAGGGCCTGCCCATAATCACATTATGTACTGATGGAACATTGACAACAAGGAAGTCCACCATCAGGGTGACTTGATGTTGTCCCTCTCCCGCAGTCACCGGGAGGGAAATGGCTCCTTCAGAGATTATTCTCTCTCCGGCAAACTCGTGTAGGGGGGTCTTCACAGGTCTGAGACGAGACTGTGGAATCCTCATTCTTCCGAAGGCCTCGGAGTAAATCACGTCGGCTGAACTTCCTGTGCCAACGAGAATCCGATACACCTTATGATTGGCTATGGTCATAGTGACCACCAAGGCGTCATCATGTGGATGCTGGATCCCTCGAGCGTCATCCTCTGTGAAGGTGAGGCTACAGGGACTGACTCATGGCTCTTTGTTAGGCCGCTCAATAAGATTGACGTACCGCTCTGGGCTCCTTCGGGAGTGAGCCTTTCGGGCCCTATTTGAATCTCCCCCGCCTGATGGACCCCCGAAGATGGTGCGGATCTCTGCAGGTTCTTCGGGCGGATTTTTGGGGCGTTCTTGTATTCGCCCCTCTTTTCGAGTATTTTTCTCCTGCTTGGTGTACCGGCGTAGGTGCCCCTTTCGAATGAGGGATTCGATCTCGTCCTTGAGATCTACACACTCATCGGTATTGTGACCATGATCTCGATGGAATCGGCAATATTTACGCTTGTCGCGAAGTTCTGGGTCTGCTCGCATACAGACTGGCCAGTTGAGAAGTTTCTCGCCTCGGATATCCAGTAAGATTTGCTCGGCGGTAGTGTTGAGAGGTGTATAAGAACGAAATCTCCCTTCTGGCTTCCTACTCGGTCGGCGATCACGAGAAGAATGATCATCCGGATTCTTCCTCGGGGCTTGGAGTTCCTCGTTCCTTGGCCTCTTTCCCTTTCCGTTCAACTCGGTTATTTGGGTATTCTTGCGAGTAGCCGAAAACTCCTCGGCGTGGACATACTTCTGGGCTCTAGCGATGAGCTCAGCTAACGTCCTAGCCGGATTTTTTCCTATAGAAAAGGCGAATTTCCCTTCTCTCAAGCCGCTACACACCGCGGCGAGAGCCATCTTGTCGTCGTAGTCTTCCACCTGCAGTGCTTCCTCGTTGAATCGAGCAATGTAGTCTTTCAGGGACTCTTTCGGCCCTTGTTTGATGGTAAGCAGGTGGGTATTGGGTTTTCGGCTTCTCTTACTACTTATGAATTGGGTAAGGAATGACCGAGCCAGTTCTTCGAATGAACTTATGGATCCAGGCTTGAGTTGCCGATACCAATTCCGAGCGGATCCCACCAGAGTAATTGAGAATCCTCTGCACATCATCGCATCGGTCGCAGTCTGTATCTGCATCCACGAACGATAAGCTTCCACGTGCTCGGATGGGTCACCGGACCCGGAATATTGGATGACAGGAGGGATCCGAAATCTCTGGGGCATCACCTCATTCATGATTTCTGAGTTGAACGGGGGCTCGGTCTCTTCCATCATGGCTTGAACAGCAGCTGGTATTGACGACGGCTGTTGTTGCTTCCGTAACATCTGGACTTGGTTAGTTAGGTCTGCGAATCATGACTCTCAGGGGTCCCTGTTTTCGGCTACTACTTCCCGAGCATTCTCCGGTTCGGGCGTTCTCCTTTCCCTTCTCCTTTCCAAGGTGTGACGAAGGTCCGATGGAGCCAGAGCCGAGGCAGCTGGGACGTCCGTCGGGGCCCGTGTCGTCACATTCCTAGTAGGGGCTTGCGCTGGCGCCGGGGGAGGGTTTTGAGCCGAAACCGGTGCTCGGGTAGATCGGTGCGGAGATGTCCCACTCCTCGTCACTGAATGGGCTTGGATGACTGGCCCGACAGCTTCCGGGCTTCTCCGCTCGGGTTGCTGCTGAGACTCGCGTTCCTGTCTCATCCGTTCCACCTCATCGCGCAAGGCCTGTACTTCTCCTTGCAAGGCACGGTATTTGTTGGAACGATTGCGAGAACGCTGGGAAGGGCCCGGTGCAGATTCCGCATGGAGTGATGACGAGGAGCGGGTCTGCTCCGGTTCCACCACTACCGCTTTCTTTTTTCCTCTAGCCATAGCTTTCAAGAACAGGAACCTGACTTTTTGTATCAGATTCCCACAGACGGCGCCAAAAATGTTGAGGTCAAAATTTGATCAGCCTTCTTCCCCCTTTCCCGTATCTCGGACTGAAAATGAACCTGGTTCCCTGCACAAACACTGTGAGCAATGGAGACCCTGGCTAAGCCGGGGGACCCTCCAATGCCTAAGTCAGGACACTGGAATCAGGGTCTAAGTTGGAGAGGAAAGGGGTTATGCTCGTGTTGCGTACCTGTAGTCATAGAATGACGTAACATTTATACCTCTTCATCTCTCGATCCCCATTCGATAATCTCGGCACGATCAGTGGGATTCCGCGGATCACGAAGATATTGCCCAAGATCCGCAGATCATTTGTTACGGCGTACGTATCTGCGGGCGAGATAAGGGGACATATCCCTATACGGCAGTTTTTCCACTTAGAGCGCGGAACTTTTACTCTCGGAGATGCCTCGGCTCGGTCAAACCGAAATGACAACATTGCCCCAAACTACTAATCGTTCGTGAGTGATGCAGCTATTTATTCTTGACCTTATGACGGATATCCGCGCGAAGTTGACGGATATTCTTCAGTGACCGCCTCTGGAAAGAAGGCGGTCGAGAATGGGAGCTTCACCTATCTTAACTTGCCTTCCTCGTATTATACTGGGGCTCGGACTCTTCGATCTGATTAGCGGATCATAGTCCTCCGATTGCCGTCGGCTCGGATCTTCCAATAACAATATATATATATATATATATATATATATATATATATATATATATATATATATATATATATATATATATATATATATATATATATATATATATATATATCACATCCGGTTACATTCACGAATGGAACCATTCATGAGAATAAAACCAATCATATTATAGATCTTATTTCATTTAAACGTAAAAGTTTAACTAATTGCTTAATGCTCGCCTAGGTGGGACTTATTAATTACAAATATTTAAATTTGCAGCATAAAATGTAAATGAAACTAAGCTAAGGTGGAAGCATCGATAAAATCATTTGACATCACTCGTAGACTTTCATAGGGAGATCATCCCTCGTATCTTCAACTTGTGCGTCGCATGCATCATCTATATGGTTGGAAGAGTCAATGCCTTACTCATAGTAATGGCTATCCTTCAAGATTAACAATAATTCAAGTCATTCATCATAATAACAATATAAGGGTTTCGATACATCTCGTATTCCACAATTACGATTGGTATCGATATGCACAACCAATTTATATAAATGCATGCCTAGCATAATGTATGTAGCTCATCATATATAGTAACCACCACATTGAGGAATATAGTTCATTAAAATTCAGCTTGCTTCACATCTCATAATTACGAAGATTCGTTGGTGTGTCCAACACTACCGTGGATTTACGTAACACCTTGAGATGATACAACATATGAATGGGATGAATTACATAACACAATTTGTTCATGGAGTGACTAATTGAGACATTCAATCCCAAAAAGGTGATGTAACATGTGTTGCAGATTACTTACATCAACATGTGCGCCACTATCCGAATCCAAGGATTTACATATCAACCAAGAGGGACATTACTCAAAGTGCATTACATCCATGATAAACATATACAAGTCACTAGTTACGAGACCTTCAACATATCACTTACATCAATAGAGAATTAAATAGAACCACGTGAGAGTTTGGAACTCCAAGACACATACTCAAGCTATAAAATAAGAAAAGTAACACAAGGATAACCCAATAAAGAGAAATAGAGTAGCAATATGCTAACTTCATAAAAGAGAAGAGTATCATTAGGCTAATTCAAAAAGGGGGGGGGGGGAGATGAGCAAAATCCAACTCAATATAGAGTGGAAACACGCGTCGAAATCACAGTAAAATGAAAGTATGCGCAAAAATAAGACAAATAATGTATAAATCAACTCAAATTGGTGTAAGTTTGAAGGAATCCCTCCCCCCTCAAAATGAATCTCCTTCTAGTTGTTAGAGTTTAGTGTGTACACACTTTAAGACTGAGATCTAATCATGATCAACACACTTTGTGTGGTTAGATCACAATAACACATGGTTTGTATAGTTAAGATCAATGAATTAAACTAGGTTATTATACAGGTGGACAACTTACCTTATTCAGCTCCTAGATCTTAGCCCAACAACTAAAATCCAATGATGTTGATTTGACTAAGTTCGACTCGTTATAGAGAATCTATACATGTAACAATCACAATTGAATAAGGAATCCAACTTCTATGAAAGATCACAAGGGAGAACAGTTAGGTACCACGAATCTAACCTGGAGTTAAACTGGTCTGAACTTCATGCGAACTCAGCAGATTTTGTTGAGTCGACTCATCAATGACTCAAACTCTATTTCTCTTATTTTTCTTATTTTTCTTATTTTTATTTTTCTTTCCTTTTTTTTTTTTTAACTTTCCTTCTTTCTTCCTCTCTGGGCGAAGGAACTACCGCATGTTTTGTGGGCATATTGGACCACTGCTCGATCAACTACCGAAGAGATTTCTCTCTTTAGCCTTTGACGCAGAGGCAATGGTCCTTCTGGAAATTAGAATCCCATCATGATGAACTGAACTATTTCAACCAAAGGGGAACAACGAGCAAATGTTACTGAGTCTCAACCTACTCGAGGAACTTAAGGACAGTGTGCAAGTAAGAGTCACCGCCTACCAGTAAAGAGCTACTCATCAATAGAATTCAAGTAAGGACAGTGTGCAAGTAAGAGTCACCGCCTACCAGTAAAGAGCTACTCATCAATAGAATTCAAGAATCAAGCAGCGAAGACTTAGGGTAGGAGATATGGTACTTCGAGAAGTTTCCCTGAGTACTAAGGAGCCCAGTTCGGGAACCTTAGGACCAAGTTGGGAAGGACCCTACAAGGTCATCGGTATATCCCGACCAAGGACATACCAATTGGAGGACATGCAGGGGCGGGCCCTGCCCTCATTCATGGAATGTCGAACATTTAAAATTTTACTATCAATAGCAATTGATCCGATGAGTTTTACAGGAATATTAGGCGTGCTAGGTCGACAACACACCTCAGGTGTCTATGTACTGCTTGTAATCTCCTTTATGAAAGAAAGAGAAGAAAAACACATTTTCCTACATAAGTAATCTACCATTCCTAAGTGACCGACATAGTGGCTAAAGAGCCCAAGAAGGAACTAAACCCAAGTAGGTACCCTTTTAACTGCAAAAGGCTCAGTGGCCAAAAAGCCGAAATGACCGAGATAAGGGGGAAGCCGAGTAAGGCACCTTTTGACTGAGCTCATTATTATGATAAGGTAACCAACCCAAGGGGCACAGCCATGGATGTTAAAATTCAATGTCAGCTCAAGTACTCGGGATGGAATGTTCCCGAGAAGATTACTAAAAGACCCAATCCCTAATCACCTCTCACTGCCCCACTTCCAAGCCCGGATGAACCAAGCTCAGGGGTGAGGGGGGAGGCCAGTAAGATGGCAAGTGCATACACAAGCAAAATAACAGCATAAATATAAACAAACAAGAGTTCTAAGCAAAAAAAGTTTCATTTCATTCAATTTAATAAAAAGTGTATAGAGGTATCTTCTAAAATAGAAAAAGAAAAATACATATAATGCCTAGGCCGACGGAAGACCCTCCGGCTCAAGGACAAGAGCAACACCGGTTGCATCGGCATTCGTCTCCCTCGAGCCTGCTTCCTCGTCCAGCCATGCTAGGCTACTTAGGGAAACGACCTTGAACCTCTTCCCAACAGTTTGCAAAGCCGACGTTGAAGACCTCCTCTATCTTCGCCTGATGAGCCTCAAAGGCTTTGTATGCCTCCACCATTGTTGCCTCCCTAGCTGGGATGCTAGCCTTGGCCTCAGCTGCCAAGTCTTTACCCCCTCCACCTTATCCTCCAGCTTGGCTCCGTTGGGCAACAGCACAGCACTGTGCTGACACTCCTTCATTAGCTGAGCGAAGGAAGCTTTCCTTTCTTCCTCAAACACATGGAGAGCGCCCCAAAGCTCCCATGTCTGAATAACCAACGTTAGCTCTTGGGCCTTCGCCTTAAGGTTGACACGAGCTGTGTTTAGTAGGTGATCAACCTCCTTGAACCTGGCCATCAAGTCAAGGGTGAATTAGCAAAGGGCGATGACCCCGAGATCCTCCTGCAACTTGTAAAAGCCCAAGGTCAATCTACCAAAAGTAAAAGAAAAGGAAAAAAATGTAAAAGAAGAAAGTCCACAGACTACTAACACACACCTTGATGGCAGAGGTCGCTATTGACGACAATAGCTACTTTGGATGTAGAGACAATAAAGAAGTCACATCCTCCTTAGGCACATGACCTCATCCCCAACTTAGGAGCATGGCTAGGTGCCTTGGGATCAAAGGAGAGGAAGACGACCCCCCTCCCCCCCGGGCATCCACCTCGGGGGTCGAGTCCTAGCGCTCAAATGCACCAGCAGTACCTGGAGCCTCCTCGACCCAAGCCCACTTAGGCCTCAGTGAGGGCCTATCAAGCTCGACCACTTCAAGAGGGTGAGAGTTAGCAATTTCAATCACGGGCTTAGTCGGGACTACAACAGGGGTGACGTCGGCTAAGGCCTCGCTTGCCTGAGGGATGTTGGCAAGAACAGCTGCTCGAACGAGGGTGCTGAGAGAAGCTGATGGGGTCGTCCTTTTCCCTACGCTCTTCAACCTCTCCAATTTGTCCCTCGATGGGAGCTTCCTCTTTTGAGATGGAAGGCGTTCTGACATCACTACGAGAATAATAGAAATAGGTTAGTACGAAAGCCTACCTACACGACTATCAACCAAGAATTGAACGAGGTGGAAGAAACTTACCTGTTGGAGCTGCTGGAGCAAGGCCGAACTATTGTAAGAGTTGCAAGATGACTAACCTCTTATAGTCTTACTGAGCCATAGGTCGTAATCTGGCGATCCTGATTTGGCACAGGAAAGATATAGAGAGGCCGAGCTGAGACTTGGGAAAGGCTGCAAAAAAGAAAAAGAAAAAGAAAAGGAAAAGGTCAAATGGCCACACAAAATGAGGAAGTAGACAAAAAAAAAATAAATAAATAAAAAAACACTAAATACAACAACTCAGCATGTACTCCAAACTGGGAGGGCGAAGGAGGTAGGAACTCGAGCATGTAATCGTTTCAGGCTCTAGTTGCAAACCAAAAACAAAAAACAAAACAAAAACAATAAAACAAAAAAACAAAAAAAACAAAAACAAAGAAACAAAAAACAAAAAAACAAAAAAAACAAAAAAACAAAAAAAAAAAAAACAAAAAAAAAGAGCCCATTTTGCCCTTCCAGCCTTTGTTGGAGGATGAGTTATTTGTGATAATGGCCTAATCCTTGCCTAGCCATGAAGAAAAGTAATACTAGCCTCGAGATCTAGGGCTACCCATGGCCTAGTACAAGAAGAAGAGCTCATCCACAATGAGCTAAGAATTGTCGACCTGTAGTCAAAGAACGTAGCAACCAAAGACAGCTTGCCACACATTGGGGTTCAACTGCCTCGGGGTGACCTTGAGCTGGTGGAGCATTTCTCTCAACACCAGATGGAAAGACAAGCAAAGAAAATTGGGTATAAGGTATCATCCCCTGTGGGAGATTAGCCAGGGAGCTCTCCAACCCAAAGAAGCCACAACCCTACCGAGCTAGGAATCATATACTCTGACCTAAGGGCCTGTAGGTCGACCGTCCTCAACTTAGATACAAAAAATTGGCCGTATGGGGCAAATCCCTAGAGGATGGGGAGGTCGGCTCTGCTTGTAGCGAGGAGGCATCCCCCATTCGTGGCTCTACCCATAATGGTGGTCTTCTCCTAAGAGAATGGGGTAGGCTCCTAAGTCCCAGACCCCGAAGATGATGCAGACTGAGAATTCGAGCTACCGCACACTGACTCCTTATGAAAAGCACTAGAGATAGTGGAAGCCTCGAAACCCCCCCCCCCCCCCCCCCAAAGACATGGAAAAAATGGAAGAGGAGAGAGAGAGAGAGAGAGAGAGAGAGAGAGAGAGAGAGAGATTCTAAGCATACAGAAAAAAGCTCCGACACGAGGATCTCGAACTAATGAACGTTTGAGAAGGAGAGAACTCTCGAACCAAAGGGGAGGCTAGACGCAAGTCGTTAGAGGTTGGGCGTCGCAAAATATATTAACGAGCAAAAGAGGGGGGATGACAGTATTTAAAGAATCCCCTTGGCAACACATTTATTCCTGCGTGGTGCCACGTGAGCCCAAGGTAATGGTTTAATTGCCATGGCCCTCCACATGGCAGTGGTTCATTGGCCCAAACGAAATTATGACAGCTCCAGTGATAGTTGTCGATCCTCAATTCGTACAAAGTTTGAACAATGTCTAACCATTAATGCACACCCCTTCGTATCTCGCGACCGTTATTATGCATTTTTCAGATTTTGCGTTAGGCGTCACCTTTTCAGCTCCCGCCCTCATCAGCAAACAACAAACCTAGGCTTGATTTAAAATTTCTAGAAGACTAGGCTACTTGAAATTCAAATTTTGGTTTCCACACTTCTAAACCAGTTTAGGTTTTTACTTCCCAAGTACGTGCAGGACAAGCTTAGGAGTTGAGAGTAACTGTTGTGGGGAAAATCACGCTACTTACCGCATAAAAAGTGTAACTAACCCTAGAAAGAATATTAGGACGAGTTTCCCAAACTGATAAGGCACAGAGCACAGAGGATACTACTAATGATCCCCTCAACAGAGAGATCGACCCCGAACTAACCCTGAGCTGAGCTCTTTGAAGCCATAGCTCGGTCCCAAGATTCATTTCCCGAGCTGAGGATGTCAAGTGCCACCGTGGTGAGGTGAGAATCTCAGAGAATATCCCACCTCTAACTAAGAGATCAAATCCGATATATCCAAAGATAATTGTGATCAAGCCGGGCTCAATGATAGATTCGGACGACGATCCGTATACAAATAAGATCTTCCGGCAAATCCCATAAATCCCATAAGATATGCAGTCTCGACACTACCTGATGAACCCTATAAGTATCTTCATTGCGATTAAAGGAAGGAAGGCAACAAAAATCCTGGGCTTAATCCTTTTTCAACTCAAGTCTACCTGCCTGACTTAGGCATTATAAGGTCCATAGCCATTATTGGCACTAGTGTGTATTATCTTTACAGGTTCACCTGTGGACTAGCTTCTACCATCAATCACATCCGTTCTTTCAAATTTTAGTGATAATAACATGTATGCACCGTACAAAAGTTGACACCTATCCCTAGTCCAGCACGTGATCCATGGGTGGAACACACGATTTGCACATTTGAAAATGCGTAGATCCAAACAGAACGATAGAAGAGGATTCCCTTCTTCCAGCTGCTCCACCCACGATTTGCACATTTGAAAATGCGTAGATCCAGACAAAGAGCGATAGAGGAGAATTCCCTTTTTCCAGCTGCCTCTTTTCTTCTCTATTTAAACCAGCAATCCTCCCTCCCAACTCTCACATCCATTCCTCTCCTCCTCTCCCAGCCAACGCCAGGTCATCTCTCTCTCTCTCTCTCTCTCTCTCTCTCTCTCTCTCTCTCTCTCTCTCTCTCTCTCTCTCTCTCTCTCTCTCTCTCTCTCTCTCTCTCTCTCTCTCTCTCTCTCTCCCCTATGGGATTGTTAGTTACATTCTCCAGATTGCCCAAGTGCAGGCCATGCCCAGAAAATCAGGACCACTTTCGGGCTTTGTTCTGGTTGTGTGGCTCATGTCCTATTGTCCGCCTGATTTTGGACCATAGCCCATGTATTGTAATTTGGGAGGCCTAGCGGATGAGAAGTCTTTATCTTCTACACGTGTGACACGTGTCAGATGTGATGTCCCGTGCAATAAGTACATACAAATTATTGCCTAGCTAACGTGAGATGGCCCGAGAGGCTTTGCAACACGTATCTTTACATACCACATGAATGAATTCAGGACGTTCGTTAGGTGTGGTCCACAACCTGGACCGAATGTGGGCAGATATATATATATATATTTTTTTTTTTTTGACCCCTTATTTGTCTCCTGGTAGGCCACTGATGGAAGTGTTATGATCTTTCAAGCCGGGACATTTTTTGTGGCATTGGCGGTCCATGTGAGATCAATGGCCTGGATCAGAAAACAGTGCATGGTACCAGCGCAAAGGCTCATTAAAAATGCAGTTTTAATGAGGCTAAGAACTTAGAAGTGCGATGTTAGCATAGCACTTTTTAGGAAGTGCTCACGTGATGCGGAACCCCGTAAAATGCACAAGGCCCGTTAATGCCCAAAAATTAGGCCGGTCTGTGAGTCAGGTGGGCCATACCAAGGGAAACAATTGAGAGGGATGCACACCCTTGATTTTTACAAGGCCCACCGTGATGTTTATGTGAAATCCACACCAATCATCAGATGTGTTATTACGCTTTAGGCCTTGGATCCCAAAAATCAAGCTGATACGTAGTTCAGGTAAGACACACCAAGGGAAATAGTTAGGAGAGAAACATCCACCCTTGGTTTGACATGCAAAACTCCTTGATCCGGATAGTCCGGTTGTATGGACCTGCAAGCAGTAATTCGTGATAGGGTGCACCAAATGAACAATTTAGATCTCATGATGCAAGTAGACCTAGTCAAACTCAAATGAAAAGTAAAGCAGAACAACATATCATGACTAACATTTGCATCATTTACAGTGTCATCCAAAGGCGAGTGAAATAGAAATCGAAGAGAAGGCCATGGAAGTAGATCTATCTCCCAAATCACCTCAAAAGTACTATGGTAGTGATGGTGGATCGTATAACGTCTGGCTAAGTTCAGATCTCCCCATGCTCAGCGATGCCAAAGTTGGCGCAGGAAAGCTTATTTTAGAACCACGTGGTCTAGCTCTGCCCCACTATGCTGATTCGGCTAAGATTGGCTTCGTCTTGCAAGGTAAATGGCACTTTGGTTTTTTTTTTTTTTTTTTTTTTTTTTTTTTTTTTAATGTTGATTACGTTGTTTTAGTATTATAGGAAGCATCCACTTGCTATTCTTCCTTCGAATCGTAGAGGAATTTGGTGTATTGTTCTAATGGCCTGTTTGGGTTTTCAATTACAACAGTAAATAATTATAAATGGATAATGATTATTTACTCTTGAAATTATTTGGTGAGACAATATATAATTTATTATACTGATGATTTTGCTATATTGCCTTATTTCATCTAGAATTATTGAAAAATGGTGGTTTTATAGTATAAAAATGTAATGATTATATAATTTACTTTATCTCTTCTATTACAAGTGTATTTGCCTCTCGATTCATATGTATAATTTACTTTATCTCTTCTATTACAAGTGTATTTGCCTCCCGATTCATGTGTATTTGCCTCTCGATTCATGTGTATAAAAATGTAATGATTATATAATTTACTTTATCTCTTCTATTACAAGTGTATTTGCCTCTCGAATCATGAGTTATAATTATTATTATTTTTTTTTTAAATAAACATCTAAAACTGATAATAATGGCTCGTTTACTTTACATTTTATAGGAAATTGGAAAACCAAACAGACTTTGGATGACACATAGGGTTTTACTTTCATATGTTCAATGATGCCTTTTAAGATAGATTTAAGGAGAGTTATTTGATATTCTGGCAAAGTATAATGCTTGATAAATAGTAATTCAAATTAGACCAGCTAAAATTTGAAACCAAGCTTCAAAATGTCAATCCCATAACCTAGTTGAGCAATCCTTACAACTGATTTGTCGACACTCGTATACTGAAATAGGAACATTGGATAATTTTCATCTTTAACTACTTAATACTGTCCGTAATTGATGTAGAGCGGGTCGCGGACAATTACATGGCAAAGATGGATCAGAAAAGGCCCGGTCGGCGACAGAAGTGATCTGGACCATCAAATCTTCAATTAGGCGTATCTCGCAATCCGGGATGAGTTAGCCGACGTAAAATATATGATTTTGGGGTAGAATGAGCTACTTTAGCCAACCAACCCGGCTATGCCGGGTTGCGACACTCGAAATTGCGAGAAACCCCTGATTCGACGGTCGTTTCCCTGTTTCAATTTCGTTTTTACTATAAATATTAAGTTTTAGTTTGACTATAACTCTTCATCCGTCGGGCTTTAGGAGTTGCGCCCAACGTGAAAAGAGCTTAGAATAATTAGGGGAACGGTTTGGTGAAGCCAAATAGGACACTTACTATTTTTGGCCGAAAACCTTGCGCACTAGTAGACATCACGACCGTCTATAAATAGTAAGTTTACTATTTATAGTAAGTTGCGAATTCTAGGAGTTTTAGTTGTAGTTTGATTATGATTTCTTTCCCATTGCTTAGTACCCTTATTTAAAGGGTTGTGAACTCGTTTTTATGCATTCATTAATCTATTTCGAATTTATTAGAATTTATTTATATTTTCTGCTCTCTTTTCTCGTGGATTCGAGAAAGTCTCTGTGAGGAGTCCAGAGAAGTTCCGTGGATTCGAAATAGTTATCCTCTTGAGGAAGACGGTGCTCGACCTCACGTCCTCCCCTGCGTCAGTTTGGTATCAAAGCGAGGTTTCTCCTCGGATTGATGACTTCTAACGACGGGTCGGGCAACAATCCCATAGGCGGTGCTCTAGGGAATTTGTCTTTAACGGCGGCAACTTTCCAAGTAGCGCAGTAAGAGAATCAGAAAGCCATGCAAGGGCTGCAGGCTTCCATGGACCGCATAGCGAATCTCTTGGCAGAAACCCTAGGGCAACTCCGTGTTCCTGGTGGTAATCCTCCACCGCCAATTGCTGAGACTCGTAATCGGCCTGATCGCAGGATAATACCGACAGTGCATCCAAGGGTCATGCCTGAGGACGGGGGCTCCAGTGAGGAGGAGATCGACGACATAATCTTCCAACACCCCAGACCAGGTGGCGATCGAGTAGATCAAGAATTCAAGATACGGGTTGATATTTCTAACTTCAATGGCCAACTACACATTGAGGATTTCCTCGATTGACTTTCTGAAATTGAGCAATTTTTTTGACTATATGGACATCCATGAAGCAAAGAAGGTCAAGCTGGTGGCCTACAAGTTGAAAGGAGGAGCGTCAGCTTGTTGGGAACAACTGCAACTTGCACGAACCAGGCAGATGAAAGCACTAATCCGCACATGGCAGCGGATGAAGTAGCTACTACGCGTCCGATTCCTCCCTAGCGATTACGATTAGGTATTATTCCAACAATACCAAAATTGTCGACAGGGAGTCAGTCAGTGAGAGAGTACGCAAAAGAATTTTACCACCTGGCGGCGTGTAACGATTTGGTCGAGACTGAATCGCAGCAAGTCGCCCGATTCAACTGTGGATTGCGTATGGCGATTCAGGATCGGGTCCAGATGCAGTCCGTCTGGATGATGAATGATGCGATCAAGTTGGCTACTCGGGCAGAAGAGCAACTTGAACGTCCTAACACATGGAGTTATCCTACTGTAAGGATTACTGCGGCAGGTCCACCTCAGGGAGCTCCAAAACCTAAGGAGAAGGAGCTCGTAGGAGCACGCACTCAACCTCTTACGTCTAAGAACCGAGATCAGGGAAGCGGGCAAGCTAGACCCCAAAGGGGCGTCTCGACTGCTGCTGGTTCAAATAGAATTCCGAACCCTTATGCTTGGCCAAGGCCCGACAGCTGCTATCATTGTGGTCAGCCCGGTCACCTGTCAAATACTTGTCCCCAGCAAAAAGTGGCAAACCTCGCCATTAATGATGGTAGTGCTGATAACGCTTATGAAGATACAGATATTGAAGAACAGGAGTATACCGCCGAGGACGAGGTAGATGATTCAGATTGGGTTCAGCAAGATCACGGCGAGTCGCTCGTCGTGAGGCGGCTATTATATGCGCCAAGAAAAGAAGTGCATCCACAGCGGCATAACATCTTCTGCACTAGGTGTACGGTGAATCGAAAGGTTTGTGACGTGATCATTGACAGTGGAAGCAGCGAGAACATGGTCTCCAAGGGCATGGTGGAAAATTGCAATTGAAAACAGAGCGTCATCCCTCTCCATATACAATTGGTTAGATCAAGAAGGTCAGCGAAACAAAGGTAACTAAACGGTGCACCATATCTTTTTCAATTGGCAAACATTATAAGGATGAAGTAGTATGCGATGTGGTCGATATGAAAGCATGTCACATACTACTCGGTCGACCCTGACAATCTGACCGTGACGCCACTCATAAAGGGTGAGATAACATCTATATCTTCGTCAAGGACGGCCGAAAGACCATATTGGCCCCTATGGATTCAGAAGGACCACCTGAAACTTCTAAAGTGGAGGGTTGTTTTCTCTTAACCATTCGGGCCTTCGTGGAAGAATCCAAAGAAACAGGACAGACTTATGCATTAATTGTGAAAGGGGAAGAACTCGAGCCTACCATCATCCCTGAAAGACTAAGACCCTTGTTACATGAATTCCAAGAAATCTGGCCCAAGGACCTTCCCAATGGGTTACCCCCTATGCGAGATATCCAACACCATATCGACTTTGTCCCTAGGTCCAGTTTACCTAATCGTCCTCATTATCGAACGAGCCCGAATGAGTGCGAGATTTTGCAGGGGCAAGTGGAGGAATTGATCCGTAAGGGTCTTATTCGAGAAAGCATGAGCTCATGTGTTGTATCAGCTCTGCTAACTCCAAAGAAAGATGGGAGTTGGCGTATGTGTGTCGACAGCCGGGCCATCAACAAGATCACCATAAAATACAGGTTTCTTATACCACAGTTGGATGATATGTTGGATATGCTAGAGGGCACAAAAATATTCTCTAAATTGGACTTAAGGAGCGGCTACCATCAGATTCGAATACGGCCGGGTGATGAGTGGAAAACAGCCTTTAAGACCAAGGAAGGATTGTACGAATAGATGGTCATGCCTTTCGGTCTTTCTAATGCGCCAGCACATTCATGAGGTTGATGAACCAAGTTCTGAAACCTTTCATTGGGCAGTTCGTTGTGGTTTATTTTGATGATATTTTGATATACAGTCAAAACGAAACCACCCATATGGAGCACCTCAAGAAAGTCCTTCAAGTGCTTACTGAAAATAAACTGTACCTCAATTTTAAAAAGTGTAGCTTCATGACTGATAGTCTATTAATTGTTTCTGGGTTTTGTGGTTACATTCACGGGCATTCGAGTGGATGAGGAAAAGGTGAAGACAATCAGAGAATGGTCGATTCCCAAAAATATTCATGAAGTGTGAAGTTTTCATAAACTAGCGACATTCTATCGTCGGTTCGTGAAAAATTTCAGTACCATTGTGTCACCGATCACAGATTGCATGAAGAAATGGCAGTTTCAGTGGACTGACGAAGCCGACAGGAGCTTTGCCGAAATCAAGCACAGATTATCCACGACCCCGGTTCTTGTACTTCCCAACTTTAACAAACTATTTAAAGTCGAATGTGATGCCTCATATGTCGGGATTGGGGGAGTTTTGTCTCAAGAAGGTAGGCCGGTAGCCTTCCACAGTGAGAAACTTAGTGATGCACGCAAGAAGTGGTCTACATATGAGATCGAGTTGTACGCGGTGGTCCAGGCACTGCGACACTGGCGACATTATTTGATTCAAAGGGAATTCATACTTTACACGGACCATCAAGCCCTCAAATTTATTAATAGTCAAGCTAATATTAACCGTGTGCATGCTAGATGGATCTCATTTTTGCAGGAATTCACATTCGTGCTAAAGCATAAGTTAGGGCAACAGAACAAAGTAACTGATGCGCTGAGTCGCCATGTAACTTTGTTAGTCACTATGAGCAATGAAGTTGTCGGGTTCGATCGCCTCAAAGATATATATGCCGACGACGACGACTTCAAGGACGCATGGGTTAGATGTCAGGAAGGTCACCCCGGTGACTTACATATACAAGATGGGTTCCTTTTCAAGGGAAATCGACTATGTGTCTCAAAGAGTTCGCTAAGGGAGCAGATAATCCAAGAGCTACATGGAGGTGGCTTCAGTGGACACCTTGGGCGAGACAAAACGCGAGCTCTTGTAGAAGAACGGTATTACTAACCGTAATTGGTACGTGATGTGGGAAAGGCAGTCCAACGCTGTTATATTTGTCAGACTTCCAAGGGGCAATCTCATAATACGGGCCTCTACACCCCGTTACCCGTGCCTGACAGCCCTTGGGAGGATTTATTTATGGACTTTGTGCTTGGTCTCCCACGAACACAATGCGGCATGGATTCGGTGTTTGTGGTAGTAGATCGTTTTTTCAAGATGGCGCGCTTTATTCCATGCAAGAAGACTCTCGATGTAACACACATGGCGAATATATTCTTTAGAAAAATTGTGCAGCTACACGGGGTTCCCAAGACTACTACTTCCAACCGTGACATGAAGTTCATAAGCCACTTTTGGCGGACTTTGTGGACTCGATTCGATACACGCCTTCAGTTCAGCAGCGCATACCACCCACAGACTGACAGTCAAACTGAGGTTGTGAATCATACGTTGGGAAACCTCCTTCGATGTATTTCAGGAGAAAAACCGAAGCAGTGGAATTTGGCCTTGTCTTAAGCGGAGTTTGCATTCAATAACATGGTAAACCGCTCGACAGGGAAATTCCCGTTCCAGGTTATTTACGGACGAGTACCTCGCCACACACTAGACTTGGTCCCTCTGCCCAAGCTCCCAAGCATGAGCATTGCAGCAGAACATATGGCAGACAAAATCATGGGCATTCATGCGAAGGTACAGAACAAACTACATGCCTCGAACGAAAAGTACAAGGAGCAAGCGGACAAACATCGACGACAGAAAGTGTTCGAGGTGGGCGACCAAGTAATGGTCCATCTGCGCAAAGAAAGATTTTCGACCAGAATGTACAACAAGTTGAAGAATAAAAAGATTGGACCGGTACCAATCATCCGAAAGATCAATGATAACGCTTATGTTGTTGATCTTCCAGATGATATGGCGATCTCACGGACTTTCAATGTCGCGGACCTGACCGAGTATCATGAACCAGCGCATAATGATAACTCGAGGACGAGTTCTTTTGAAGTGGAGGAGACTGATGTAGAGCGGGTCGTGGACAATTACATGGCAAAGATGGATGAGAAAAGGCCCGGTCGGCGACAGAAGTGATCTAGACCATCAGACCTTCAATCAAGCGTATCTCACAATCCGGGATGAGTTAGCCGACGTAAAATACATGATTTTGGGGTAGAACGAGCTACTTTAGCCAACCAACCCGGCTATGCCGGGTTACGACACTCGGAATTACGAGAAACCCCTGATTCGATGGTCGTTTCCCTGTTTCAATTTCGTTTTTACTATAAATAGTAAGTTTTAGTTTGACTATAACTCTTCATCCGTCGGGCTTTAGGAGTTGCGCCCAACGTGAAAAGAGCTTAGAATAATTAGGGGAACGGTTTGGTGAAGCCAAATAGGACACTTACTATTTTTGGCCAAAAACTTACTATTTATAGTAAGTCGCGAATTTTAGGAGTTTTAGTTGTAGTTTGATTATGATTTCTTTCCCATTGCTTAGTACCCTTATTTAAAGGGTTGTGAACTCGTTTTTATGCATTCATTAATCTATTTCGAATTTATTAGAATTTATTTCTATTTTCTGCTCTCTTTTCTCATGGATTCGAGAAAGTCTCTGTGAGAAGTCCAGAGAAGTTCTGTGGATTCAGAATAGTTATCCTCTTGAGGAAGACGGTGCTCGACCTCACGTCCTCCCCTGTGTCAGTAATTAGATAGATAGCCAAATAAATCTAAGTTTTGTTTAATAGGAACATTTGATAGTTTTCATCTTTAACCGCTTAATATTGTCCATACTCAGATAGATAGTCAAATAAATTTAAGTTTTGTTTCATGATACATCTGGTCAGGACTCATAATTTGTATAAGCTTAATTTGAATTACTAGTACACCTTGCATGCAATTTCTAAGTAATTTAAAAGTTCCTGCGTATTATCATCACACATTGCCAGAGTATCAATTTTTTTGACTTGAATGATCATATGTGCCTGGAAAACTTGCTTCCATGCATGGGTTTCTTAAGTTAATGTTATCTGTTGCAACGAAGAATTAGAATATGAATGAAAGTGAAAGCGGGCATACTAATGAGATAAGCTGATGATGAGGATTAAAGTTATTTATTTTATATTAATGATGATTATGTCAAATTAATTCAAATGTCCCATGTAGCGTCTGCGAGTTTCTTCAAGAAAAGTACTTCATTTGATTTTCTACTATTTAACAGAAAACCCAAATTACCCTCAAATCAGCAAGTGACTTTTAAATTTTTTCTACTTTTAAATTTTTTTAACGTGAGAAGCATGATCATCTAGAGATTTGGTTAGGAATTGGGCTACATGCCTGTTATCTTCCCCATCTCTTCGTTCTTCTCCTTCTATCTTTTATACTTAAAAATCTTTCCTTGTACCAGTGAATATTAATCTTATAGACATGTCTTCCAGGTACTGCGACAGTTGGCATTGTGTCGCCAGAAGGTCCAAAAGAAAAGGTGGTGAAACTTAAGCAAGGCGACGCGATACCACTGAATCTTGGAGTGGTGTCATGGTGGTACAACGACGGAGACTCTGAATTCGTCATCGTATTCTTGGGTGAAACTAAAAAGGCTTACACTGCTGGCGTGTTCACTTACTTCTTTCTAACAGGAACAAACAACATCTTCAATGGTTTCTCGAAGGAGTTTCTCAGTAAGACTTGGGATTTAGATGAAGAAAGTGTGAACAAGCTCATGAAAAGCCAAACTGGCCAAATAATTGTCAAGATTAAGGAAGGGATGCACATCCCAAAACCTTGTGACAAGGACGCTCAAGGGATTGTTTTTAACTTCAATACCGCACCGTTCAATGTGGATGTTAAGAACGGCGGGCGGGCCATCTCACTGACCTGTTCAAATTTGCCTTTGTTGGGTGAGATTGGGCTGAGCGCCAAACTTGTGAAGCTTGATGCTGATGCAGCATGCTCAGTAGGGTATTTGCCCGATTCTGCAGTTCAGATGATCTACATTGTTAGTGGGAGTGGGCGTGTTGAGATCACTGGAATCGATGGTGCTCGCGCTTTGGAAGCGAAGGTCACAGCGGGCAGCTTGTTTGTCGTGCCGAAGTTCTTTGGGGTATCAAAGATTGCAGATGGTGAAGGGTTGGAATGGCTTTCAGTCATCACTAGTCCACTGTGAGTGTTCCTTTGCATATTCTCTCTTTCCTACCCTAGCCACAGGTTCCAATGTGAGTGTGTGATCTGGGCTGTTCATCAGGTGGGCCATGCTATGCGTGTGTTGTGCCCCAAAAACAAGCTTGATCTGGTAAAAAAGAATGGGCCACATGTATGAATCAAATATGACCATTGGTTTGTACATATGGCCCACCTCATGAATGGACCATCCATGATCATGAATGATCCGGATATTGTGAATTATGATGGTTGATTATCTTTATCTTTGTCTTTGGTCAGGCCTGTGTTCAGCCATTTTGGTGGGAAGACATCACTGTTCAGAGCTCTATCACCAACACTTCTGGAAGCAGCTTTCAATGTGGATCCTCGTCTTGTAAAGCTTTTGAAGTCTGATGGGAGTAATAATGTCATTTTCGTCCCTCCACGCCAAACTAACCTCATCTAGCTTGCTAATCCTTTCTTATGCTTTATATATATATATATATATATATATATATATATATATATCTGTGTGTGTGTAAGAGACACTCTATGCACTCATGTTATTAGAGTCGGCAGCCTATATGTTTATGTATGAGGTATACATGTATATCTGCAATTGGAATGGTCAGACTATGTGAGAGACTTTATGCATGTATGTTATTCGAGTGGAAAGACGCTGAGAGAATTATTATTTGGAAGTCAGGAATTCTCTCTTTTTCTATCCTTTTCTTCTTTCATTTTCTCTCACGAGAAATGTTTGCCTGAAAACGATTGCATGTGAACTTTTTCTCCGTGCAAAAGGTAGAATGCACTGTAAAGTCCATTTCGGCAGAATAGACAAACCCATTGATCAATGGGAAAGCTTTGTATGTGAAGGTTCACGTATAAGCTGTATGTGAATTTCTTCTTGTGTGTGAGGATCAGGGATTAACAGAAGAGGGCCACACAACCATCTAACTTATAAGAAGTTAAAAAGACAAGAAGAGGGAGAAAGAAACTGACGCAGGGAAGGATGTGATGAGGTTGATCGCCATCTGCCTAGGGGATAACTACTCCGAATCCATGGAGCTTCCCTGGACTCCTCACAGAAATTCCTCAAATCCACCAAGGATGAAAGTAGAAATAATTTTTAATAATTTGAAATAAATTGATTTATGATTTTAAAAAAATAATTACAATCCTTTAAATAGTGAACTCAAACTCCCTAAAACCATTACTTACTATTTATAGATGATTATGATTCCTACTAGACGTCATGGTTTTCCGCTAAAAATAGTAAGTGTTCAATTTGGCCAAACCACATTATTCTCCTAATTTTTCTAAGCCCTTTCCATGTTGGGCACGACTCCTAAAACTCAAAGGATCAAAAGTTATGATCGAATTAAAACTTAATATTTATAGTAAAAAATGGAAATAAAATGGACTTCTGACCATCGATCTGATGGAATCTCGCAAATCCAGGGTGGGAAACCTGATGTGGCCGAGTTATTTGGATAAAGTATCTTCTCCTACCCCCAAAATCATATATGGTACGTCAAATAACTCACTCCGGTTGCGATATACGCCTGCTTTGGGGTTCTGATAGTCTTGATCACTTCCGCCTCCGATCGGGCATTCTCTGGTCCAACTTGGCCATGAAAGTGTTCGTGACCCGCTCTACATCAATCCCCTCCACTTTAAAAGAACTCGTTCTTGAGTTCTGATCCCGCTTCGGTTCATGATACTTGGTCAGGTCTACGACGTTGAAAGTACGCGAGATCTCCGTTTCATCCGAAAGATCAATAACATAAGCGTTGTTGTTGATCTTTCGAATGATCGGTACTAGTCCGATCTTCTTATGCTTCAACTTGTTGTAGGTCCTGGTCGAAAATCTCTATTTACGTAAATGGACCATAATATGGTCACCCACCTCAAACACCTTTTGTCGCCAATGTTTATCAGCTTGCTCATTGTACTTGTCATTCAAGTCATGCAACTTGGCTTGTAAATTCGCATGAATGCCTATAAATTGGTCCGTTATATGTTCTGATGTAATGTTCATGCCATGAAACTTGGGCAAAGGGACCAAGTCAAGTGTATGGTTAGGCACTCGACCATAAACAATCTGGAACAAGGACTTTCCTATCAAGCGGTTCACCATGTTGTTAAATGCAAACTCCACTTGAGACAAGGCCAAATCACATGCTTCAATTTGTCACCTGAAATACACCAAAAGATGTTTCCCAACGTGTGATTCACAACTTCAGTCTGCTCATTGGTCTGTGGGTGGTAGGCACTATTGAACTAAAGTTGTGTACTGAAGCTATTCCACAAAGTCTGTCAGAAGAAGCTAATAAACTTTGTGTCATGGTTAAAAGTAATGGTCTTGGTAACCCTGTACTTGTAGCTACATGACCTCTCTGAAAAATAGATTCACCACATGTGTTGCATCTAGTGTCTTCTTACATGGGATAAAGTACGTCATTTTAAAAAAATGATCTACAACCATGAACACTGAATCCATGCCATGTTGTGTTCGTGAGAAACCAAGCACGAAGTTCATAGATAAGTCCTTCCAAGAGCCGTCAGGCACAGGTAACGAGGTATAGAGGTCTATATTTTGAGACTTCTCCTTGGAGGTCTAACAAACATGAAAGCATTACACTGCTTTACCCACGTCACATACCAATTGCGGTCAGTAATACCACTCCCTAATAAGAGCCCGCATCTTATCTTGCTTAAGGTGTTTACCAAGGCCACCTCCATGTAGCTCTTGAATAATCTACTCCCTCGGAGAACTTTAGGGGATGCATAGTCGATTCCCTTTGAAGAGAAAATTGCCTTGCATATGTAAGTCAGTAGGATGACCCTCTTGGCAGATCATCCATGCATATCCTTAAAGTCTTCGTCCTCGACATGCAGCTCCTTAAGACAGTCAAAGCCAACCACCTCATTACTCGTTGTAACAAGTATTGATGCACGATGACTAGGTGTATCAGTCACCTTATTCTATTGTCTTGACTTATGCTTCAGAACAAACATAAATTCCTGTAAAAATACAACCCATCTAGCATGCACACAATTTATGTTAGCCTAACTATTAATAAACTTTAAGGCTTGATGGTTAGTTTAGAGAACAAACTCTCTCTGAATTAGATAATGTTGCAGCGCTTGAACAAATGCGTACAGCTCGAGCTCATATGTTGGCTACTTCTTTTAGGCTTCATAGAGCTTCTCGCTGTAAAAGGCTACCGGCATGCCTTTCTGTGATAAAACTCCTCAAATTCCAACATATGAGGTATCACATTGAACCTCAAATAGTTTGTCAAAAATGGAAAGAACCAAGACCGGTGTTGTGGATAATCAATGCTTGATTTCAGCAAAGCTCTTGTCAGCCTCCTCGGTCCACTAAAATAGACCATTTTCCATAGAATCTATAGTGGGTGCGACTATAGTGTTAAAATTTCGCACGAATCGATGATAGAAGGTCGTCAACCCATAAAAATCCTCACTTCATAAATGTTCATCGGGATCAACCATTCCCTGATGGCTCACACCTTTTCATTGTTCACAAGGATGCTCGTGGACGTCATAACAAACCCTAAGAGCAATAGGATGTCTGTTAAAAAATTACACTTCTTCAAGTTGAGATGCAACTTGTTAACTGTCAGGACCTATAGCACCTGCCTGAGATATTCCATGTGCTCTGTCTCACCCTGGCTATATATCACGATGTCGTCAAAATATACTACCACAAATTAGCCAATGAACCGCTTCAGTACTTGATTCATCGTACACGTAAAAGTGTTTGGTGTATTTGATAGACTGAAGAGCATGACCAGCCACTCATATAACCCTTCCTTGGTCTTGAATATCGTTTTCTACTCATCACCGGGCTGGATACGAATCTGATGGTACCCACTCCTTAGATCTAGTTTGAGAACTCCTTGGCACCTTTTAACATATCGAGCATGTCATCCAACCGCGGTATTAGGAACCGATATTTAATAGTAATCTTGTTAATTGCCCGGCCGTCGACACACATGCGTCAACTCACATACTTCTTAGGTGTTAACAATGCTGACACAACACGTGGGCTCATGCTCTCTCTCAAAAGACCCTTACAGATCAATTCCTCTACCTCCCCTTAAAGTATCTCACACTCTTTCGGACTCATCCGATATTGAGGGAGGTTGGGCAAGCTAGCCCCAAGTATGAGGTCATATGATATTAGATGTCCCGCATGGGGGGCAATCCATCGGGTAACTCTTAGGCCAGATTTCTTTAAATTCGTTTAACAACAGCCTTAAACTTGGAGGAATGTTCTGATTCCTCGCTCTTTACCACCACGGCGTACACCCCGCTGATTTCCTTCGATTCCTTCATGAAATTTGAAATGGTCAGAAGGGAGCTCCTCTCCACTTCAGAAACTTTGGAGTGGTTCTCTGGTGCCATAGGGGCAAGGATCATCTTTCGACCATCCTTAACGAAGATAAAAATATTTTCTCATCCTCAGTGGGTCAAATCATGCTCTAATTGTCATGGTCGACCGAGTAACATATGACATGCTTACATGTTGACCACGTCACAAAGTATTTAATCCTTATAATTCCCACCAATTGAAAATGAGACAGTGTATTGTTCAGTTACCTTGGTCTCGTTCACCTTTTTTATCCAGCCAATCGAGTAAGGAGAATGATGTTTTGTCATAGGTAGTGCAACTTGTCGACTATCACTTTCAAGATGATGTTCTCACTACTACCATTGTCTATTATTACATCACAAATCTTGTTGTTAACAGTACACCACATACGAAATATATTATGCCACTTCAGGTGCACCTCCTTCCTTGGAGTGTACAATAATCTCCTCATAACCAAGGACTCACCATGATCCTCGGCTAACCATTCTTCAGCACAGCTCCTTCTTCAGCGAGTTGTTCATTTTCATCAAATCCAGGGCCTTCTTTCGCAGCATCACCTTCACTGCCCCCTTCATTAATAGCTAAGTGGGCTATGAGATGTTGAGGGTAGGTATTTGATAAGTGACTCGGTTAGATACAGCGGTAACAATTGTTTGACCTTAGCCAACCATAAGAATATGAGATCCTACTCGGACCTGCTGTTGTGGGTGCAACACGTTGAGGCCTAAATGACTATTCCCAATGTCACAGTTTGCGGTTGTAAGAGTTTAAGGACGTCCTCCTACTGGTTCATTTCCTATGGCCAGTGTTGAATCTTGTGTGGGACCCATCATGGAGGGTTGAGTCGAAGAATATAGCTAAGTAGAGACTCTTGAAAGTCGTGGTTTCACCCTATCTGCCAACTGAACCGCTTCATCCACAGTCTCAACCGGGTGCATCTGAACTTGTTCCTAAATTATTGGTAGTAACTTGCTTATGAACCGCGCTACCTTCTGCGATTTGATTTTCGACAGATCATTCTGCGTTGCCAACCGTTGAAATTCTTTAGTGTAATCTGTGACGATTCTATTTCTCTATCGGCAATTTTAGTATTGCTGAAACAATAGCTGTTCGTAATCACTAGGGAGGAATCATGATCGAAGAAGGCGTCTCATCTGTGGCCATGATCAGGTGGGCGCTTTGATCCATCGAACACGTGAGAGTTGTAATTGCTCCCACCATACAGAAGCAACGGATTTTAATTCGAATGCTTCTAATTTCACCTTTTTATGTTCCGGCATGTCCATGTAATCAAAATATTATTTTAACTAGTCGAGGAAATCTTTTATATGCAATAAGTCATTAAAATCGAGAAATTCGACCTTACCTCATTAGTCTCTTTCAGCACGATCTACTCGATTGCCTCCATTTACCGATCGTCGGGCAGAGCCTCCATTGATGTCTTCATCGCTGGAGCTCGACTCACCTGGGGTAGCTCTACGATTCACCTCCGAAAGTGCTCTATGAAAATTGGGCTTATGTCGTACAGTGACCTCAGGCAGTTGAGCATTGCCTTGGGCTTGGGGCAAAATCAACACATATGCAATACAGTCGATGGTTCCTTATAACCCTTACATGGTCAAATGACTCTCCCTGTGGAGAGCTTCCATTCTTCCCAATTAATAATGAATCCCTACATCACCGTCCACAAGATTTTGGTCCATGCCAACGTTAGTTGCCATCAGGCCGAGGAAAGTCCTTTCTCTTATACCAATTGACGCAGGGAAGGACACGATGAGTTCGATTACTATCTTCGCTCAGGGATAACTACTTCAAATCCACGAAGTTTCTCTGGACTCCTCACAGAGATTCCTCGAATTCATGAGGAATGAAAACAGAAATAAGTTCTAATAATTCGAAATAAATTGATTGATGATATAAAAAAAAAATTACAATCCTTTAAAAAGTGAACTCAAACCTAGGACAAAGTTTTAAACTCAAACTCCCTAAAAACATGACTTACTATAAATAGTAAACTTATTATTTATAGACAGTCATGATTCCTACTAGACTTCATGGTTTTTGGCCAAATATAGTATGTGTCCAATTTAGCCTAACCACATTATTCTCCTAATTTTTCTAAGCCCTTTCCACATTGGGCATGACTCATAAAACTCAAAGGATCAAAAGTTAAGATCAAATTAAAAGTTATTATTTATAGTAAAAACATAAATAAAATGGACTTTCGACCATCGATCTAATAAAATATTGCAAATCCAGAGTGGGAAACCAGGAATATCCGGGTTGGTTGGCTAAAGTAGTTTCTCCTACCCCAAAATCATATATGATATGCCGAATAATTCATTCTAGTTTACGAGATACAACTGTTTTGAGGTTCTGACGGTCCTGATCACTTCCACCTCCAATCAGGCCTTCTCTAGTCCATCTTGGTCATGAAAGTGTCTGTGACCCGTTCTACATCTGAGACACACCTGCAGACCCTTGCTAATGGGTTAGGCATGGGCAAGACTTTGGATTTTCTTTTAGAAATGGTCGAGTTTAGGCTATCTCGGGACCTATTTTTTATGTCAATTACCTCAATAATGTAAAGAAAATATATTATTATTACGGTTCACTACCACCAAACAAAATACAACAATCGTTAGTAGATTGCTGATATATTAGACGATAGGTAAGGGAAATTATTGTACGTTTTCATGGTGTTACTTAAAAATCTTAAATCTAAACAATGATATCATTGTATTTTGGTGATGATTTAATATTAAAATAATAAAAAATACCATAGTTATGATTTTAATGTAGATAAACTAAATATGTGAATTGGCAATCAAATGTAAATGTTGTCATTAGACAAGTAGAATAATTTGTAATCATTACACATTTTCATTACATCACAGTGATAATTAATCAAATAGAGATGCCTTTAGAGCCTATTTGAAATGTGAGATTAAGTGGAATATAGAATTGCATTTAGTCTAATGTAAATTTCATCTGGCATTTGGAAGAGATGGGAGGAATTGGATTTATCCAATGATGCAAGGAGGGATGTGATGAGGTTGATCACTATCTTCCGAAGGAGATATCTACTTCGAATCCACGAAGCTCTCTGGACTCCTCATAGAGCTTCCTCAAATCCAAGAAGGATAAAAGTAAAAATAAGTTCTAATAAATTCAAAATAAATTGATTGATGATATAAATAAAAAAATAAAAAATAAAAAAATTACGATCCTTTAAATAATGGGTTCAAACCTAGGACTCAAACTCCAATTCAAATACCCTAAAAACATGACTTACTATAAATAGTAAACTTAGTATTTATGGACAGTCTCCATTCCTACTAGACTTCATGGTTTTCAGCCAAAAATAGTAAGTGTCCAATTTGGCCCTACTATCTTATTCTACTAACTTTTCTAAGCATGTTGAGCATGACTTCTACCGATCAAAGGATCAAAAGTTATACTCCAATTAAAACTTACTATTCATGGTTAAAATAAAATAAAACGGGACTTTTAACCATCGATCCGATGGAATCTCTCAAATACGGTGTGAGCAACCTGGCATAGTGTAATGCCTTGAAAATCGAGGGTTGAGCAAAGCTCTACTCTCGAGTTCCAACGCATCACTTATGCAATATGGATAATGATGTTTTAGATGTCGTCTATAGCAATGCATTAAACATGAGTGGGATTATACTAAAACAGCATATCATACTCTAGAGTTAATGTAATTAGGCAAGCGGAAGACTGTAATAGATATGTAAAGTATATAAGTGTTTCACAACCTCTAGAGTATGAGTATGTTACCAGGCTGAATATATACATGTACGGTTCCAAAATTTACAAATCATGAAAGTGTAAATATCCAACTAATCCATAAGTCTCTATAATCCCGTCAAATCAGCACGGGGTCTACATAGACTCGTCTAAGAGCTGAACATAGAAGAATCCTTTCTCCCCGCCTACGAAGTCCAACTCCACTGTATAGGCTTCGCCATCACCTGCATCTAAACCAGAGTCTGGGTGGTGTTTTAAAACACCGTCCCAGGTGGGAATGAGTAGCTAATTCAGTGGAACTATAAAGCAAAGGTTAACATGTTATCAATTCAATCAAGCAATAATGATAAAGCAGTACAACAATCATTTCCTAACTACTCTGATTAATGTAAGGATGTTATGTGGTAATGATGCATACCCTCGCCTGCACCCCTTCAGCGACATCATCTCACAATCACACATGCAACACTCCTGGTAAATGTGCGCTTCCTCACCAAAGCACATGCAATGCGGTGCATGATCGTGTTAGTCAAGTTCTTATTTAGGTTTATCAAAACAGCAACTTCGGGAAGCTAAGGTACCTCCCTTTAGATCATTAACCCAAACAATGATCTATCTAAGGTCGTCAATCCTAGTTAATCACATACGATAGGCAAGTTCGAGAGTTTATACTAGTGGTTGCTACGGGAGGCTCGTCACCTTAGCGTAGACTTAATTCATACTCGAGGTCACACCACCAATGCCCTACTAACTCGCAGTATATTTTCGAAGGCTCGTCACCAACCCGACTGGGGACCACAGCCAAGCTGCGCCAGGGTAGGCTTGTTTTATACTCAAGGTCACTACGGGAAGGCTCGTCACCTTAGTGTAGTCCTAATGTATACTTGAGGTCACTACGAGAGGCTCGTCACCTGATCGTACGCCGACAGCTCGAATACAGTGTCTCATACCACCGTATTCGGCTCACGAGTTTTGTGTTGCTCACTGGTCACTACGGAGAGGCTCGTCACTCCAGCGTAAGCCGACAGATCAACCACAGTGTCCCATACTACATGCCCAGCTCATGAGTCTTAGCGGATCGAGGTACCATGGTTGAAACGAGTTTTTACATTAGTAAGGGGTACCTTAGGTTCAAGCAGTAGCGTCCATACATGGTGAACATACAATAGGCCAATTGGGTTATTTGACAAGTTCGATTAGTACGAGCGCACGCTGATTTAATCGACGTGGAGTGCATAAGCACCCCGTGTGACCTAGCCACCGCCGTCAATCCTCGTGCGACCCGAATTCGTCTAACTTTCCAAATGTGGCGTGACTAGTTAGGCCACTCAATCGGGAACCATTACCGATTGCCTGGACTAGAAAGTAGTCTCAATCATATTCAAAGATAACATGTGGATACACATGAGAATCATATAAGCATTTAACAAACATTTCAAAAATAAATCTCATTCGAGCATTTTAACAAACACATTGAACATGTACTCATCTATATGCATTTCATCCATAAATCACGTAGCAGTAATTTAGATTACAGGTAGGAGACTATAGGTATTGATAAGGTAATTGAGAATCCTATCTCAACACTCTCATTAAATACAATTCAACTAGCAATTTCTCATTCAGACATTTTAGCAAACACTTAGACTACACATTTCAACATACATGACCTAAAATGGTTATCACATATATTATGGCAAATCCTTTCACAAAGGAGTTGTCATACGTATAACAAATATGTATTCTAGCTTAATAGTCGTAGCAAGCAAGAATCATAATTTCAAGTTCATTCAAGCATTTCAACAAACACTTGAAATGCATTATATAACCACATAGTTCACACACATGTATAGTTTACCGAATACATCATACCTAAGATCATATGGCAGCAATCAAGTCAAGCATAAATTATTGCTGACAGTGAAAGCCTTGAAAACCATAACCTAAACGTTTATAGTTTGCAGCTTTTGTCGGAAAATTCATTTCGAACTCGGTTCGAACCCTACGCTTCCATCTACAGAACAACGGCTACCTAACTCACGACATAGGTTAGCTATTTCGTCGAATCCTCTATTTGGATTACTAAAATAATATTAGGATTAGTATTTCTTACCCAAATCGTAGTTGGAATGGTTCGTGTAGCGATGGTGGGGAGGTGAATCGAGGCGTGGAGTTGTGGGAGTGAATCCCAGCAACGATCTCCAGGAATCCCTCTCTTCTCCTCATTCTTTTCTCCTCTTTTCTCTCTTCTCTCTCCTAAGGTTAGAGAAATTCGTATGAAAGAGAGAGGTGTGGGTTTAAGGTCCTTATATAGGCCCAGAACTGACACAAATGGCCCCAGGGCCATGGTATACTTAGGTTATAGCCAAAGGGCATCTGTTTCAAGCCAACGGAACTCATTTGGGGGTCCATTACCTGCACACGGCCAGGGGCAAGTTCCCTGATAATGGATCTAAGCCAGGTTAAGATTTCGGTCCGATCGGTTTTGTGGATCGACCGTAGAGGACCAGTTTCAGTTCAACGACTATCGTCACTTGATCAGGGCCACAAGTACACCGACCTGTGTAGAAAAATTTTCTGATCCAAGGGTATAGTTGGGTCAGAATCTAATAGTCTGGAACCTTAAATTTGGCCCACAAGCGAACGACCCAAATCACTTAAATATGAGTTCATTTTCTAAAGATATTCGCGTTTCTCACACACTTCACTTGGGGCTCAAGTTGTGCGTTTCTAGACACTAGTTAGGATCGATTCCCGTGATGGTTGTCAAGCCCAATAAGACGGTCATAACCATATATTTTCGCCATCATCGGACTTTCGACGCGCGGTCCAGGTCCGATATGGAGTTTTAATGTGCTCCCGAGAGCAACTGGGTTTTGAGATTGCCCCTAGGTTTTTAAGTAATGTTGGGTTAGAGATTTTAATGAGTTTGAGTCTTATAGTTTGTATATAAAGTGGTTCAAGCCAAATCCATCGATTATTTAGTTTAGTACTTAACTAAATTCCGCCCTAATTACGACAGAATAAGGTCCTAGGGTAGTTCTATGTCTCTTTTTGGCATTTTTTTGTTAGTATATTATTTTAATTATTTTTCTAATAGTTTATCATCAAGTCTACTTCATCCCCATCAAATTTCATTAGATTTAGTATTGTAGGAAAATTCTAAAAATTCTACAAGCAACAGCTGTCCAAACTAATGAATTCCGGACAGTTGTCACAATGACCTATATTTAATTATATTAAAATTTTTATTATATTTTTTACTTATTTTTATATAAAACTATACTTATCAAGCTTCAATTTGGCTTTTGAATTACCTAAATCAGAGTTATATCGAGGGAGATATGAATTTTCGAAGTCGGATGAAAAACTATAGAAAATGGGCAGCCCAGCTCGTTGTGGCCCGCCCGGCCAGCTGGACCGCGATGCATCGCCGTCACGGCGATGCCATCTGTGACGCCCCGGTCACTGCTTCATATGGGCAGGCACACATGTGGGCGGGCCCCCAAGTGTGGCTGGCAGGCTACTGTGTTGGGTGAGCTACTGTTGCAGTTGACTGTAGCGTAACTTGTCCCACATTGGAAGAGTTGTCTGGAGTTGTGGTGGTTATATGTTGGGTTTCTCCCTTAACAGACATGACGCGTTTTAAAGTTGTGAGCTTCGGCAAAGCGGACAATATCATGTGCTATGGGGGTGGGCCTTACAAATGGTATCAGAGCTGAGGACGGCTCTGCCCTCGGTGGAGGATATTGTGATGCCCCGGTCACTGCTTCATGTGGGCAGGCACACGTGGGCAGGTACACATGTGGGCGGGCCCCCAAGTGTGGCTGGCAGGCTACTGTGCTGGGCGAGCTACTGTTGCAGTTGACTGTAGCGTAACTTGTCTCACATCGGAAGAGTTGTCTGGAGTTGTGGTGATTATATGTTGGGTTTCTCCCTTAATAGACATGACACGTTTTAAAGCCGTGAGCTTCGGCAAAGCGGATAATATCATGTGCTGTGGGGGTGAGCCTTACACCATCGCTGCTCGCTGTCCTGTCTAGTGGTGGTTTCCCCACCCAATATTTAAAACGGGTGTATTTTATAAACTGAAATGAGTTATTTGACATGCAATATATGATTTTGGGGTAGGAGAAGCTGCTCTATCCAAATAACCTATTTATTTCATGAAATTCTAAAATTTTAATGATCAAAAACCTATTTTATTTATTTATTTACTATTTATAGGAAATTTTAGTTTGAGTGAAGTATTGTTCTTCATCACTTAAACTTTAGGATTTGTGTCTAATATGAAAGTACTTAGAAAAATTTGAAGAATAAAGTGGTGAAAGGTGAGATTTTGAAGGAAATGGGTCAAAAATGGATTTTAGACTTTGGGATTGAGTTCTGAGAAGTTAATAAGGTATTATGATTGACCCAGTGCCTAAGGATGTCCATCGCCAAGTTAGAAAAAAACCGGGACATTACACATAGCGTGGTTGGTTGGCTAAAGTAGCTTTTCCTACTCCAAAATCATATATGATATGTTACAAAAACTCATCTCGGTTTGCAAGATACTACTACTTTAAGGTTCTGAAGGTCCAAATCATTTCCACCTTTGATCGGGCTGGTCCATCTTTGCCATGAAAGTGTTTGCACCCCGCTCTACATCATCCAGGTACAGCGGTATTTGGTGGATTTTGAAATCCACCACATCTGTAGGCCCGACATTGATGTGTGCATTTTATTGATGTCATCCATCCATATTTGCCCTTTACATGTGACGATCAGAGTTACATATGCATTTGGGAGACAGCCATCAGTTGTGAAATCCACTCCGTTGATTCTATGGTTCATCAAATACAGGTTTCACTTAATACAATATTTTCTCCAAAGAAAAATTTAATCCTCATTTTTTAGCTCATATCCTAAAATGAGATGATAAACCGGATGTAAAGTAAGGTGGGACCCAAATTTTATAAACACTGGTGCCATTTCACGTATTTGTGTGTGGTTTTCAAGTGATAATAATACATGTATTTTCTTCCGATTCAAAATTTTAAAAAATCATTATTATTTATTTATTCTTCAAATGGAGAAACCTTTCATAGTACTTGTTGTTGGGTAATGTGTCACTTTAGTATAACATCTAAGTTGAAGGTACAATTATAATGCTCTGAAGAGTTGACAAACCCAGTGATCCATGGACCACACCATAGTTTTATCCTCCCGTGATTTTTGTGGTGTGGTTTGGGTTTTACAAGTGGGAAAGAAAGCATTGTATGTGAATATCTTTTTACGAGAGAGGATCTGGGATTCACGAAAGAGGGCTCCGTGTAACCTGTTGTAGAGTCACAGTTACATTCATCCACACAACTGTCTAACTTAAATAAATAAATAAATAAAATTGCCAGTCCATGTGAATGGGGTGAGCATGGGCAACACTTTGGATTTTATTTTAAAAATAAGTGAAGCTTAGGCTATCTTAAAGCTTATTTATTTCACTGATTACCAAGGTATGTCGTGATGGTACTTGTTATGTAAAAGTAATGGTAGCAATTGTTATACATTATGGGGTTGTTAATGTTGTTAAAAGATGTCTTAAATCTGAAAAAGTTTGGAATTTCCGTGATCCTCGGCCAGTCAAAGGTTACGCAGACTACGCGCGAACTACGTAAATTTGAGGCAAGTTCTGAACTATTTCAAGTTTGTGTGAAAGCAGGGCTTCCTAAACTATAAATAGGAGTCCCTAAGGTCATTCTACGACATTCTAAGGCTTTCTGATGTATTCCAAAGGGTTTCTAGAAGGAGTTCTAGGGTTTCAAAGGATGTAAAAAGGGTGAGATTCAAGCTTGTTTGAATAGGGTAAGTCCTCTCTCTTTGTAATTTATGCCTTCATAGTAGATTTCTGTCGCTTTGTGCCGTGGTTTTTTTTTGAAAGGGTTTTCCACATTAAATCTTTCTGTTCTCTTGTGTTTGTTTAGTGCTCTTAGATTACTATCCTAGATTCATATATCTATGTGATTCCGCAAAACAAATCCCAACAAGTGGTATTAGAGATATCGTTGGAGCACAGATCTGAATCTGCAGGATTAACAATAATGGGAAGTATTGGGTATGATATTGAGAAGTACTCAGACAAAAATAACTTTGAGTTATAGAATATCAAGATGATCAGTTTCTTAACCAAGTAAGGCGAGGATGGTGCTCTTGAGGCGAAAAAGTCTACCATGACTGGTGATGAATAGAATACCCTTGATAAGAAGGCCTTAGCCTCAATCCATTTATGTCTCACGGATGAGGTTCTCTATAATGTTTTGAAGAAGAAAACTGCGGCTAGTTTATGGGCGAAGTTAGAGGATATCTATGTGAAAAAATCCTCTGAAAATCACCTACACTTGAAGTGACAGTGGTATAACTTCAAGATGGCAGAGGGTGGAGATCTGGAGGCCCACATCAACAATTTTAATAAATTAGTTTGCAAATTGTTGGATATGGAGGAAGTGATCAAAGATGAGGAACAAGCATGTATGTTGCTGAATTCTCTTCCGGCATTATATGAGTCATTCAAAGACATAATGTGCACTATAAATAGAACCCTGAGTGTCGACGTCGTTATCTCAGCCCTTCAAGGGAAGGCCATGAGAAAGCTAAACAGTGACATAAGGACATCTTCCGATACACTGATTACGAGAGGTAGGAATTCTGAGCGAGGTACAGAATCTTCAAACCTATATTCAAATTCAAGGGCAAGGTCAAAGGAAAACTAAAGCGTTGGAACTATGGGATGTTTGGATACATGAAGAAGGATTGTACCAATCTTGAAGAAAAGAAAGAAAATTCAGCGGCTTCTTCCAAGGAGGCCAATGTTGTCCCATCTGATAAAGAGACAAGTGGTGGTGATGTATTATCTGTGTCTATGATCGGACACTTGCACAATAATCATGGAGATAAGTGGATCCTCGACACAGGAGCGTCATATCACATCACTCCTCATTAGAGTTGGTTCACCAATTACAGATAATGCGATGGTAGACAGGCCTTTATGGGCAATGACAATGCCTGTAATGTTGTGGCTATTGGTACGGTGAGCATCAAGATGTTTGATGGGATGGAGTATACTTTGACTAATGTCAGGCATGTTTCTAATATAAAGAAAACTCTGATTTCTCTTGATGCACTCGAGACTATAGGGTGCAAGTTCACCGGCGACAACAGTGTCCTTAAAGTAACAAAAGGGGCACTTGTGGTTATGAGAGCATAAAGGCACGGAAACTTTTACAGGTTGATCGGAAGCACTTCAGAGGGTAGAGTGGCAGCGAATGTTGTAGATTCCACGTCTACACGTATGTGGCATGCACGTTTGGGCCACATGAGCGAGCGAGACATGAAGGTACTGTCTGACCGACGTTAAATTTCAGCTTTTAAGAATTCTGATTTAGATATATGTGAGCATTGTATGTATGGTAAACAATCTATATTGTCTTTTAAATCTGAAAAATATGTATGTAAGGGAGTGCTTAATTATGTGCATCTAACGTATTGGGGTCATCGCCAGATTTTCCATTGGGAGGTCATCATGGTTTGTTTCATTCATTGACGATTACTCCAGGAAAGTTTGAGTTTACTTCATGAAATATAAATCTGAAGTTTTCACCATATTCAAACAATGGAAGGCAATGGTGAAAAAGCAGTTAGGGCGAAAAATAAAGGTTTTAAGGACTGACAATGGTGGAGAATTCACTTCCACTAAGTTTAATGAATATTGTAAAGATGAAGGGATCATTAGGCACAACACGGTAAGCCACAGCACGAACAAAACAGTGTGGCTGAGCCAATGAATCGGACTCTCTTGGAGAGGGTCCGATGCATGTTAAATAGTGTTGCATTGAACAAGGACTTATGGACTGAGGCCGTTAACATAACTTGCTATTTGGTGAACTAGTCTCCTTCTACGGCAATTGAATGTAAAATTCCATAGGAATATGGAGTGGTCATAAGCTGGACTACTCAGTTATGAGGCTTACTCTCATGTACCGTCCCTTTAGAGAGATAATCTAGACCATAAAGCCAAAAAGTATATTTTGTTGGCTATGATATTGGTGTGAAAGGTTACAGGTTATTCGACAAGGTTACACGCAAAGTCATCACTATTCGTGACGTCAGATTTGATGAAAGCTCCATATTCCACAAAAATGATCAAGAGGAGTAAGATGAACCAGAAATGTTAATCGTAGACGTCCAGATGGATACAGATGATACTCGGGCAGAGACAAATGCACAGACAGATGTACAGGATCAGGTGGAGCAGCCACCTATGAGAAGGAACCCACCGCGTAATCGCAAGTTACCAACAAGATACAGGGACGCCTCTAATATTACATATGCTCTTGTTACAGATGAGGGAGACCCGTCTAATATTCAAGAGACTCTCAGCGAACCTGATGTAGAAAAGTGAAAGGTGGCTATGGACAATGAGATGGACTCATTGTATAAAAATCACACATGAGAGCTGGTGGAACTTCAAGTAGGCCAAAAAGCAATCGAATGCAAGTGGTTATTTAAAAGAAAACAAGATAGATATAAAGCTAGATTAGTAGCGAAGGGTTATGCTTAGAGAGAAGGAATCGACTTCACAAAGATATTTGCGCCAGTGGTTAAGCAGGTGTCTATCAGATCTGAGTTGGCGCCGGTTGCCCAATCAATCTCGAGCTGGAACAAATGGATACCAAGATTACATTCCTACATGGAGAGTTGGAAGAACAGATCTACATAAAGCAACCAGAGAACTACGAAATTAAAGGAGAAGAAAAAAAAGTTTGTAGGTTAATGAGGCCGTTATACAATATAAAATAGTCTCCTAGGCAGTGGTATAAAAAACTTAATTCTTTCATATTGAGTCAGAAATTTACTCAGAGTGAATACAATCACTGTATCTATTACATAACGTTGAGTAATGGAAAATTCATCATCCTAGTATTGTATGTTGATGATATATTGATTATCAGTCATGATATGTCTGAAATCAACGTAATGAAGACTCAGCTATCAGGGACATTCGAGATGAAAGATCCGGGTGTTGCAAAGAAAGTTTTCAGTATAGATATTCATAGAGACAGGAAAAGGAGCAGGCTTTGGTTATCACAGGCAAAATACAATGAAAAAGTGTTGATCAAGTATGAGATGGACCAGGCAAAGCCAGTGAGTGCTCCCCACGCGGCTCACTTCAAGCTTTCCTCAGAACAATGTCTTAAATCAAATGAGAAAAAGCAGGTTATGTCTCATGTGCCTTATTCGAATGCAGTTGAAAGTTTAATGTATGTCATAGTCAGTACGAGACCAGATATTTCACATGCAGTCGGTATTGTGAGTAGATACATATCAAACCCGGGCAAGCAACATTGGGAAGCGGTGAAATACCTACTTTGATATATTCGAGGTATAAAAGACTACGTCTAAACTTTTGAGAAGACAGGGGCAAAGTTGATAGGGTATGTAGATTCTAACTACGAAGGCAGTGTGGATTCCAAAAAGTCTACTTCAAGATACTTGTTTATACTAGCAGATGGAGCAATTAGTCGGATGTCAAAGCTTCAGTCTGTGGTGACTCTTTCCACGATCGAAGAAGAGTATATGGTAGTGACAAAAGCATTTAAGGAAGATGTTTAGTTAAGAGGCATGATAAATTAGTTAGGACTTTAGCGGAAGGCCGTGCCGATTAACTATGATAGCGAGAGCACTATCGATTTAGCTAAAAATTATGTTTATCACACACGTACTAAACACATTGATGTTCGTCACCATTTTATCCAACACGTGCTTGAGGAAGGAAGCATAACACTGGAGAAAATTCACACCAGCGTGAATCCGATGACATGCTCACCAAGGTTGTTCCTACAGAGAAGTTTAAATTCTGTGCAACTTCTTTTGATTTGGCGATGACATAAAAGAAGAACGGAGTGAGCACGAGAAACATTGATTGAAGTTATGATAAACGCGAAAATAAGAGAAGAGGGCAAGAAGCTACATGTTTGAAGATTGAAAACATGGTAGAGATTGTTGTTAAAAGATGCCTTAAATCTGGAAAAGTTTGAAATTTTCATGATACTCGACCAGTCGAAGGTCAGGCTCGACTAGTCGAAGTGCGACTGGTCGAAGCCCTACTTCGACTAGTCGAAAGTTATGCGGACTGTGTAAATTTGAGGCGGTTTCCGGACCATTCCAAGTCGGTGCGAAAGTGAGGTTTCCTAAATTATAAATAGAAGTCTCTAGGATCATTCTAAAACATTCTAAAGCTTTCTAAAGTATTCCAAAGGGTTTTTAGAAGGAGTTTTAGGGTTTCAAAGGGTATAGAAAGGGTGAGATTCAAACTTGTTTGAATTGGGTAAGTCCTCTCTCTTTGTAATTTATGCTTTCATAGTGGATTTCTGTCGCTTCGTGCCATGGTTTTTTCCCGAAAGGGTTTTTCACATTAAATCTTTGTGTTCTCTTGTTTTTGCTTGGTGCTCTTGGAATATTGCTATCCTAGATCCATATCTATGTGATTTCGCAGAACAAATCCCAACAGTTAAGGTCATAATAGCCATTATGGAAAAAATAATATGTAAAGGCTATTACAAATTTCATAATAGCTCATTAATAAAAATGTAATAGCCAATGACAAGCAAGTTTTTATCAATTAAAAAACAAAAACCCAAAGAGACTAATTACCATTAAAGCGCATATCTGAAGGTAATGGTAGTGTCTGTTACAAGTACTATTACCATAATAGAATACCTTGCCAATTACTCAAATGAGGTAAAAGAAATATATTGCAATAAATATTTTACCACCACCAAACCAAATATTATTATCTAATGCATCATATATATATGGATGGTAAGTGTGGGCACATACATATGATGCATCATATATGTAGCTGATGATTGGGCAGGGTTGACATACATTTAACTCCACAATCCATTCTTAGACCCAAGTCTAGTCATACTAGGTCCCCATTTGGTCAAGCTTAGTAGCTTGATGAGGTTCAAGTGGGTTAGGTCAGACAGCAGGGTAAGAATGTGAATTACTTATAACCAATGGTTATAGGAATTCCTTATAATAATAATAATATGGCCCAATAAAAAAGTACCACGTGAGTGAAATGCAAAAATTTTAAAGGGGTGTTTGGATTGTAAGTTACTTTAGATAATCTTGGTTTCTACTTAATCAATACATAACTATGTTAGATAAACAACATACTTATCATCTAAAAAGTAAAAAAAACATATTTGGTTTTCAACATTATCAGTAATTATCTCGAAAGTTTGTTTGGTCCCCTTGACATCCAACATCCATTATGTGGGGCCAACCTTTGATGTAAATCGTTCATTGTGTGGGCCTCACTTGTGATGTGGACCATCCATCATGCAGGGCCCACCTTAGTTGTGGGCTATTCATCATTAGTGGTTGACCTTTAATGTGCACAATTCATTAGGTAGGGCCCACCTTTGATGTTAGTCATCCATCATGTGGGGCCCATCTTCAATTTCCACTAATTATCATGTGGATCCCACCTTTAATGTGGACATTCTATCATGTGGGCCCACCTAAAATGTGGGTCATCCATCATGCAGGATTCGCCTTGGATATGGGTCACTCATCATTAGGGCAACCTTTGATGTGCATTGTCCATCATGTGAGGCCAACCTTGATTGTATCATCCATATATGGGGCCCACCATTATTAATTGCCCATCATGTGGAGCCCGCCTTTGATGTGGGTTGCCCATCATGCGGGTCCCACCTTCAATGTGGGTTGCCCATCATGCGGGGCTTGCCTTGGATATGGGTCATTCATTATTAGGGGTGGACCTTTGTTGTGGATCGTCCATCATGCGGGGCCACCTCAATATGGGTCATCATCATGTGGGGCCCACAAGATCATCTACCCATTCATTGGAAGATTTTGCACTCTCATGAAATTAGAAGGGGTTCATGGCCAACGAGAATATATTCATTTAAATAATTTTCTAAATAAGTTGTTATGTCACCGATGAAAATAAAAGAAATAAGTTACTTTTGAAAGTTGAAAAACAATTAAAAAATAACTTATAAAGATAAGTTACTTAAAAAAATAAAAATAAAAAAATAAAAAATAAAAAATAAAAAATAAAAAATAAAAAAACTATTTATTTAAGTTTAATAATTAAACTAACTTTTTTTAAAGTAACTTATTAGCTTACATAAGGTTTTTTTTTTTTTTTTAAGCTACTTATTTAGTAGTATCCAAACGGCTCCAAGTAAAATAAGGTTTTTGTCTTTTTTCCTTGTGGACCACATTTTTTTAAATTGCACGTGACACTTTTTATTTGAGCTATGTTTAAGGTTGCATGAACCTCTCATTATACCAATTCATGTCTACAGGTTTGGCCTGACCAGACCAATTGTCACCCCTATATATGATGAAGAGTGGGGAAACAAGATGATTATAATGGAGATTACCACTGCAAGTTAGGAGAAAATTTTTTAAGCGCCCATGAGGGGCCATAAGACGCCTTTGATTTGAAGTAATCGATATCTCCATAAAAGATTTTCAGTCCAATGCACGTTTTCCCCTCTCACCATAAGACGCCTTTGATTTGAAGTAATCGTTATCTCCAGAAAAGATTTTCAGTCCAATGCACGTTTTCCCCTCTCTACGGTTTCTTGCATTGAAAGCGATCAGCATAACAACTCCAAACTTCAACGGGCTTATATATTTTATGTTGGCTGAAGATCTGGTTAAGATATACACTTCCTTAATGATGGTTTTAAAAAAATGGTGGAAAATCAAAAATAATGAACTGTTGATACTCATAAGGAAAAGTGCAAGAACATGATGGCTATGATTATCTTGATTTCCACAATAGGGTCCATTAAGTGAATTGGTCCCAATAGAAAATCCAGCTGTTAAAAGGGTGGGCCACAACATAAAGAATGCCTGTGGCGAAATCAGAATAGTCAGGTAAGCTATTGTCACGATATAGCAGTAAAAGCAAAACGTGTAGGTGGATCGACTCGTCAACATTCCTTTGAAATTGGATATACACAAGGAAAAGCACTTGCCATTCGTTGGTTATTATGGGCATCCCGAAAACATCGGGTCAAAATATGGCTTTCATGCTGGCTCACGGACATGAATTTAAAATATGGATTTTGTGGATCTCTTGTGCAGACTACAAAATTTAAATTTTGCAATTTGGGATTTGAATACAAACACATGTTACACGCCCTCTTTAATGATTATACAAGTATAAAAGTATCATTTTCTCTTCCCATCGATTGCATCCAAGGCCACAGGCGAGTTGAAGGGTCAGATCACAGGTGCATCTCTCTCTCTCAGATATACGAGGGCTTTGTGGGACACGTGCGAACATGGAACACATGTGCATGATCTTTTCCATTCATCAGGTGGGGGCACCATGAACATGCACTATTTGTGTGTGAGAGTCTGAGACCAATTGGTAGCCAAAAATAAATACCCAACAGTCCATATTCAATGTAAAAGTATGGCCCACCTGATGATTGGACCAGATTATCGAATAAATGGCCCCCATCTCACAAACATGCCACCTTGTTGCACTGTTCCGCGAAGGCCTGTTTGGATGCATGAAATTAGTCAATTCATGAATTTAGAAGTTTGTTATGGGTATCATTATGAAATTGTAAATTCTAATTGGTTTTTTTTTTTTTTTTTTTGAGTTTTTTCTATTCATGATTTTCTAGATTCGTTGTTCTGTTGAGCTAATTAAATTTATATTTGCATTGGTTAATTTGTTGTTTGAGGTTTTATATGTCAAATTCATGATTTTCTAGATTTATTGCTCCATTGGGCTAATTAAATTTATATTTTTAAAAATAAATGATATGTCATATGAAATCACCAGAACTGGACTATTCAAACTAGGGCTCAAAGTCGGGCGGGTCGGGTTGGGTTGGGTCGGGTCGGGTTGGTGCTCAACCCTAGCCCAACCCAAGGTTCCTATACCTCAACCCTAACCCAACCCAAGCGGGCTCAGTCAGGTTGGTTGAATGGATACATGCTAATATTTTCGTTATTACATTAGTCTATTATATTTTAATACATATCTTATTTTTTGTACCTATAATTTTATTAATTATATATGTAATTATTTATCGTAAAGAACTTCATTTTTTTCTAAACAAACAAGCTAAAATATATATTTGGGAGAGAGGATTCCGGCATATCTTATTAGCCTGAGTCATCGGAAATGGCATGGACCAATGAGACCCAACGACATTAGAATTTTCTATGCCTTCGACACAAATGATACGCACTTATAATTAAAAACTTATATATCCATCGGGTTCGGTTTCAGGTTTGGGTTGGGTTGGGCAAACCGAGACCTCAACCTAAGCCCGACCCAACTTTTATCGGGTTGGTGTTTATATATCCCAAGCTTGAGACCAAACCCATTACATCCTGCCCAAGCCCAACCCAATGTCGGGTCGGTCACGAGTCTGTCGGGTTGAACCTACCCGACTTTCAGCCCTAATTCAAACCATCCAAATTAAATATCAAAATTAAATATAATATAATCTAAGCCATCCATCATATATCTCACCTTTGATGGGAAGAGGTTCTTATTGAGCGGACAGTTGACTTACTCTCACATGTAATATTTAAATAGGACCCGCTTCCATTCGCTCTACTATATATATGCATTTCATATTCGCATTTTCTTGTAGTTTATAACAAATTTTTATGTTGGACAGGAGGAGTGATAGAAGAAGCCATGGAAGTAGACCTTTCTCCCAAATCACCCAAGCAAGTCTACAGTGGAGATGGTGGGTCCTACCATATATGGCAAAGCTCCGAACTTCCTATGCTCGGCGAGGCGAATGTAGGGGCTGCAAAGCTTGTTTTAGAGCCGCGAGGTCTAGCCCTTCCTCACTATGCGGATTCATTTAAGATCGGCTATGTTCTTGAAGGTAAATGTTGCTCATTTGAGTTTTATGTGCTTGTTTATGTTTATATAAGGAGATTGCTTCAATCCATAAATTGCCTATGTGCAAAAAGAGTAGACCGATGACTACAATAGACTAAGGAACCAAGACAATTGTGCTTGAAATCTACTTACATGTGAACGTTGAACAATCGAAGGCCATATTCATATATGGTGTGGCCCCCAATAGAGCCCTTCTAAGGCTACTCACAATCATTCATTGGGTGGGCCTTGATGAGGATCTGTTGGTCATTTTCCTAACCATCCTTCCTTTTCTCATGAATCTACTTACATGTGAACGTTGAACAATCGAAGGCCATATTCATATATGGTGTGGCCCCCAATAGAGCCCTTCTAAGGCTACTCACAATCATTCATTGGGTGGGCCTTGATGAGGATCTGTTGGTCATTTTCCTAACCATCCTTCCTTTTCTCATGATGACTAAACCTGGGCTGATTTCAGGACCATTTAATGTACATATTGGACCACACCCAACCCAATGGGAACCCAGATATGGCTTTAACAATTCCAATGTCTTGTGAAATGCTTCAGCAGTCTACCAAGATGGATTTTGAACTCTGATTTTTCACATGGAGGATCCTGTTTGCACAGGTTGCGGGAGAGCGGGATTGGTATTCCCGGGAGCTGCGAAAGAGAAGGTGGTGAAGCTCAAGAAAGGCATAGCCATGGCAATACCATTCGGAGTCGTCTCATGGTGGTTCAATGATGGAGAATCCGAACTCGTCGCTGTGTTCCTGGGGGACACTTCCAAGGCTTTCCAACCTGGTCTTTTCTCCTACCTCTTCTTAACGGGCACGAACGCTATCTTCACAGGTTTCTCAATGGAATTCATTAAAAGGGCTTGGGATTTAGATGAAGAAGAAGCAAATAAGCTCATGAAAAGCCAATCTGGCTCCTTGATTGTGAAGGTTAAAGATGGGCTAAACATGGCTGAACCAAACGAAGTGGATGGAGAAGGGACCGTTTTCAACTGTGACAATGCACCGTTCGATGTTGATGTGAAGAACGGTGGGCGTGTCGTTGTTCTAACAAGTGCAAACTTGCCTTTGTTGGGTGAAATTGGGTTTGGTGCCGATCTTGTGAAGCTAGATCCTAATGCTATGTGCTCCCCTGGATACTCATCTGATTCAGCATTTCAAATGACTTACATTGTTAGAGGGAGCGGCCGCGTTGAGATTGTGAGCACAGACGGTCATCGTGTTTTAGAGACAAGAGTGTCTGCAGGTTCGTTGTTCGTCGTGCCGAGGTTCTTTGTGGTGTCTAAGATTGCAGATGATGAAGGAATGGAATGGTTTTCTATCATCACAGCTCCACAGTAAGTGTCCTTTCTTTCCCTGTCCACTCCACAATTGTGTCACACATACACTGCAAATACAGATAATTCAAATGTAAATGTCATACCAATTACAACCAGCGGTCCACATTTCGTGGCGACCCAATCGGAGACGGCATCCGATGGAGGAGATTTTTGGCCACACAAATGAATTGGATCATCAAAAGGCAGCCACTGTATGTACATTTTGTAAAATTAAATTTGAGAAGTCTTTCAATTTTCGAAACAAAATGCAATTTGGTCTTACAATTGGAATTACAGTTCAAGGTTACCCGGATTGCGGGTCGCTTGAAAGCGTGGTACAAGAACAGGTATGCGGTTCCGTACTTCGGATCATGTGGATCGCTCCAGTAATGCTTACTAAGTTTACATTGAAATTTATAAATCAAAGGATGAATTATTCTAAATCTTCAAAGCTTAGGCCTTGTTTGGTTGCCGCTTAAAAAAAGTTAATCTCATTTTAGTTAATAGTAATTATATATTAAGAGATTTCCGTTAAGGATTAAAAATAATCTTGATTTAGCCCATAACTTATATAAACTATGATCTCTAATACATAATTACTGTTAACAGAAATAAGGTAAACTCATTTTTAAGTTGCAACTAAACAGAGTTTAGTATTGTATTGTATATGCCTGATATTAAATAAATTGAAGTAAAAATAGATAATCTAATTATAGATTTATATTATTACTTAATCAACAATAAGACTTAAATCATGATTTCGGGTCTGTAAAAATAGTGTTCCATATCATAAATGACCCATGATCCAGATTTTTACAACTTAATCTCAATTTTCTTACGGCTTATTTACAGGAAGCTGACTCTACTAAATGATACTTCATGAAATTTAGTTATTAGTCAGTCGACTCGAATCAAGTAAAGACTCATTCGAGTTTTGAATCGACCCAAACCGGTTGGATATCCAGTCGAGTCAAGTTTTCGGGTTTTGAGCTATGAGTAAAACTACCTGTCATTGATTCAAAAGCAGCATTTTTTTTTAATATTTACTTAGATCTGATTCGTTTTAGTAGCTATGCTTTTCCATAATTGGACTATTAGTGCTATTTTTAATGATTATTATGTTTTTTTTATAAAATCATCTCTCTTTTGACAGGCCTGTCTTCAGTCACTTAGCTGGGAAGACATCAGTGTGGAAAGCCCTATCACCACAAGTTCTAGAAGCTTCTTTGAATGTGGACCCAGATATAGAGAAGATTTTCAGGTCAAAGAGAAGCACAGATGCCATTTTCTTCCCTCCACCAAATTAGAGAAAGGCCCAGTTCTACTTCTGCTCCTTTTGGGCTTAAGATCTTGCAATTTCAAAGATTTCTTATGCTTGAAATAATCAGCTATGATTTCTCCTTATTTCTCTTTCCAACAAAGCAGTAATGTTGATCTGTTTTAATGACACAATGGTAAATGGTGTTGTTCAAAATTTGTAACAAAATTGTGGGTGTGCTTTGGATTCTTTGTTCTTGATCCTTCCATCCTCAGTTTGTAAAGGTGGGGCCTACAATTCTGTGATCCAGATCACTGATCATCATGGAATAAGACATCCACGGTTGGGCGCATCAGATCAGTGGTCTGGATTGCATGCACATGTAGTGTCTGCGACCTCGTGTCGAGGATCATACGATTATTCCAATACTGATGCTAGAGCCAGCATCACAACCGTTTGATCTAGAGATTAAGGGACCACCAATTACCAATCAATCAGGTGCATAACCTGCCACGACACTATCAGGTAGGACATGGTCCCCATGCCTAAAAACTATCTGATCAAGATCAGATGCTTGAGATGTAAATACACACCAAACTAAACTAGTATTACGAGAAATCATTTTTCATGCCTAAAAACATGAAAAAAAGAAAAACAGATATTCAAAAAATCCAACAATTTCAACCCCACATTCAAAATCTCAAAGTTCAATCAAAATGGTAAAGCTTAGATGGTTTAAGCTCCTTGGTCACATTGAAGAACCTTAGCACATGCAACCATCTATCCCACCTCTTGAGCCGGTGCACCGCCACCGTCTCTGGTATGAGCTCGTGTGAGCACCGCCCATTCGACCCAGGATAATCATACATTGCCGGCTTATCGCTAAACCTGTTCTTCCCCTTGTTGCCAGCCTTCAACCATCTCCCAACCAACTTATCCTCAGGCCCCACCGTATCATCGGCTGGGATATCCGATTCAGCTATCCATTCAACTAGGTCCCACGACAACACGAATCCCATGCCGGACATGTAATCGACAAACGGATTTTGGCTAGTGCAAGGGATGACGAAGCCATAATACAAATCCATCCTCTCTAACGGCTTCAAGGAAGCTGCTAGCTTGTCTACTCTTAGATAAACATCGTCGTCGGCCTTCATGACGTAGTCATATTGGCGGGAGAGAATGTGAGGTAGAGAAGAGAAGTAGGTGTACGTCTTCCCGGAGTTCATGTTCTCAGAACAATTGAGGATGATAATGTCATTGAACCTAATAACCTCCAGTGCGATGAGCATACGTTGCTCGACCTTAGTGAGATTGCAAAAGACGAACTTCACGTCGAATTCAGCAATGGGAGAAGATTGGATGCCATAGAGGAGGCGGAGGAAGTGGCGGTGTTCGTGGTAATCAGCCCGGGTTAGGATACCAATCAAAAGGCTGAAAGCAGGCCGTGGGTGGGCTGGAGGGACAACCATGGCATTGCCATAGGAAGCTAGAGTAGTAGTCTTAGTACTGATGTTGTAGGAGAAGAAGAGGAAGAGGAAAAGGAAGAGTGCAATAAAGGGGAAGGTGGCAAGAACTAGCCAGCGAGTAAGCATTATTTTCAGTTTTTTAAGTAACGAAAAATGGTGTTCCTGATATATACACATGAAAATGGGATTTGGGTGGTAAGGTTCTTGCAATTCTCGTTTGTCTGTGGGCCATGGTTTTTGGCTTGATTGTAACCGTAGATCATGTTATACACATGTTGGAAAAAAAGTAAAAAGAAGATTTTGTAACTTCCCCCTTGATTTTGAGGGAGATGCAAGGATGGCGTGTGAACTTTTCAAATTTAGCTGTGAGTGTAGAAATACAAAGAGGAGAGAGAGACTCAAGGTGCACTCGCAGCTCGCAGGTGCCAACACTGGAACACGTGTAAAGATCCAAGACGCTCATCTGGTGAGAACCACCTTGCAGATTCCCTTGGCCGAAATCAGGCCATTCAGCTCCTCTGCTGCTTACTTTGTTTCTAACCATCCCTTCTTTTGTTCCCTCAAAGGCCCACCTGATTGGCTGACCGGGATGGACTCTGGTGACAGAATTAACACAGTGAGGCCCACCTTGATGAACGTTTTGGATCTTTCCTACGTACGGCACGTATGAGCAGCAAGTTCAGGAAAGTACGCTCAGACCAGTGAACTTAGCAGGGCTAGGGATCTAAGGCTATTTTCGTAATTTTCAAGGAAAGCTATGAAATCCCTTTCATGTCTTCCCTGTTAGAGGTAGTTGAAGCATTAGAAAATACAAACTGAAGAATAACAATGACGAAACTACCACCATGACATTACTATTATTACCATTCATTAAAAGACATGGCCCGTACTACCCAAACCCAAGACAGCCGTTGATTTCATTCCACACCCAACAACCCAAATCTCATCCTGACATCACCACCATTAAAACCTTAGTTCAAGGTGGCCATTTCATCCAAGCCCTACAACACTACACCAACCTTTGGAACAATGGCCACAAGCCTGATAATTTCACCTTCCCTTACATTCTCAAAGCCTCTTCCAAACTCCCACACCCCACCATTGGACTCTCCATCCATTCCCATGCCATTAAAACTGGCTTCCACACTGACCTCTTTGTGGGCAACAGCCTAATTCTCTTCTACGCCCGGTTCGGCCACTTAGATACCATGCACCGACTGTTCGACGAAATTCCCCAGAAGAATATTGTCACATGGACTGCTATCATCTCCGCATACTCCCAGAATGGTCAATTCAGCTATGCAATTGAACTGTTTCATGGCATGCTGGTCGCAGATGTTAGACCCAACTCTTTTACCATGGCCGTGATTCTTCGCGGCCTCTGTTGCAACCAAGGAGCAATGCAAATCCATGGATTTATGATCAAGTGTGGTTTTGAGTCTGATGTCATCATCTCGACAGCTCTGATCGACTCATATGCCAAATGTGGGAACACCAAATTCGCCTGCCGTTGTTTCAGTGAGATGACTCAGAGAAATCTAGTTTCATGGAATGCAATGATTTCAGGATTTAACCGGAGTGGGAACGCTCAAGCAGCGTTGGAACTCTTCGTGGAGATGCAGGAGTCTAACACCATACAACCTGATACATTTACGATCGTTGCAATACTCGGCTCGTCTTCATGTTTGGCATCTTTGAGGCAAGGGAAAGAGATCCATGGTTTTGTATATAGAGCTAATATGGAGCATGAAATTTTCGTCACCAACGGGCTGATAGACATGTATGGTAAATGTGGAGATGTGGAGAAAGCGCAGCGAGTCTTTGATAACATGCAAGAAAGGGATGTGGGTTCATGGACTGCACTCATAAACTGCTATGGGCTGCATGGGCATGGCACCAGAGCCATTGCTGTCTTTGAAAAGATGAAACAGACCCCATCCGTCACCCCCAACTATGTAACATTCACAGCAATTCTGTCAGCTTGCAGCCATGCCTGCCTCCTACAAGATGGGCTCCGATATTTCAGAACCATGTCTACAGATTTCAGCATTGATCCCACCATGAAGCATTATGTGTGCATTGTAGACATGTTGGGAAGAGCAGGGCACCTCATGGAAGCACTGAAGTTCATTAGCGAGATGCCAATCCAACCTGACTCTCATGTGTGGGAAGCGTTGCTTGGTGCTGCTAGCATTCGAGGAGACAGGACAGCCACAGAGATAGCTGTGAAACAGCTGCTCGAGTTAGAACCTGAAAACTCTGTTGAACTACATGTGCAGTTGTCAAGCATATATGCTAAAGCAGGGAAGTGGGATGACGTTGCAAAAATTAGAGGAAGGATGAGATCCAAAAGCCCGGGAGTAAGTTGGATTCAGACTCTACGATAAAAACAACTATGGTGTGCAGGCATGATTCGCATTCATTCATGGAGAATATCAAATTCAAGATCAATGAAGCACCGATGTCAAAAAGAGGACCATGAATCCATCACCTCCTTTGATGAATGGAAGGAGCCATTCGCACTTGGAAACAAACAATAGGGTCAGAAAAGCGGAAACCGATGACCCACCCAATTCAGTTCTTTCCCTCACCCTTCCAAACACTCAGGCAAGTTCAAAACAAAGTGACCAAACCACCAAATGTCAACTTGGGTGTGCTCCAAACCCTACCTTATTCAGCAATATTCAATCTTCATTGCTGTGAACGTGGTGTTCTTTTTTCTTTTTTCTTTTTTTTTTTCTTTTTTTTTTTTTTTTTTGCAACGAAAAGGTTACTAATTCGATTCCAATGCTGCTCAATTGACTTCTACCTTTCAAATCAAAGCATTTATAGAGTCACATACAATGAATGATCATGTCTGAGATGCCAGCTGGCTTCTAATTTTATCAATACCAGAAAAAAAAAAAAAAAAAAAAAAACCATATTCATCTCATTAGCTAGACCGATGTCTTTCTTTTCTTTCTTTTTTTTTTCTTTTTTCTGAAGTGTACCTAATTCATTGTTTTGGGCAACTTAGGTTTGAAAAAAGGAAAGAAGAAAGGGAAATTAAATAATAATAATAATAATAATAAGAGGCATCACAAGCATTCGGAAACATCAAACCTATGTAGGGATCATTGGAGCAATTGGATTTCATTCCAGGAAATTCAGTACAATTTGATTAATTTAGAACTACAGGCAAAAATCACGAACATGCTTAAAAACCAATCTTACTGTTTTCTTCCAAACATTTAGGGCCCATTTGAATTGGCCTGGGATTTTGGGGAGGGAGGGAAGAATTAGTTATTCTTTCTTCATGTAAATAGTTGGGGTGGTTCTCGCCTTCTCTTTGTATAGTCCTTTGCCTTTTGGCATGTGTTTATAATATACCTTTGTTACCTTTCAAAAGAAAAAAGATAGTTTACAAGGCTGCTCTCTGGGTCGGTCAACTCGGCAAAAGCCAATGAGATTGCTTATTGTTAAGTTAGTGATTTAATCACCTATTTTGTCAAGCAGGGAAATGAAACAAGCGTTTCCAAAGTGCATCCAAACGCACAAGTGTATCCAAATGCACATGATCAATTGCCGCTTGGATCAAAATGGCCTTTCAGAGGATGCATCTAAACGGGCCCTTAACCTGTGTTTGTATCCACAAATGAAATGGAAGCCAAATAATATTAGTTCAATTGGGTGGAAATTGCCAGATTCAAGTGTTCATAACAAAGTAGCCTAAATTTTTGCAAGGATATGGGCCTCTCCTACGTCGAGGTGGAAAGCGACTGCCTGCTCGCTCGTGATTAGCCTTTTCTCCACAGCTGGGAACCCTCCTTGGAACGCATACTATTGGAAAAACCGTTTTCAAGCCCTTAGAGCCTCGTTGTCTATTTCAATCAAGCATATCCCCAGAGAAGCTAACTCCGTTGCGGACTGCCTAGCTCGATGGGGCAGCTCTAACCAGCAGCCCAGGATCTTCAATTCGGCATCCGACCTCCCTCTCTCTGCCAGAGGAGAGCTGGTCCTAGATAGGACAAGATTAGGGGCGGTCCGATTCTCTTAAGCTTTTTCCTGTTTTTTTTTTTTTTTTTTTCCTTTATATGATAGGAGGACCCCTTGGGGTGGGCCTCCTGAATGTGCATGCCTTGTACAGCAGGGGGTCTTAGGCCGTTTTTATGGCCTGAGCCCTCCGCTCAGCTTTTGTAAGCTCAGTTCTCCAAAGAAAAAAAGTAGCCTCAAATTACGGTTCATTCTTTTCAAGTCAAACTTGAAACATAATTCCAATTTCGAGATGATAACCCTTGAGATAAAAGCTAAGGTAATTATGATTTGCTCATTACGCTCTATGAACTGATTATTGAGTTGTTAGTCTTATAAGAAGACAAATGAACACTAGAACAGGCTATTGAAGATGAAGTACAGAACCTTAATAGTGCAGCCCTGTTTCTATAATTAGGTTGCAAAATAGTGCCAAAAGCATACTACTTCTAAAACAAACAAACAAAAATGAGAGTGCAAATAAGTGCTATATGAGATTTCCCCAGTAAAACTGTCAGAAGCAAGCATTGGCAACCAAATATTAGCAGATATGCAATAACGCATTACATTTCGTTATACCCTTGAAAGGAAGACCAGATGAAGAGAATTCAAATATCCCCAACACTCTATTCTATGGCTTCAACCCTTCTACAAACTCTTAAAGCTTCAAACTCAAATTGGTAACCACAGATAGGTACACGCATTAAGTTGATTTGAAGTCTTGTGCGAAGGAACCTAAGTCCAAGCAGAAGCAAGCACAGCTACATGCCAAGTACCGGTGCCTGAAGAACAGCAGTAGCGGTGAGTAGCATTGGTCCTAATTCATATGTCCGACAGGATCTCTGTTCCATGACAAGAAGGATGGATCTCCAAGAGGCCTGCAGAATAGCCATCTTAAGCTCAATTGACGTAAATATACTAAATGGCAAGTGGTAAAAGAGCAACAGTGGAATCCCACTTCTTTTCTTTTCTTTGGTAGATTGCACTTAAGAGGAAGTGGGGATGTGGTTCCAGAGTGTCTAGTGATGGCTGGATCCCAGTGAAAACTTGGGGGGTGTTTGGATGGAGGAAAACTAAAACGTGGATGCAGAAAAGTAACCCGGAGTCCTTAAGAAATGAAAAACCATGAATTCTAATCTTCCTTTCATTGTTTGTTTTGGATTCTACATAAATTAACCTTCTTCTTCTTTAAACACCCCACATAGTCACGCCGTAGTGGGATTTCACCACCTATGGAGACTTGAAACCTTGACTGGGTGTTGAAACTACTGAAGTCTACCACCCAAGCAAGAGTAAGGATCTACATAAATTAACCTCATGCATCTTTTCTACCTCGGAAATTGATTGGCACGTTTTTTGGGTGAAATGGATGTCCACAATATTTGAGAAGCTGGGAAATGGAAACCAGTATCCAGGGCTACTTTTTTCTATCAAAGGGAGGGCAGAGGGTTTTCCATAGAAATCGATTTCATTTCAAGGGTTTCCACGTTCCCAAATGCATTGTGGGGAAATATGAGAGAGTTCATTGACCAGATGTGCTGCATGGGTTTCGCTGTGGGAAGCTTAGGAAGGCAAAAACTTAAGAATCAACTCATCCAAAGCAGCCTAGGTATGTGTACTCTTTATAAATAAATAAATAAATAATTGATGGAGAGCAAATTGAGATGGTTAGGTAAGAAGCAGCAAAGACAATAGACAACTCCAGTAAGGAGGGGAACTCGATTAGGGTTGAAGGTCCTGAAAAGAGGATGAGAGGGAGACAAAAAGGGACATGGATCAAGGTGATCAGAACATATATGGCTTGTTCACTTTCCCAGGATAAGACCATAGATGGGATTGATTGGTGAAACATGACTCATAAAATCAACACTGGATAGCATAGATGATGATTGCACTTAGGAAGGATATCCTTCTTCAACGGCATTTACTTCTTTTCTTTTGAAAGATTCAATGAAGACGCATAGAGAAAAATCACTACCAACAAAAAAATAATTTAGCAAGAACAATGATGGCATTCCATTATGCCCATTTTACGATTTTCAGATGACAAAGGTGTTCCAAATGTCTCATCCAGTCAAAATGCCAAATTATGCCCCAAGTAACAGAAAACTCGAGCAGTATGTTATGAAGCTAACCAGAAGTAAACTGGAAACTCTTATGTTATTTTACTTTTATAAATGGGGACTGAAAACCTGCAACCAGCTGTAGGTAAACTTCACCCGTGACCCATTTTCACAAGCATTTTCCATTGAAAATATAAGAAATTATCACAGGAAAAAGTGAAACAAAAATGAAAGAGGCATATAAATATGCTTTCATTGGTAGTAAAATATTGGGCAAATGTATACAGATTTTTCAACATTATAAAGAAAAAGGATATATGCTCTATCATAAACAAAGGGCCATTGATCATTATTGAAATATCAAAAGGATTTCTAGATCATCCCACAAAATCTTGAACTTTTCCTTCGATTACTTCAAAAGTAAACAATGGGGTACGCAAACAAAGCAACCAATTATCTGATCGAGTCCCAGATATGGCCGATTGTGAGATAGGCCCATATATGGGCTCACATTGCATACCAGGCCCATCCAAGGGTTCAGACTACGGATCGGATCTTCCTAACCATCCAGATTGAGGATCTGAACTATCCAACCATCCAGTATTGAAGATGTGAACCACATCAGAGGTCCAGATTGACCTGATCAACCATCCAGATCAGATCAAATGTCATAGTGATTATTTTGGACTGGACGAATAGTTCGATTGAACTGTGTGACCCACGAATCCAATTGGATGGCCCTGATGGACTAGCAATTCCTGTGGGGTCCACATGTCCACCCATAAACGGTTTTAGGAATTAACACAACCTATAAGAGGAGAAATAGGTTTTGCACAACCATAATGCCCTAAGGGCTATATGGAGAGATTTAGTAGGATTTAGACCTAAGTTATTTCTTTTTATATTCCCTTATATTTAATTGCAAGATAACTAGGAGTAGTTTTCATTTAATTTGCAACATGCATTGGCCAATAGTGTTCTATTCTAGGCTTTCCCTAGGAGGTATTCTTCTAGAATCTAGTGGTGAGATGCCTCTAGATCCCTTTGATGTGACACCTTAGGGTTTATTGTGTGGTGGACTCCACGTATTTTCTGCTGCAGGAAGAGATATCATCAATTTTGTGGCAACAGTTGTACAAAGGTTTGAAAGTCAATCTATTTTTATTTATAAAAAATAAATAATTAATTCTTGTTCAAATCTTTCAAGTTGCGCTGCATCACGGACTCTCGTGAACTTTCTCCATATTATGTCAGAAAGAGCAAATTTAAAGATGAGCTCAAGGCCAAGAAGAACAGGAACCATAGACAAGCAACGAGCAAGTCACTCACCTTGGCCTCGCAAAGTACAAGAGTATGAAGCTAATTGCCAAGAAAAGGCACAATCCACCAACTGAGAGATATGCTACACCAAGGAAATCATTTTTTCCACCTATCCAACTGGTAGTTGAAAGAACCAACTTCTTCTTTCCCCCAAAACTGTACGTGTTATAGTTGTTCTGTATTACCACAGTTATTTGCTCATTAGCTTCCAGGTCCACCTCTATCTTCCCCCAGAGTTTCCTGAAAGTGGGCAGTGCGGCAGTCCTCATCCAAACGATAAGATCTTCTTGCTCACTCAACTGTCATACACAGCTGAAGCAATCAATAGAAATGAAAAAAAAAAAAAGCATAAGGTGTTGAAAGGGAGCCTGTGGAAGATGAGCAGGAAATTTTAAATAAATCAAAAAAGGTATCAAGAAAGAAAAAAAATTTGCACTTACAGGTTTGCTGGCATTAAGCTTGGCACCCCCAATAAGGCCTCCGCTCTGGAAATTCTTTGGATAGACATCATCCCCAAACTTATGACCCTGGTCACTCTTCCAAGCTATATTCTTCTTGTTCACTTCCAATACCTTGCTGCTTAATGAAAATCTGTATGTATCATTGAACAAGCTCCAAGCAATGAGACCACAAGGAACAATTGGTAACCCATTTGAGGCGGTGGCCTCAGGATCACAAGAACTAGTCTCATTCTCATTCTTCTTACTCTGCAGCTGTTTGTCGTTTCTGCTTTTAACATATCTGAAAACAAGTATTAGCAACAGCATCAGTTTGCAGGCACGGAGAGGCTCAAGATTTCTAACAAAATAGTAGTCTCAAAAGGACATGACTCTCTTCTCTAAGGAAACGACGTGGGCCAGAATATTGGAAGGATTTTGGAAGTGATGCATGATTATGACTGATATAGGTTCTGGATGTGACCCATGGAACTGTTTACTTGATCTTTCTGAAGAACTACAACAAGGATTAGTTGACTTTCCACCAGTGACAATCATAAGCTAAAACCAGTGTTCGAAATATCGGTATCGCTGTATGTATCGCACCCTTGAGAGACAGATACGTATCGGTTATTGCATGGGATATATCGTTTGTATCGCATAATTTATCGAATTTTTTGGGAAACATGGGGAAACATTAAGAAAATGGTTGAAATTTTTAATGAAACTTTGAGGATTGTTAAAAAAGCCCTTAATACACAATTTTAAATCATAACATTTCAAAAAAAAATATGCACATAATAAGTTTCCTTTGTATAGGGTCCTAAGCTATGCGATGTTTAACTGAACTAATGCAAGTATATTTAAATTGGATGCATGATATTTATAAATATATCATGGTCATGTATGAAAACACAACTATTTGGAGATATCATTTTAGGCCATGAGAAAAAAAATGAGTCAGATCTAAAGCTCGAGTGAACCCCACCACAGAAAACAGTGGAGAGAGTGATGCCCACTATTAAAAATTTCTAAGGGCCACAAAAGTTTTCAATCAAGCTGAAATTTGTTTTTTCCCTTCTTGCATGTCTGTCTTAACTTATAAATAGGTTGGATTTCAGATAAACATCATAGTGGACCTTTGGAAGGTTTCAACGGCGGGCGTCCCTCTCCTCACTGTTTTCTGTGGTGGGGTCCACTCCAGATTTGGATCTGACTCATTTTTTGTCTCATGCCTTAAAATAATATAACCAAATGTATGGACGGTGTAGATACACCGCATACATCATGGTGGGCCCCCAGAACTTGGTGCGTCACTTCGGTAGCCAGTCAGGCTACCCGTGTCTGGACGCGGATTGCGTACTACCCCCGCCCGTCCTTAACTTCGAATGGGCGGTTCTGTGGGCAGGCCCACCATGATGTATCTATACATCCAAGTCATCAATCCCTTTTCTCATATTATTTTAAGGCATGAGCACAAAAATGAGGCAGATCCAACGTTCAAGTGGACCACACCAAATAATAAGCTTAGTTGCATTAAAATGCACAAAGCATTAAGTTTTAATGCTAGTGGTCGGTGCTTTGTGGGCCCCACAATAATGTATTTGTTTCATGCATTCCGTTCATCCATTTTTACGGAACATTTTAGGGATTGATACAAAAAATTATAAGGATATAAATCGTAGGTGGATCACACCACAGGAAAACAATAATGATTGGATATCCACCATTAAAATCCTCATAAGGCCCACTGTACTGTTTATTTGACATCCAATCTGTTGATTGGGTCCTAAAGACCCAGATGAAGGGAAGAAATAAATATCAAGTTGATCCAAAGCTTTTATGGCTCCAAAAACATTTTTAATGGTCAACGCTCATTCAACACTTTTTTCCTGTAATGTGGTCTACTTGAGTTGTGTATATGGTTTAATTTTGGGCTCAACATCTGAAATGATCATTAAAAACGGATGGACGGCGTGGATGGACCACATACATTAAATGTGGGCCCAAGTGAGTTTATTGAGTACCATAAGAGCGTACTGAGTAACGCACACGTACGGATTGCATTTTCACGGAAGCGGATTGCGTACTGAGTAAACTCTGTGGGGCCCACCATCATTCATGCACTTTATCAACTCCGTACATAAGCTTTATAATATAATTTTAGGGCTTTAAAACAAAATTTAATCATATCCAGAGTTTAAGTGGACCACACCACCTGAAATAGTGTGAATTGAAGTCTACCGTTGAAAAGTTCTCGGGGCCCACAGAAGTTTTAGATCAAGATGATATTTGTGTTTTCCATTCATCCATGTCTGCGTGATCTTATGAACAGTTTGGATGACAAATGAACATCACCGGGGGCCTTAGAAATGTTTCAACGGTGGAAATCAATACTTCCACTATTTCCTTTGGTATGGTGTACTTGAGCTTTTGATATACTTCAGTTTTGGGCTCAACCCCTAAAATGACCTGGAAAAATGTATGGACGGTGTGGATAAATCACATGAATTCACAGTGGGCACAACAGGGTTTACTCAGTACGATGAGAGTGTACGAGTAGCTCAGTACACGTCCTGATTTCGTTAACCCATCCGCGCGACTCCTTTCACCCATCCGCACCCCTCTCCTTCACGAACGCATGCCTTCTGGAGCAACAATCGCGGCAAGGTTTCCTCAATCCGGTGTGATTTCTCGCCGGAATCTCGGAAAAATTCCCACGAACGCTCTCCAATCAGCGAATGGCCCACCTCCGATCACCGATCTTCGCTGCAGCCTACAGGTACTCTTCGATTTCTCTTTTTTTTTCTTTTTTTTTCTGATTCAAAATTTTTTTCCGCGCGATATCGACGATATATTGGCTGATATCTGGATTTTGGGTTTTTTGGTATCTTTCGAGGGTTATCGCGAGGGTTTCGTCTCGCAGGGGTGCGATAACAATAATATCGGCCGATAGTATCGATATTTCGAACACTGGTTATGGGTACTTGCAAAAAACCATGACGGCTCAACGGGAACTATTGATGAAATTTAGGATATCACTGCTAATGCTTGTGTTTCCTTGCATCACACTCTTAGGGCCTGTTTGTTAACACTGAAAAAAACTACGGAATGCGGAATTCAAAAAGGGCTCCACGTTAAGTCTTGTTTGTAAATGCTAAACCCAGAAACCGCTCCGCAATTTGCGTTGAAATTTTTCGGCGAAGGAGGCTTGACTTAAGGGTGAATCAAGAATGTGCTCCACGGACTATTTTTTAAAAAATCCAAAATTGCCCTGCGCCAAAGATTTTCTCACTTTCCGTAATACACAACTCAACTTTTTACATGTGGCACTTCTCTGGGCCTACCATGATTTGTGTGTTAGATCCACACAGTCCATCAACTTTTCTAGATCATTCAAGAGCATGATCCTAAAAAATGAGACACATCTAAAGCTAAAGTCGACCACACCACAAAGCAATGGAATGGAATGACTACCCTTAAAACCTTCCTAGGGTCTACTTTGAAGTTTATTTGCCATCTAACCTCTTCATAAGGTCACACAAACCTAGATGAAGGGAAAACACAAAAATCAGCTTGATCAGAGCCTTTTGTGGCCCTGAGAAGTTTTCAACAGTAGGCACCCAATTCCCACTGTTTTCTGTAGTGTTGCCTACTTGAGCCTTAGATCTGCTAGCTTTTGGTCTTATTTCCTAAAATGATATGGAAAAATGGATGGACGGTGTGGATAAAACATATACATCATGGTAGACCCCACAGACCCCAGACAGGACTATCAGTCTCTAGCTAATCCTAGTGCGGGTAGTATCGAATCCCCACCCGGATTTGCAGGGGAAGTGGTGGTGTGCCACAAGCCACCAACTTCCATTTTGTGTTGATGTCACCAAGTTTTGTGGGGCCCACCATGATATATGTGTTATATCCACACCGTTCACCTATTTGGAGAGATTAGTATAGAGCATGAGCCCAAAAAATGAGTCATATTAAAATCTCAAGTGGACCATGCCACAAAAAGAAGTGGGGAAAATGATTCCCACTGTTGAAACATTCAAAGGGTCCACCATGATGTTTATTTTCCATCCAAACTGTTCATAAGGTCATACAGACCTGGATGAAGGGAAAAACCAAATATCAGATGGGTCCAAAACTTCTGTAACCCCCAAGAAGGTTTCAATGGTAGATGTTCAATCCCCCACTGCTTTCTGAAGTGTGGTCCATTTGAGCTTTGGATCTGTCTCATTTTTGGGCTCAAGCCTTAAAACATTCTCACCAAATGGACGAACAGTTTGGATATAACACATACATCATGGTGAGGCCCACTAAACTTGTTGACGTCAACACACAACAGAGGTCACATAATTGGCTCCTCAAGCGGATTGCCTACTGACGCTGCCAGTAAGGAGTTGGCTATTGGATAGGGCCTCACCATGATATATGTGTTTTATCCACACAGTCCTTTTATTTTTCCAGATCATTTTATGGCATAAGCCCAAAATTGAGACATCCAAATCTGATGCAAGACAATTAACCACTTGCTCTAAAAGTTCGAACTGTTAGAGCATGGTGAATTAATCCTTTTATCTCATAGCCCAGGCCCCACATCTCATGGGTTAGGACCTCGGCCAAACCCCCCTCGTGGGCCCCAAATCACATGAGTACCGCCTCACACGGGCCGCCCACCCCGAGTGTGTCCCCGCATCCCACAGGCTACCCCACTTGAGCCTGGTGTGAAATGCGCATTAATCACCCTCGGTGAGGAGTCTCGAACACGAGACCTCCCCCGTAGGCCCCACCCATCCCGAGTGTACCCCTGCATCCCACAGGCGACCCCACTTGAGCCCTGTGCGAAAATGTCCCTGCATTAAAATCTCGAGTAGACCACACCACAAGAAAACAGTGGTGATTGAACACCCATCATTAAAACCTTTCTAGGGCTCACTGTAATGTTTATTTACCATCCAACGTGTTCATTAGGTCATACACAATGTTCGAAATATCGGTATCGCACAATGTACAGTACCCTTGGGATAGAGATACGTATCGGTTATCGCACGGGATATATCGTTTATATCGCGTAATTTGTCGCACTTTTTGGGAAACATTGGAAATTTTGTTGAATTTTTCAATGAAAATTCAGGGATTATTAAAAAAGACACTAATACACACTTTTAAATAATAAAATCTCAAAAAAGAAGTGGACATAATAGGTTTCCTTTGTATAGGGTCCTCGGCTATGCGTTGTTCGATTAAACTAAGACAACTATATTCAGTATCCACCCCGTCCATCCATTTTTTCATATCATTTTAGGACATTATCCAAAAAATGAAGCAGATCCAATAATCAGGTGGACCATACCATAGGAAACAATGGTGATTGACCATTAGTGGGCCACCATCGAAACCTTCCTAAGGCCTAAAGTGATGTTTATTTTTCATCCAACCTGTTCATAAGATCACAAAGACATGGATGAAGGAAAAGAACAAATATCAGCTTGATCCAAAACTTCTTTGCCCCCAAGGATTTTTCAACGGTAGACGTTCAATTCACATTGTTTTTTGTGGTGTGGTCCACTTGAGCTTTGGATATGATTCATTTTTTGGGCTAAAATCATAAAATTATCTAGTAAAATAGATGGACGGAGTGGAGTGGATAAAATACATTAATTACGGTGAGCCCCAAACTCCGTATCCTATAATATCCAATTTGCTTCCCATCACACTGGTGGAAGCGGATTGCGTACTGAGAAAACTCTGTGGGATCCACCGTGATTTATGTATTTGATCCACCACGTCCATCTATTTTAACAGTTAATTTCAGGTCCTAATCCCAGAAATAAAGTATATCCAAAAATCAAGTGGACCACACTACATGAAATAGTGTGAATTGAGTGTCTATTGATGAAAAATTCTGGGGGGCCATAGAAGTTTTGGATCAAGCTGATATTTTTGTTTTCCCTTCATCCAGGTCTTTGTGATCTTATGAACATGTTGGATGACAAATAAAGATCACTTTGGGCACTTAGAAAGGTTTCAACAGTCGAAATCATTATTCCCACTATTTCCTGTGGTATGGTCCACTTGAGATTTGGATATGCTTCAATTTTTGGCTCAGCGTCTAAAATTAAATGAAACAACAGATGGACGGATTGGATAAAACGCATACATTCATGGTGGGCCCAACTAAGTTTACTCAGTACGATAAAAATCGTACTGAGTAACTCAGTACGCAATTCGATTTCCACACTGGCAAAACAACGGACGCGGATTTACGAAGGCTTCCTGCGCAAGGATGCTGGTGGGGCCCACTATAATGTATGTTAGAAATCCATTCCGTCCATCCGTTTTGCGAGCTAATTTTAGGATGTGCTACCAAAACTGAGGTGGATACAAAAGTCAAGTGGTTCACACGAGAGGGAAAATTAGGAAAAGAAATTCCTACCGTTGAAACCTTTCTGAGCTCCACCTTGATGTTTATATGCTCTCCAAACCGTTTATAAGGTCATTACAAATGGGATGAAGTGAAAACACCGAAAAGATAGCCTAATACAAAACGTTTTTGGCATTAAGAATGCTTCAACGATGCTCACTTTTTCCTCTCGTGTGGCCCACTTGAATGTTGGATACACCTCATTTTTGGTCGCACGTCCTAAAATGAGCTTGCAAAACGTATGGACGGAGTGGATTTCTCACAAACATCTCAGTGGGCCCCACCTAGCATCCATGCGCAGGAAGTTCCAGCAAAGGGCTTTAGTAAGAAACACGCACCCCAATACTACGCCACTGCCGGGGCTTGAGCAGTACGAACAGTTCAAAGTTATATGGGCCCCACAATAATGTATTTATTATATCCACACCATTCAATTATTTTGAAAGATCATTTTAGATTATGAGCCCAAAAATGAGTCATATCCAAAGCTCAAGTGGACCACACCACAAATAGCAGTGGGACGATGATTCTCACCGTTAAAACATTCATAGGGCCCTCCATAACTTTTATTTTTCATCGAATCTATTCATGAGTTCAGACAGACCAGGATGAATAGGAAAAAAAATATATCATATTGATCCAAAACTTCTGTGACCTCCAAAGGGTTTCAATGATAGACGTTCCCACTGTTGTTTGCAATGTGGTCCACTTGATCTTTGAATCAGTCTTATTTTTCGACTCAAGCCGTACGACGAGCTTGACAAATGGACAAACGGTTTGGATACAACGCATACCTTATGATGGGACCCACAGACCTCAGTGACATCAACACACCAGTCAGCTCGATGGTGTGCGGTACACCGGCCAACCCAAATTCCATTAAAAAGGGCCTTTTTTCTACGCGGAGAGGGTTCCGGCAGTCCGGAACCCTAAAATTTCTCCCAAATCAACGATTTCTCCAGATCTCGGCGATGATTTTTTTGGATTTCGAAGAGGATTTCTCCGGATTTCACCCAAATCCAGTCGAAAGCTACCCTCTTAGGCAGATTGAACAAGAGATTTTTTTCTATATTTTTGGAATTTCTGGATGGGATGCGGATGAGATGTTGCCAGAAAATCTGCAATATCAGGCATTATCGTGCGATACATCAGCAATATCTCACGATATTTTGTGATATATCACACGATAAATGGAAGTTTGGCAAATTTTTCGCATTTTTTTGTATCTATGGAGGGTTTCGTATCGCTTACTTCTGATACCGATATTATCGATATTACGAACACTGGTCACACATACCTGGATGAAGGGAAAACACAAATATCAACTTCATCCAAAACTTTTGAGGTCCCTAAGAAGCTTTTAATGGTGGGCATTCAATGACCACTCCAAATGAGATTTTGACCTTCCTCATTTTTGGGATCATTCCCTAAAACGATATGGGAAAATGGATGGACGGCGTGGATAAAACACACACATTATGATGTGGGCCACACAACACCATCAAATAGCTAGGGGCTACTAACATCGTCAATACGCAATCCGGATCCACTTAGGTGGGTGGGACCCTTGTCCATTCATATCGAAAGCTCATTCTTAGGCATGATCCAAAAAATGAAGCAGATCCAAATCTCAGATGGACCATAGTACAGGAAACAGTGGTAAATGACAATTAAAAATTTCTTGTGGGCCACAAAAGCTTTGGCTTAAGATGATATTTGTGTGGTCTCTTCATCTAGGTCTTTTTTACCTTATCAATAGGTTGGATGGCAAATAAACATTTCAGTGGAATCTATCAAGTTTTTAATGGTAGGGATTCAATCACGACTATTTGCTGTGGAGACGGGCAAATGTGTCAAATTAACATATTTCAGACATTTCGGACATTAGTTAACAAACAAGTTGTTTTGAACTCAATACTTAATTTTCCGACTTCAGATTCAGACTTTAGATTCAGATTTCAGATTCAGGCTTCAGACTTCAGACTTAACAAACAGGCCCATGAGATTGCTTGAATTACTGAGCAGTTTGATGTGCCTACTATTATAGAGGGTGACTCCAACATCATCCCATGGGCTACAAGTAGTTGCAAAGAACCATGGCGCCTCAATGGGAACTTTTGATGAAATTTAGGACATCACTGCTAATGATCATGTTTCCTTTTGTCATACTCTCAATCCAAGGACTTTTGGGTCCTTCTCTCATCCTCTTTTCAGGCCCATCAATCCTAGTCAATACCCCCCCCCCCCCCCCCCAAATACTAGAGTTGCTTGTGGTCTTTTGTAGGTACACAACCAAACCATCTCAACAGTTTCCTCCATACTGGAGTTGCCTGTGGTCTTTTGTTGCATGTGACCAAACCATCTCAATATGTTCTCCATCACTCTCTTATTGGGATTCCTAGGTTGCTTCCAATGACCTCATTCTTAAATCTATATGTCCTAGTCTTCCAACACATCCATCTCGACATCCCCATATCTGCAACACTCAATACCTACACATGCTGCCTTCTAACTACCCAACACTGCCCCATATATCATCTAAATAGTTGTCTTATAAAATTGTCCCTTAAGTTTCGTATGCATGCAGCTATCACACAACATTCAAAAGGCACATATCCATCTCATCCACCCAGCTCCAATTTATGGAAACATCCTTATCAATCACCCCAACCTTCTAAATAATTGAGCCAAGTTAATGAAACTCATTGTTTAAGGAACCTCCTGAGCATCAGTTTTAAGTAGAAACCTTGCCTCTATAACTCTTCTTACTAAAGTTGCATTCCAAATACTTTGTCTTGGTTCTACTACTTTCGAAGCCTCTAGACTCTAAAGCCTTCATCCAAACTTCCAATTTAGCAGTCTGGCTGAAAAGCCGTTGCATGCTAAAGCCTTCCATACGCTACTAGAGCTAGAAAAGTCCCATGAGCAAGCAAGTAATGGCTAGCTGAAAAGCTGTTGCATGCTAGGGCACATAACATTGTTCGGTGTCTTGTTGCTTACAAAAGGCGGAAATCACATTGTTTGCAAACAACAAATACCGAGGAATCTCATCCTGCACAATTGAAGTTAATTCATCTATAAAAAGTGCAAAATGTAAAGGCGGCTGATCCCAGATGAAGATGCCCTGAAACTAGGAACATCAATGTCACCACAGATCATTGTCACTATTATAATGGCATGCTCATACATTTCTTTAATGGTATTGATAAATCCTCCTAGGAAATATTTCCTCCCCATCACCCACCACATAACCTCCCTAGGTACTCCACCCTATGCTTTCTCCTGGTCCATAAAACCATGCCCAGATTCTTCCTCTTATCTCTATACTTTTCCATCAGTTGTCCAAGTATAATATAGTAGGAATTTTGAAAAGATTCTGTAAATAGATTTTGGTTTACGTAAGTGAAAGAATTCGCCATATTTTCAAACATCATTACCATACAAATTATTACAGTAACTTAAACCTTAATTCCTATTGTGGCACAGCAAAACCATTCCAACCAAGACCTGTCCAAGTTGGCCACAGTGAAGTACTCAATACGGTTATTTTAAAACTTTGCTTGAAAAAAACACTGGGCGGTTACCTACAGAGGCAGGTTCAGGGGGGAAAAATGTTTATGATGCATCTAATGCTATAAAATGAACAAATGTAAATAAACACAACAGATCGGATTTTGATGTAAATTCCGCATACCGACGATGATTCTGGTAGAAGTTATCAAGCTCATAATAAACATAGATGGGACTTTTCATATCCTTTGGCACCTGAAAAAGGTTAGCAGTTAATGCATGTTCATGAAATGAAATTATTTAGGATAAAGGGGTGGAAAAGAACATACAGTGAGAAGGGAACACTAAAGACGCTTGATATCTCCATAAGAAAAACTTCATGTATGACAACTTACAGTTAAACTTCTGGTGCAGGTCTTGTTAGTTTCATGGCTTTGTATAAATGCAAGTTTGTCATTACGCAGAGTTTCAGGAATGCAGTCAATATCATAACGATCCACAATTTCAACCACCTACAAGTCCCATCATGAATAGAATGCTCAAGAAACATCATGGCCTTACAGGACCAAAGATGAATGCCAGGGAGGGATCAAAAGGTGAAATACCCGCTGTGATGCAAACAAGGAAGCAAGCCCAATTGGAATGAAGATAATGCCAACAACTGCGAATGTAGAGATAACCTGAAAGCACGTAAAGTAGATCATCAGAGGATAACATCTCCAACTGTATCTTACATCAAAGGAAGCCAACAAAATTCAGCAATTGATACGATTTTAAATGCTTCAGTGGAAGAACTAACTTTCAAGAGCAGCTATATTTAAAACTGCCACCAAAACTTACCCATCCTGGTGTTAGAATCGGTTTGCAAGCAGGAAGCTCTTGCTGTGTGAACCTAGAATCTGCAACGAAAACAATTATTTGGACTTCAGATAATGTTAAGGTGAAGGCAGCAGTGTAAGTTTGCCACATCATGAGGGAGCATTAGCTAAAAAGCCATCATGTCCTCCTCAACCATGACAGCAATAGGTTGATACTGCTTTTGAGCAATGATATCCTTTTTCTTTCTTTTAGATTGTTATTGCTCCCATATGGTGTGACAAACTCATGCTGTAATAGGCATTATTCATAAGGCTGTGTTTGGATGCAATATTGAATAAAATTTCGATAACTTAGTTTTACAAAGAGGAAACGGCCAAAAGTAGTTACCTTCCTTGGTATTCATATCAAGAGATTGTGTTCCAAATTGCAACTACATCAATTTCAAGTTGGCCTTTTAAGTTACATAACTGCAACTTGACGGCTACTACCTTGTTGTGAAAACAAGAAGCATCATTAATATTTGGTCATTCCCTCTTCATCAAACTGAAGTTTGACAACGCACTCAGTTTTGCAGCCAAATGCAACCAAGGTGAACTGTTTTTTTTTTTTTTTTTTTTTTTTTTTTTGAGAAGCAACTGAAATTTATTAAGAAACAGAAAAGCAAACGAGGGATGCCAAGGAGGCAACCCAAGGCTAAGCAAGAAAATCAATACAACAATCCCCCATTAGATTAGAGGAGAAAACCCAATCAATGACAAGAGATCTAGCCCTAGCGGAGACCCCAACCACTACTCTGGAAGAGTTATCAAAACATCTAGCATTCCTTTCCTCCCATAAGGCCCACCAAACCACAATCAAAGCCATTCTCCGAATTATAGTCTTGGCCTTGCCGAGCTGCTCCCCATGCCAAGGCAATAATAAAGAGTCAATGGAACCCAGGAAGGGCCAAGGAATACCGAAGTAGTAAAGAAGGTCAGCCCAAATCAACCTCGCAAAAGAGCAATGAAGGAACAAGTGATCCACCGTCTCCTCATCTTGCATACATAAGATACACACGTTGGGGAGAACCATGCTTCTTTTCCAGAAGTTGTCAATACTAAGGACGCTATTCCTCCCAACAAGCTAACCAAAAGCCGCATATTTGGGAGGCACTTTGTAGTGCCGCATAGCATCAATTGGGCCCGTGACAAGAGAGGACTCCCGATTGCGAGTGATGTCATAAAAGGATCTAACCGTAAACCTCCCCAAGCTTCCAATCTTCCAAAAGAGCTTATTCGCCTCATCAGGGATGGGAGCAAAGAGGTGGATCCGATCGAGAAGGCCCGTGAAATCCGAAACTTTGTCATCACAAAGAAACCACCTACACAGGGGAACCCACGAAGAAGACCCCTCGAACATGGAGAAACATTCCCCCTAGGGTTGGTGCTCAACCCTAACCCAACCCAAGGTTCCTATACCTCAACCCTAACCCAACCCAACCCAACCTCGGGTTGGGAATTCTCAACCCAAGCCCAACCCAAGCGGGCTCGGTCGGGTTGATCGGGTTGGTCGGGTGTATACATGCTAATATTTTCATTATTACATTAGTTTATTATATTTCAATATAGGACTTATTTTTTGCATCTATGATTTTATTAATTATACATGTGATTATTCATTGTAAAGAACTTCATTTTTTTCTTTTAAAAAAAACAAGCTAAAATATAGGACAACTACTCCTTTAAAAGTCATGTAGCATAGCACGCAATCTATTTGGGAGAGAGAAATTCGGCATATCTTGTTAGCTTTAGTCATTGGAAATGACATGGACAAATGAGACCCGACATCACTAGTGTGCCTTCGATTCAAATGATCCACACTTAATTATAATTTATAAGTGTAACTTATATATTGATCGGGTTCGAGTTGGGTCGGGCAACCCGAGACCTCAACCCGAGCCCGATTGATGTAGAGCGGGTCGCGAACAGTTACATGGCCAAGATGGATCAGAAAAGGCCCGATCGACGACAGAAGTGATTCAGACCATTGGACCTTAAATCGGGCGTATCTCGCAATCCGGAATGAGTTATCTGACGTAAAATATATGATTTTGGGGTAGAACGAGCTACTTTAGCCAACCAACCCAGCTACGCCGGGTTGCGACGCCCGGAATTGCGAAAAACCCCTAGATCGACGGTCGTTTCCCTGTTTTAATTTCAATTTTACTATAAATAGTAAGTTTTAGTTTGATTATAACTCTTCATCCGTTGGGCTTTAGGAGTTGCGCCCAACGTGAAAAGAGCTTAGAATAATTAGGAGAACGGTTTGGTGAAGCCAAATAGGACACTTACTATTTTTGGCCAAAAACCTTGCGCACTAGTAGACGTCACGACCGTCTATAAATGGTAAGTTTACTATTTATAGTGAGTCACGAATTCTAGGAGTTGTAGTTGTAGTTTGATTCTGATTTCTTTCCCATTGCTTGGTACCCCTATTTAAAGGGTTGTGAACTCGTTTTTATTAATTAATTGATTGATCAGTTTTGAATTTATTAGAATTTATTTCTATTTTCTGCTTTCTTTCCTCGTGGATTCGAGAAGTCTCTGTGAGGAGTCCAGAGAAGCTCTGTGGATTCGGAGTAGTTATCCTCATCACGTTCATTCCTGCGTCACCGACCCAAGTTTTATTGGGTTGGTGTTTGTATAGCCCAAGCTTGAGATCGAACCTCATACATCTTGCCCGAGCCCAACCCAATGTCGGGTCAGTCACGGGTCGATCAGGTTGAACCCGCCCAACTTTTAGCCCTAATTCCGCAATGGAGAAACCCGAGTTCAGGGCCAAGCGGAAGATCCGAGGGAAATCAAGCCTCAAAGGAGACTCCCTGGCCCAAATATCTTCCCAGAATCTAATTCTGTTCTCGTTCCCCAAAGTAAATGTCACTCCCCTCACAAAATTCTCCTTAACCGACCAGATCCATTTCCATAGAGCAAAAGCTTTATAAATCGAAGAGTCCCTTGTCCACCACTACCCCTCCGAACAATCGTGCTTGCTTTTAATCACGGTCCTCCAAAGTGTGTCCCCTTCCTCACCAAAGCGGCACCACAATTTGCCAAGGAACGCTTGATTCACCTCATCCCTCTTAACCAAATCGAATTTCTTCTTAACTTCCACCCCCTTGACACAAGAAGTCCTGTCTCAAACCTCTCTACCACCTTATCCCACAGGTGCTTAGCTGGCTTGCCAACACAATGTGGAAGCCCTACAAACGTAGCTGGAAGAGATCTTGCCGCACGCCCGAAGATCCCAGCCAACTAATGTACTTCCTCCGCATCCATCTGAACCCCGTACATCTTGCTTTTAGTGATGTTCACTTTAAGGCCCGACAATGCTTCAAAGCACCGAACGATGGTTCTTACCCTATCCACCATATCAGTAGATGTGTCACAAAATAGGAGCATATCATCCGCGAACTGCAAATGCGAGATGGACGGAGAATCGGTCTCCTCCACCTTAAAACCACTAAAGAAACCCTCTTCTTGCCCCTTTGCCACCATACCACCAAAAGCTTCTACTACCAGCAGAAAGAGGAAGGGAGAAACGGGTCTCCCTGGAAGAGGCCTCTAGAGCTTTTGAAATAGCCTTTGGGCAACCCATTGAGAAGGATCGAGAACCAGGCAAATCAAGCACGTTCTCTAATCCAAGCACACCACTTAGACCTGCATCCAACCCGTTGCATCATATAAGAGAGGAAATTTCAGTCGACGTGATTGTAAGCTTTTTCAATATCCAACTTACAGATCACTCCTTTCAAGGCCCTCTTGTATCTAGAATTAAGGCATTCATTAGGCTAATAAGATTTTCCATGACAAGTCATCCACCCCCCGTGGGTTTCCTTAAAACCAAATGTCTGGCTATTTATTGGGCTTGTGCATTAAAGGCTCTGGTTTTTTTTTTAAGGCAACAAACAGAAAATTCATTAAAAAACGAAAAGTATACAGAAAATAGAAAAAAAAAAAAAGAAAAAGAAAGAAAAAAAAAAAAAAAGCGAAACTGCTGAGGTAGCAGAAGCGCCCTAAGAGCCTAGAAAGCTGAAATCAAAACTATTTAGATCTCTAACATTAGTAGCCCATTCAATAACCATCTTTTTCACCCTATAACCCATAGAAGCCACAGAAGAAGACCTATTGTTAAAACATCTGTCATTTCTTTCAGTCCAGATGACCCACCAAATAGCAAGAATAACCATGCGCCAGACGATGGACATGAGCTTCCCGAATTTAAGACCATGCCAAGAAGCAAGGAGATCAGCAGCAGATTTGGGGATACACCAAGAGATCGAGAAGCAATGGAAGAAATCAATCTAGAGAGGAGAAAAACGGGCAGTGGACTAACAGATGATTGACAGATTCAGCCTCCCGTATACAGCACAGACAAATATTGACGAAATACATGCCCCTTTTAGCCAGATTGTCGACCGTAAGGATTCTATTACGACCAGCAAGCCATCCGAAGCAAATGACTTTAGGAGGGGCTGAATATTTCCAAATGAAGGGGTTGGCATCAGGATAGGCATTCGTAGCAGGGAGAATGGCGGAATACAGGGACCTGACGGAGAAAATGCCAGATTTATTCATATTCCAGCCAACAGAGTCGGAAATATCAGCAAGAAGCATGGTCTTTGAAATGTTGTCATAGAGATTCGTAAATACCTCAATTTCTTCTTCCTTCAGGTTCCTATTACATCTGATATCCCAGACAATGTGTGCCGACTGTGTGGAATAGCATCTGTTGACCGAAATATCTTTGTCTGGGGAAATGCGGTAGATCTGAGGGAATTGGAATTTTAGCGGTTTGTCCCCCAGCCAAATGTCTTGCCAGAAGCGAATAGAAGAGCCGTTACCCAGAATGAAGCTACAATTGGCCATCACCGGATTTTTAACTGATAGAATACCTCTCCATATATACAAAGCCTTGTAAGAAGTGGAATCTTTTGGCCACCATCCGCCAGGAGAAGATCCATACTCCCTTTAACGATCGAGGTCCATAGGGCCTCTTTTTCAGTCGCAAAAGCAGCGCAACATTCATGAATTTAAGATTTTTTTACATTAGCACCGCCCTCCCTGAATAATTTGCAGACTTCTTTCCATACCAAAAGATGAAATTTACTTTGGTTATCCTTGTCAAACCATAAAAAATCCCTTCGAATCTTGTCGATCGTCTTCATAACAGGAGGCGGACACCTGAAAAGGGACATGAAATATAGGGGAAGGCTAGAAAGAGCCGCTTTAATGAGAGTCAGGTGCCCGCCCAAGGAAAGGTAACAGCATTTCCACGTAGCCAGATTTTTTAGGAACTTGCTGATTACTCTGTCCCACATGGCCTTTGGGGGGGGAGGGGGGGGACCAACGGCGAGAGAGAGGCCGACAAAAGAAGTCGGAAAGGAGTCAATCTGGCATCCCATCGTCTTGGCAAAAGACTGGAGCATCGGAGGAGAAACGTTGATACCAAGAATCTTAGATTTGCTCATGTTAATTCGAAGGCCTGAAACTGCTTCAAAACAACGCAGAGTTATGAGAAGATTACTGATGTATTCCAAGGAGGCGTCAGAGAAGATGAGAGTATCATCAGGGAACTGAGTGTGCGTAATGGGGTTTAGGAGACTAGGCATCGCAATACCTCGCAGGAGGCCTTGAGACTGACCTCTAGTCAGCATCTGGGATAATGCCTCGACTACAATAAGGAAGAGAAGAGGGGATAAAGGATCCCCCTGACGCAGACCCCTCGTGCTCTTAAAGAAGCCCTTAGGAGATCCATTAAGGATTATGGAAAAGTGAGCCGAGGAGATGCAAGCCCTGATCCATCTAATCCATCTGGTACCGAAGCCCATACGAGTCATCATATAAAGGAGAAAGTGCCAATCGACATGGTCGTAAGCTTTTGCCACATCAAGCTTGCAGAAAATCCCTTGTGATTTTGATTGCTAACAGGAGTGAAGAACTTCGTTTGCGATGAGAGCTCCATCCAAAATTTGTCTGCCTTTAATAAACGCGTTCTGATGAGGCGAGATGAGTTTACCAATAACCTTGGAAAGGCGAGAATAAAGAGTTTTAGCAAGAATTTTGTAAGGGCTCCCGATAAGGCTAATCGGACGAAATTGAGAGGAGTTGGCCCCTAACACCTTGGGGATGAGAGAAATGAAGGAGGCACCTAAACCTTTCGAAAGTCTGCCTCTGGCGTGGAACTCATTGACAAAAAGCATAACGTCATGGTAAACCGTATCCCAGAAGATTTGATAGAAGTTCATCGGGAAACCATCAACCCCTAGGGATTTGTCCCCTCCTAATGCATCAACAGCCGCTTTAACCTTAGCTTCAGAGAATTGGGATTCTAATAATTCAGCTTCAGCCTTCTCCAAAGAGCCTTCTCGAAAGGCTCTGGTTGTTAACCATGGATCTTTTTCTAGGGGTCATGGGGAGTGTCTTCCCCTTTGTATCTCGAATGGTGCCTAGTCATCCTTTTGTATAGTTTTTAATAAAAAAATTTGTTACCCTTCAAAAAATTTTTAAAAAAAAAAGTTCATATATTATTAGCTCTTACAAGTAATTTTAAGGTGTTTGCAAGTTCCCCTCAATGACCTCTAGAGTTAATAAGGTGTTTGCAAATTCTTCTTAATGATTGAATTGCAACAACACTTCAAACTCAGTTTTGAGTTTGTAATATCCAACAATCAACGTGTCCCTTAACACGGCTTTGATGGAAGCAAGACCCGCCTTTCCCCTTTCTTCTCATGTTTGAAAGGGTCACATGGGACCCAAGGTTTGGCGGGATTAGACGAGCTAAACCAGGTTCTATAATAGGAGCTTCAACAGTACAAGGACACAAATGAGCATAAGGCCATACACACGTTGGAGAATATGTAAAGCACTTTTTTCGACTCCCCGGGTCGGCAAGAACTTCTAGCATTTCTAGTGTGTTGCTTATGACGCATTATTGTTTTGGTTTCATGTAACGATTTGCAGAACCCTCGCCAAATTCATCTTCCATGTGTGTTTGGATGTGCAAGTGAATTAAATTGCAAGCATTCAGTTCAATCCAGAGGAAATGACAGAATTTGATGATGAGGAAGTAGCTCTCAATTTTTTAGAAAGTTTCTTGCAAGTCCCAACTTGAAAGTAATGAAACTGTAGAACCAAAGCTCTCGATATGGATCTAAGGTCATTGCCATTTTGTTAGCCTAATGCCAGCAATTCAATTCAATAGTGCATCCAAACACACCTTAAAATTTTAATTTTTATTAGTATTTTCCTTTTAAGTGAAAATAACTTTATTTGCAAAAGGCCGAAGCCAAAGAATACAAGAAAAGGGGGGGAATTTTTACAATAAGAAACCCCTTGCAATTCTAACCAACAAGCAAGAAACTGATCAATAACTAATACTTTAGCTGATTGACTACATTCAATTTCACCCTATTGAAGACTTTCGAGATGTGATCCCTTTGATTTTGAAACAACAACTATTTCTTTCCAACCAAATACCCCAAAACCCTACTAATAAACACAGATGCCAAATCCGCTTCCCAACTTTACCCTTGCCCCCTCCATGACAAGCTAAGAAAAACTTATCAACTGAACTTGGAGCAACCCATGCAACTCCAAACAAATTAAAGAAGCGGACCCAAATCTTTATAGCCAAAGGATAATGGATAAAGAGATGATTGACCGATTCCTCATCTTGATAGCATAACAAACATACATTGGGGATAATCAACCACACTTTGCAAATTGCCAACCATGAGAACCTTGCTCCCACCCACCAACCATGCAAAAGCCGCCACTTTGAAGGAGCACCATAACGCCAAACATGGGTTGTGTAACACTCAAGCTGCTCAACAACCCCCCATCAATCATCGGAGAAAAGGATTTACCAAGAACTTTTAAGACTTTTCTTTTAACCACACCATAGCATCTTCCTTTGAGGTAGACGGATGCCGAATTGAAAGCAATTCTAACAATCTAACCAACTCTTCCACCTCTTCATCATTCGGGTTTCTTCTAAGAGGCTACGCCTAAATAGTTTCCTCACCATGAATAGAAAAACATCCATCCACTGTGAAATTTGGCTTGAAGGAAATACCTACTGATTGAGGAAAAACAATACTTAACTTTTGAACCGCAACCCACAGATCTTCAGAAAATCTAATCTTCTTACCATCACCTAATGAGAAACCCACCCCCTCCTAAACCTTAAATTTCAACAAATTCACCGATTTCCACAGTGATGAAGTCCTATACAAAGAAGTCGAGTTGTATTCTTTGCTTGTTCTTTGTGAGCCCTGTTAATAAAATCATTGTTCTCTCTCAAAAAATACAAAGAAAAAGCTTTTGTCCATCTACCCCCTTCCTCAACCCCATACTTTCTACCCAACACTTCTCTCCATAAACTACCTTCCTCAACCCCAAACCTCCCAATCCATTTTCCCAACAATGAGACATTCATTCTCTCCAAACTCCTCAAACCCGCACCCCGCTAAGCCACCAGCTTACACATTTCTTCCCACTTTTCTAGATGAAATTTATGATTTTCTTCCGCCCCCTAACATAGAAAATCTCACCTTATCTTTTCTAACTTGGCCACAACTGATTTTGGACAATTGAAGGTAGACATAAAATAAATTGGAAGGTTTGACATAGCCGACTTAATTAACGTAAGCCTACCTCCCAAAAAAAGATGACTTCCCTTCTAAGATGACAACTTTCTTTCGAACATTTCTATCACTTTGTCCCATAAATGCTTAGACAGTTTACCTATGCATAAGAGAAGACCTAGGTATGACATCCAAAGCGTGCCGCAAAACCTTCAACCTCATCCTTAGAAAGACCCACCCCAACAGTTCACTTTTACCTATGTTGTCCTTTAATCCTGAAATCGCCTCGAAACATGTTATAATTGAATGAAGATAATCAACTTCCAATTCATCCCCGCCGCATAAAAGCAAAGTGTCATCCACATACTGAAGATGCAAATTTTGAAATTTTGAATTATAAACCCGAAAACGAACCCTTTTTCTAACATCCTTCCAAATGCCCCCATCACCACCACAAACAAATAGGGAGATAATGGATCTCCCTATTGCAACCCTCTAGAGGACGAGAAGTATCCTTTCGATGCACCATTTACCAACACCGAGTATTTTGCCGATTGATAACAAACTTGCACCCATGCTCTCCATTTCTCTCCACAACCCAACCATCCCAATGTATAATCGAGGAAATCCCAATCACATATATAATCATATGCCTCATCAATATCTAACTTGCAAATAATACCCTTCTTTCCTTTCCTTTTACAAAAATCAATACATTTAAGAGCTATTAGAACACCATCCACTATTTATTTGCATTTCAAAAAGGCCCCTAGAGATTTTGAAATCGCATCACTAAGAACCACACTAAATCTGGAAGCCAATAATTTTCCCAAGATTTTCTATGTCAAACACACCTTAAAATTCTTGCACCACTATATACAAATTCTTGATAACCCCTCCTTCCTTGTTCAAGGGGTACGAGAATGGTCCATGTATCAGTGTGTTCCCATTGTTTGTATCATTTTTCCCTTTTACAAAAATGGCTGCCATCAGTCGATACAAACATCCATACAAATATATACATACAAAAGCACAAACATGTGTGCATATACACCATAGGGTTGCTTAGCATGAAATACACACCACAAATTTAAATTTTGGAATGTAAATATAATGGAATGAAAAACTAAAACAGCTATGACCCCTCTATGCATTATTTTAATTTCATAATCACATGTTAATATTTTATAAGTGTATAAATACACCCACGCAAATGTACACACATGAATACACATGTTAATCACATGACCCCTCTATGCAATATTTTAATTTCATAATCACATGTTAATATTTTATAAGTGTATAAATACACCCACGCAAATGTACAAACATGAATACACATACATGTGTATGTTAGCAACATCCCCAAACCTCTTGAATGACACATGGGGCATTCAATCATCAATTGAGATGGTTCATTCAATAGAACCAACAGAAGCAAGCCGTGGTGTAAGAATCACGCCAACCAGATGTTTACCAGCAATAGATCACATGCTTAGAATCTGCAATCCAAACTTCTACCTTGGAATCATAAGCAATCCAAAGCTGAATCCATAGAAGAGATGGTTCAAGATGATGATTGGGCCTATTTTGTATATCCACTCAATCTCGACTGTCCATTTGCCTATTTTGATCAGAGATGTTTAGGATCATCCAATTGGTGTGGTTTTTGCACCATGCCTTGCCCCTACTCGTATGAACGAATGAACAGTTCAAATCAATGATCACACACAATGCACGGTTCACATCAATGATCAAACACACATACATGTTGATATACATATGGTTGCTTAGCATGAAATACAAATCACATAAATTAAAATTTTGGTATGTGAATGCAATGTTGAGTAAACAAAAATAACAATAGCATTGATCCCTTTATATATCATTTCATTTCACAATCACATGTTAATATTATATAAATGTATGCAGTATATCGCGGGCAACTAACTTATAATTATAGTATATCCTACTATTATAATATTTATTAGAAGCAAAATACATGAATGAATATAATATAACATATCTATGCATGGTATCAATAAAATAAAATAAAACATATCTAGGCATGGCTATAAGGTAGGACAGAGGTTTGCCCTGTCCATCCACACACAGGCACACGTGTGTGAGATCTGAGCTTTCCATCTGATTGAAAACAATGCTTAGATCTTCTGTCTCGAAAATCAGGCCTTTTGATTCCTCAATTAGGACATAATTTGCTAAGTGAACTGACAGTTAAAACAATTCCTTTCCAGCCGTCCATTTGTTTCGTATGCTGTGGCCCACTCGAGGAGTGAAGTGGCTTGATTTTTAGGCCATGAGGTGTAAGAACCGTTTCCAACCAGATAGAAACATCGGATCTTACACACATGTTCCATACTGAAAGTGAGAGCTGATCGCGAACCGTTTTCCATAAGAACTTTGCCCTTGAAAATATATGACATTTCCAGGGGCAAAATTGGAAAGAAACCCATTTCTTTTACTGATTTTTCAGTATATATATATTAAAAAATAAAAAAAATAAAAAAAAATCAAGGATGAGAAGATCGAAGGAGAGAAATTGCGAGAAAATGAAGAGAAATTCGAAAGAAAATGACGGGGAATGTATGTACATTTGGGTTTCTTGGAATTCCGCCTGGGAGCCAAAGAGTCGCTCGTTCCATCGCTTGCAGAGCTCGCTGCTGTGGCCTTCAGATTCATCTCCCGAGAAATTTACGAGAAAATGGAACAATAGAGAAATCAGAGTGAGAGCGAAATGGGTTTTTCTTTTCTCTTTTTCCTTCTCTCTTCGCTTTTTCGTTTTGTTTCTTCTTTTTGATTGGAGAGAGAGAGAACTCCGCTAAAAAATATCAGAAGCGAACGTACACACGCACTTCACTTTCAAGCGTGTGAGAAAAGAAGAAGAAGAAGAAAGAGCAACGGCAGCAGTCTCACGTGCCTTCAGGCCCAACTTTATGGTGCGGCCCTGACCCTGGAGCCCAACTTGATGCATGTGTCATATATCCACGCCGTCCATCCGTTTTTCTAGATCAGTTTACGGCATCAACGAAAAAATGAAGCAGATCCAAATATCAGGTGGACCATACTACAGGAAACAGTGGTGACCGAACGACCCACCGTTAAAACGTTCCTAGGGCCCACCGTAATGTTTCCTTAATATTTTTTTTTGCATCCAACCCGTTGGTAAGGACACACAAACGTGGATTAATGGAAAAAAGAAATATCTGCTTGATCGAAAACTTTTGTGGCCCCATAATAAGTTTTCAATGGTCAATCACCATTATTTCCTATGAAATGGTCCGGCTGAGATTTGGATCTGCTTCATTTTTGAGTTCGCAAACTAAAATGATATGGAAAAATAGATGGACGGTGTGGATTTAGAATACATACATCAAGGTGGGCCCCACGTAAAGGAATATCTTGATACTCAGGCTGAGGGGAATACGCAGGCACTTGGTTCTAATTTAACTGTCGAAATTATGGCCCCGGTCTAGATGTATTATTATAAACAATAAAAATTGAACATTCGATTATAGGACCGTTGGATTGGTGGACATTTATTGGACGGTTGAGATGGTAAACATTCAATGGTCTTATATAAGTAAGCGTCCATGAATCTGAGTTCGGATTCATCGACCAATCTGATTGTGGGATGGTGGCTTGTTTCCAGTGGGTTCCACCATTTAGGTGGAGGCGTTTGATACGTTCGAAAAGTACGGTAGCTATATTGGTGCACTCCAGCAAATGTACACGTGGCATGCAGATGACTCAAATCTGACCATTCAATTGTGAGATCAAACTGTAGATTGGCCACAACCACAAAAAGAAACTGATTGAACGATCATCTATTTGTTGAATTCTGACCGTCAGTATTTCCAGCTTTAACCGTCGATTGGATCGACCAGTTAAGATGTCATTTCAATGTGACTCTTGGTCTGTAACGGACGCGGATTTCCTCCTAAAGCCTTTTGCAGGAAGTTCCTGCGCTGGGATACAAGGTGGGGTCCACCGTTATATTTACGAGAAATCCAAGCCGTCCATCCATTTCTCAAGCTCATTTTAAGACATGAGATCGAAAATGAGTAGATCACAAACTCAAGCAGGCCATACAGATAAAACAGTGGGGAAAGAAATGTCTACCGTTGAAACTTTCTAGGCTCCACCTTGATGTTTATATGTCATCTAAACCGTTTATAAGGTCATTTTCACTGGGATGAACTGAAAAAAGCAAAAAAAATTAGACGGATACAAAACTTTGCTCGCCGTATAAATATTTCAACGATGGTTACTAAATCCCCACTGTTTCCTTTTGTGTGGCCGATTTTAATTATGGATCCACCGTATTTTTTCTAACTTGTTCTAAAATGATCTCGAAAAACGGATAGACGGGTTGGATTTCTCACAAACATATCAGTGGGCACCACCCAAAATCGTTGCGCAGAACTTCATGCGAAAGGCTGTAGCGAGAAATCCGACGGGCGCGAGTTTCCTGTAAGAGGCGTTACAGGGAGCCCGTGTAACCCAAAGCTCTGTGGGCCCAACAAGATGTCCATGTAACATCCAGTCCGTCCATCAGTTTAGCCAACTCATAATTCAATAGGAGCCCAAAAATGAACCAGATCCAAACTGAAATAGCCACAAACAGTACGGATGGAATCGGCAGCATTGGAACCTTTCTACGGCCCACCGTGATGTTTATATGCCATCCAACCCATTCATATAAGGTGATTCCCACCGGATGAAGGAATAACACAAGCATCAGCTTGACCAAGAACTTCTGTGGGCCCCAATAAAGTTTGAATGCTGAGCGTTCAAACTTTGGTTGAGAAATTGATGGACGGATTGGATCTCGGTAGGCTCCAGAGAACTTTGGATTACACGGGCTCCCTGCAACGATGGGTTGTAGTAAACTCGTCGTAGTCTATAATCCATCGAGAAATTTACGTCTGTGGACCCCACCTTTTATCGGTTGGATATTCTTGAAATAATACAAACTTAACATACGCAATTGGACCTCCTTGTACGGAGTCAAAATTTCAGGACGAAATTACCCCTCCTTTTGACGGAAACGGATTGAGAAATTTACGAATGTGGACCCCACCTTTTATCCAGCAGTTTTTCTGAAACAATACAAACTTAGAATATGCAACTGGACCTCCTCGTACGGACGCAGCATTTCAGGACGAAAATACCCCTCCTTTCACGGCTGTGGCTTTTCCTCTCCCATTTTCACTGCTTCTTTTTCCCCTCCCTTTCCACTGTTGCTTTCACAGCCATTGTTTTCACAGCCGTTGCTTTCACCCCCTTTCCTCACTGTTTTCCGGCAGAAAGACCTCTAAAAATCCTTTTTGTGGGCCCCCCTCAATCGCATTTTGTCTTCTTCTCAAAATGGTCGGTCCAGAGAAGACAGCACGCAGCAAAGGTATATTTTAAACTCAGTTGCCCCCACATGGAATGTATGTACTTCCTTTTATATTTTTTAACTAGAGGAAAAGGTTATATACGATCGAGCTCATGGGATCTCCCCATGAGGTCGAGCTGTGTGGGCCCCACCATGATGTATGTCGAACATCAACACCGTGAACTTGATGGGTCCCCTCTAAATTACGGGATAGCCGAAAAATCAGCCGTATACGGAACTCAGGTGGGCCATACCATCTAAAATCATGTGAAGACATGGCTAAAACATATAAAATTACTTGGTGGGGCCCACCTGAAATTTGGATGTGTCTAAAACTTGTCTGACCCCTCATCCAAGTGGGACACACATTGTGGATGGGCTGGATTTGTGAAACACATTTCGGTGGGCCCAAACGGCAAATATGAATGTTTTAATGGAAGGTAACCCCTCTCAAGTTTTGTACGTGGTGTAGCCTACAAAAGTCACGAATTAACTTGAATTTTCTGCTCTAGGCCCACCATGGAATGGTGCATCTAACTGATGGGGTAGATGTTTGACATACCTCATGATAGGGCCCACACAGCTCGACCTCATTGGTAGTTCACATGAGCTCGACCATATAGAACCGTTTTCCCACACAAACGTATATATACACGCATGCCCGCTGATCTTGTAGTTTGCCCCGCTGATTTCCTTTGAATGTAATTGCGGGCATGTGCCAAGGTATGTTTATGTCTCCTTGTATATAACATGATGTGGGGTCCAACACTGTAAAAACTACAAACTTGAACAGATACATGCCTTGACTCCCTGTCATACGGCCATGTCCCTATGCTGGCCGAATAAAGGCAAGTGTTCCTTATCTTTTGTGCTGACAAAGCTACGCAACCTTGTGACGCGCTACGTTGACTAAGCTACGCAACCTTGTAATAACGAGGAAAGTCATATATGACTCATGAACACCTCATTGAGTTATCCTTGCGAGCATTGCTCAATGCTAGTTGCCTAAGCGGCGAGCTTATTTTAGGGTCAGTTTGGGCAGTGAGATTAGAAGGGATTAGGTGGGGCTGGGATTCAAAAAACATAATTATTACCCATGGCAGGGTTGTCCCCTATTACCATGCGATTAAATTAATGCCCTACTTTGTTGATAATACGATGGTACATTGAATGAATATACCCACCATCATTTGAAATTACTTAGAATAACATACATGTGTTATATTTAAACTGTTCATTTGTTTCGTAACCTCATTTTATGACATGGGCCTAAAAATCAGATAGATCCAAAACTTATGTAGCACCAAAGAAGTTTTCAACGGTAAGTATTCAATCCCTATTGATTTCTATGGTGGAGTCCACTTGAGCATTAGATTTACCCGATTTTTTGGCCCATGCTCTAAAATAATCTCGATAAATGGGTGGACGGTGTGGATATAGCCCACACATCATGTTGGGACCTACACAACTTTCCAAACATTGAGTGAAATTAGCACACGACCCAATGCAATTCCATTTAATGTAATTCCAAGCATTTCCATTCCTCCCAAACAAGGAGTGGAATTGGCACAAGAGTATATGAATCCCATCCCCACCTAATCCCTTCTAATCCCACTGCCCAAACTGACCCTTAGCCGGTTGAAGCTAATTGATCCTTCAATATCTATAGCTAGTTTGCCTCGCTCCTTTTCCTAGTTTGCCTCGCTGTTTTTCTAGTTTGCCTCGCTCCTTTTCCTAGTTTGCCTCGCTGTTTTTCTAGTTTGCCTCGCTGATATTTCAGTTTGCCTCGCTCCTTTTCCTAGTTTGCCTCGCTGTTTTTCTAGTTTGCCTCGCTGATATTTCAGTTTGCCTCGCTCCTTTTCCTAGTTTGCCTCGCTGTTTTTCTAGTTTGCCTCGCTGATATTTCAGTTTGCCTCGCTCCTTTTCCTAGTTTGCCTCGCTCCTTTTCCTAGTTTGCCTCGCTGCTTTTCCTAGTTTGCCTCGCTGCTTTTCCTAGTTTGCCTCGCTCCTTTTCCTAGTGGGCCACACGAGAGGAAAGCGTGGGAATTCGCTAAGAACTGTTGAAGCATTTTTATGGTCATAAAAGTTTTAGGTTTGGGGCTATAAGTTTGGTGTTTTTACTTCATCCCATTGGGAATGACCTTGTAAACGGTTTAAATAGCATATAAACATCAAGGTGGAGCCTTAGAAGGTTTCAACAGTAGGAATTTCTTTCCCCAATTTTTACTCTCTTGTGACCCACCTGAGTTTTGTATCCACCTCACTTTTTGACGCACTTTCTAAAATGAGCTCGCAAAACAGATGGACAAAATGGATTTCTCACATACATTGCAGTGGGCCCCACCCAACATCCTTGCACGGGAACTTCTCATTAAAGGCTTTACAAGGAAATCCATGTCCCCATAAGCCTTCTTTTTCTCCTCCTATTAATTTAGCCATTAGTTGGTTTTTTCTTTACATTTTTTTCATGGATAAACAAGAAAGAGCAAGTTTGAATTTACATGGGTAAGATCGAATGTACACCTCATTTAAATAAATTATTGTATCCGAAGAGCAAAGTTGATATACGCAATATATAAATATAAAACACATGCATTCCCCTCAACGCACCACACGTGGGGGCTAGAGGTGACTCATATTGGCAACTCCACCAGATCAAACCGGCCTCAAATCCTTCAAATGGTTCGATAGACTCAAGATATTTCCTAGTTTGCCTCTCTGTTTCTCCTAGTTTGCCTCGCTGCTTTTCCTAGTTTGCCTCGCTGCTTTTCCTAGTTTGCCTCGCTCCTTTCCCTAGTTTGCCTCGCTCCTTTTCCTAGCTTGCCTCGCTCCTTTTCCTAGTTTGCCTCGCTCCTTTTCCTAGTTTGCCTCGCTCCTTTTCCTAGTTTGCCTCGCTGCTTTTCCTAGTTTGCCTCGCTCCTTTTCCTAGTTTGCCTCACTGTTTTTCCTAGTCTATAACTTATGACCTAAATATATTCTCAAATCCCTAAACCTACACCTACACCTAATCCTAATCTGAACTCTCTAACCTAAACCTAAACCTAAACTTGAAAACCCAAACCTAAACCCGATCCCGAACTCGAATCCGATTTCCTATACCTAAACCTTAACCTATTCTCAAATCTCTAAACCTAAACCTAATCCTAATCTAAACTCCCTAACCTAAACCTAAATCTAAACCTTAACTTGAAAACCCAAACCTAAACCCAATCCTGAATTCTTAAACCTAAACCTTAACCTATTCTCAAATCCCTAATCCTAAACCCGATTTCCTAAACCTAAACCTAAACCTAAACTTGAAAACCCAAACCTAAACCCGATCCCGAACTCGAACCCGATTTATGAGCCACAATTTATGTTTAAACAAACACTTGGAAATGGTAATGATGGCTCCTCGCTCCTTTTCCTAGTTTGCCTCGCTGCTTTTCTTAGTTTGCCTCGCTCATTTTCCTAGTTTGCCTCGCTGCTTTTCCTAGTTTGCCTCGCTGTTTTTCCTAGTTTGCCTCGCTGCTTTTCCTAGTTTGCCTCGCTGCTTTTCCTAGTTTGTCTCGCTCCTTTTTTTGGTTTGCCTCGCTGCTTTTCCTAGTTTGCCCCACTCCTTTTCCTAGTTTGCCTCGCTGTTTTTCCTAGTTTGCCTCGCTGCTTTTCCTAGTTTGCCTCGCTGCTTTTCCTAGTTTGCCTCGCTGCTTTTCCTAGTTTGTCTCGCTCCTTTTCCTAGTTTGCCTCGCTCCTTTTCCTAGTTTGCCTCGCTGTTTTTCCTAGTCTATAACTTATGACCTAAATATATTCTCAAATCCCTAAACCTACACCTACACCTAATCCTAATCTGAACTCCCTAACCTAAACCTAAACCTAAACTTGAAAACCCAAACCTAAACCCGATCCCGAACTCGAATCCGATTTCCTATACCTAAACCTTAACCTATTCTCAAATCTCTAAACCTAAACCTAATCCTAATCTAAACTCCCTAACCTAAACCTAAATCTAAACCTTAACTTGAAAACCCAAACCTAAACCCAATCCTGAATTCTTAAACCTAAACCTTAACCTATTCTCAAATCCCTAATCCTAAACCCGATTTCCTAAACCTAAACCTAAACCTAAACTTGAAAACCCAAACCTAAACCCGATCCCGAACTCGAACCCGATTTATGAGCCACAATTTATGTTTAAACAAACACTTGGAAATGGTAATGATGGCTCCTCGCTCCTTTTCCTAGTTTGCCTCGCTGCTTTTCTTAGTTTGCCTCGCTCCTTTTCCTAATTTGCCTCACTGCTTTTCCTAGTTTGCCTCGCTGTTTTTCCTAGTTTGCCTCGCTGCTTTTTCCTAGTTTGCCTCGCTGCTTTTCCTAGTTTGCCTCGCTCCTTTTTTTGGTTTGCCTCGCTGCTTTTCCTAGTTTGCCCCACTCCTTTTCCTAGTTTGCCTCGCTGTTTTTCCTAGTTTGCCTCGCTGCTTTTCCTAATTTTTCTCGCTGCTTTTCCTAGTTTGCCTCGTTGTTTTTCCTAGTTTGCCTCGCTGCTTTTCCTAGTTTGCCTCGCTCCTTTTCCTAGTTTGCCTCGCTGTTTTTCCTAGTTTGCCTCGCTGCTTTTTCTAGTTTGCCTCGCTGTTTTTCCTAGTTTGCCTCGCTGTTTTTTCTAGTCTATAACCTATGACCTAAATATATTCTCAAATCCCTAAACCTACACCTACACCTAATCCTAATCTCAACTCCCTAACCTAAACCTAAACCTAAACTTGAAAACCCAAACCTGAACCCGATCCCGAACTCGAACCCGATTTCCTAAACCTAAACGTTAACCTATTCTCAAATCTCTAAACCTAAACCTAATCCTAATCTAAACTCCCTAACCTAAACCTAAATCTAAACCTTAACTTGAAAACCCAAACCTAAACCCAATCCTGAATTCTTAAACCTAAACCTTAACCTATTCTCAAATCCCTAATCCTAAACCCGATTTCCTAAACCTAAACCTAAACGTAAACTTGAAAACTCAAACCTGAACCCGATCCCGAACCCGAACCCGAGCCCAATTTCCTAAACCTAAACCTTAACCTATTGTCAATTCCCTAAACCTATAGCTTATAACCTAACCTAAACCTAAACTTTTATATGTATTATGCGTGTATGAATGTAATGTGAATAAGATTGTTTGTGTTTGGATGAATGTAGTTTGTGTTTGGATGGATTTACGTAGTTTGGGTTTATATGGATGTGAATGTGAATGTGATGAAATATATTGTATAACAGGTGTATATCAGGAAGATTGTGTGTTTGGATGGATTTACGTAGTTTTGGTTTAGATGGATGTGAATGTGAATGTGATGAATGGATATGAATGTGAATGTGAATGTGAATGTGAACGCAAACTCAATTAGTGCAGCGGATAAACTTCTATGTGGGTTTGCAATTCACGGACAATCCCTGGAGCGTCACGGTAAATTCCACTCATTTCACGGACAATTCCCTTCAATTCAATGCATTTCATGGTCAATCCCCTTCAATTCACTATCATGTACCCAAAAATGATGTAGATCTAAAGCTCAATGGACTACATGATAGAAAACAGTGGAGATTGAATGAAAAAACAATAGAAAACATTCGGGGTCGACCGGGTACTACCCGGTCGACCCTAACTCGCTGGAGAGTTAATCGGTCGACCGGGTAAGTACCCGGTCGACCCCATTTACGTGAAATCTACCTATATGGGGTCGACCGGGTTACTGTCCAGCGAGTTGGGGTCGACCGGGTTGGGCCCGGTCGACCCCAACTCGCTGGACAAAAACTGGATCCCTGGAGCGGGTTACCTATGGCTACGGTTATGTATATACAGCTACGGTTATAATCTGTAGCAATTGAGACTACAACTCCGTAGCAATAGACCCTTCCTAGTTTTTTTTTTTTCCGGCGTTTAGTTTTTTTTTTTTTCTAATCCTAATCCCCACCGATATTTGTGGGTCCCATTATGAATTTTGTGTTATATCCAAACCGTCCATCTATTTGGAGAGCTCGTACTATGGCTTGAGTTTTAGGAAATTTCAGATTCTTACAATTCGTGACACTTTCTTTGAGAAAAATAAAAAATTACAGATTCTTGCAATTCGCAATACACATAGGAACCATTTTCTCCTCATCATTGATTTTGTTAATGCATGTCCTTGTTTCTTAAATTGATTTGTTGTTTTCATGTCCCAATAGGATATAAAAATCGCTGTTCATGCACATCCGACTTTACATTTCATGGGCCTCCTTTGATTCTCATTTGTAGAACGATGTTCTAGTGAAACACAGAAACCAGTTCATGTTCATCAGGATGTTCATCATTTAGAGTGTATTATTCCAAACCTCACTCATCTTCTTCCTCTACTAGATGATAAAAGTGGCCCTTTCTCTATTGATGGATTTGATGTATCCAAATTCATTTCAAAATTAGAAGCTCAAGTAGGCCACGTGACGGGTAAAACAGTGACGGGGTCGACCGGGTTTGACCCGGTCGACCCCATCTCGCTGGACACTTAACCGGTAGACTGGGTTTGACCCGGTCGACCCCGATAGGGGTTTATGGTTGCTGTAATCGGCCGCTGTAATTAAAGTCCTTGGCTAATGGCCGCTGTGATTAAACTCAAGTTCCTAAGGATGACAGCGGGACCCTCCCTTTTAAGCCATGTATATATATGGTGAAGGTAAACCCACTCATTAATTATTTCATTAATAACATGTCAACACAAGATCTAGTCATCATGATCAATATTCAATATCATTAACATTATCATTAGACAAGATCCATGTTAGGTTTTTTGGGCATGCAATACTAATACTATGGTCATTAACCTAGGGGATGATGGTTCTATCGTTCCGTCGATGGATCTTCCAATTTGGATTGATTTTCTTCCTTAGTTATTATAAGTTAGAGGATGGAAGAAATATTTGTAAAATATAGATATGTTTTGGCTTGAAAAATAACTTTGTACGTAAATTACATGAATACCCTTTTACTTTTGTACAAAAACTATTCATGTTCTTTTTTTTTTGTTATAGAATCAATTCCTCTTCAACTATTGTGGATGATAATAATCTATAACTAGTTGCATGGGCCCACCACGCATAAAACGCATATAAAATAGACATCTTATAATGAAAATATATCATATAAAAAATTAACATAATCCAATCATTAGGTAGGATACACCATAGGAATCATTGGACAACCACCTAAAAACCTCCGGAATCACATGTTGGGGAACACTTCTGGATGAGTTGGGTGCCACACACACATTAAGGAGGTCCACCTAGTAATAGAGACTTTTTATCTATAAATTCTGCAGAGTCACTGTGCTTTATATTACACGGTTTAGTAGTTTTGAGTGACTAATCGTGGGTAAATTTTTCCTAGTTTGCCCCGCTGTATGTTTTTTACGGGAAATTTCTTGAAAGACAATAAAAATAAAGGAAAAAGAACCCTTTAACACTTTCTTGATGATTTGCGATTGTATAATCATTTTGACAACATTGGTCACATGACTCACATCACTCGCATTTGACTGTAATGATGATTTTGCTGCATTGTTTGTTTCACCCACAATATACGAGCCACAATTTATGTTTAAACAAACACTTGGAAATGGTAATGATGGTTCTTTTGCATTTCATATGAAATTGAAAAATCAAACACGTATTATGGAGAAAATATTCTCTTGAAGAGGGAGAGTTTGAACAAAAATATGTTTTCCTAGTATGCCCCACTGCTTTTCCTAGTTTGCCTCGCTGCTTTTCCTAGTTTGCCCCCTCTGCTTTTCCTAGTTTGCTCGCTGTTTTTCCTAGTTTGGCCCGCTGGTTTTCCTAGTTTGCCTCGCTGCTTTTCCTAGTTTGCCCCGCTGATAGATCAAGTTTTCCTCGCTGCTTTTCCTAGTTTGCCTCGCTGCTTTTCCTAGTTTGCCCCGCTGATATTTCTAGTTTGCCTCGCTGTTTTTCCTAGTTTGCCTCGCTGCTTTTCTTAGTTTGCCCCGCTGATATTCCTAGTTTGCCTCGCTGTTTTCCTAGTTTGCCTCGCTGCTTTTCCTAGTTTGCCCCGCTGATATTCCTAGTTTGCCTCGCTGTTTTTCCTAGTTTGCCCCGCTGTTTTTCCTAGTTTGCCTCGCTGCTTTTCCTAATTTGCCTCGCTACTTCCTAATACATCTGTCCATGTCATTTCCAAGGACTCAAGCTAACAAAATATGCTGGATTTGTCTCTCTCAAATATATTGCTTGCTGTGATACATGACTTTTTAAAGGAGTAGTAGATTGCGTGCTATGATACATGACTTTTTAAAGGAGTAGTCCTATATTTTAGCTTGGTTTTTTAAAGAAAAAAAAAATGAAGTTCTTTATAATGAATAATCACGTATATAATTAATAAAATCATAGATACAAAAAATAAGTCCTATATTGAAATATAATAAACTAATGTAATAACGAAAATATTAGCATATACACACCCGACCAACCCAATCAACCCGTCGAGCCCTTTGGGGTTGGGCTTGGGTTGAGAATTCCCAACCCAAGATTGGGTTGGGTTGGGTTGGGTCAAGGTTTAAGTATAGGAACCTTGGGTTGGGTTAGGGTTGAGCACCAACCCGAACCATCGATGTTGATTGAAATTGACCATGAACTGAATGAAATAGATTTTTGACCATCGACCCGATAGAATCTTGGAAAATAAATAGGTTGGTTGGCTAAATTAGTTTCTCCTACCCTAAAATCATATATGGTAAGTTAAGTAAATCATTCTAGTTTAGGAGATATGCTTATTAAATAAATAGACAAAGAAATGAATTAAAAGATAGAAAAATATTTTTATATACTTATATATACATATTTACATAATTATGTATTATAGAAAAATGTAAGGGGAAAAATGTTCTCCATGTAAAAAATAAAAATAAAAAAAATAAAAATAAAAAAGAGAAAAAAGTGCATAGCACTATAGCTATGGCTACGGTTATAATCCGTAGCGATAGGCCAAGTTCTGACCCGGTCGACTGGGTCCTAATCCGGTCGACCCCAACTCGCTGGCTTCGTTTTTAAGAAAGCCCACCTATGGCTACGGATTTGGCGGTCTCTATGGCTACGGTTATAATCCGTAGCCATAGGACACGCTCTGACCCGGTCGACCGGGTCCCAACCCGGTCGACCCCAACTTGCTGACTGCGGTTTTTTTTCTCTGACCCGGTCGACCGGGTCCTAACCCGCTCAACCCCAACTCGCTGGCTTTGTTTTTTTTTTTTTTTTTTTTTTTTTTGTAATCCCCATCAATTTTTATGGGTCCCATTGTGAGGTATGTGTTATATCTAAATCGTCCATCTATTTGGCGAACTCATGTTAAGGCTTGAGGTGAAAAATAAGACACATCTAGCTATCAAGTGGACCACATTGTAAAAGGCAGTGGGAAATTGAACGTCTACCATTGAAACCCTTTTAGGGGTTACAGAAGTTTTGGATCATTATGTAATTTGTTTTTCCTCTTCATCCAGGTCTTTGTGACCCTATGAATGAACTTATACGGGAAGGATTTCTCACAAACATCACAGTGGGCCCCAACTTAGACGGGGGAGGATTTCTAATGGTTGACGCTCATTCAACACTGGTTCCTGTAATGTGGTACACTTAAGATTTGGATATACCTCATTTTTTGTCTCATACCATAAAATGATCCCGAAAAATATATGGACGGCATGGATGAAAAGCATACATCATGGTGGGCCCCACAACTATGTATTTATTATACGAACGACTCAAAAGAGATCAAAGTTACATGGCCCCACAACTATGTATTTATTATATCCACAACGTTCATCCATATTTAGAGATCATTTTGGAGCATTATCCAAAAAAAAAAAAAAATCATATCCAGATCAAATGGACCACACCACAAAGAGCAGCAGGAAAACTGATTTTCACCGTTAAAAATTTTGTAGGGCCCACCACTTGATAGTTAGATCTGTCTTATTTTACGTCTTAAGCTTAATATGAGCTCGCCAAATCGATGAATGATTTGGATATAACACAGACCTCATGATGGGACCCACAAAAGGCGGTGGGATTACAACAGCAAAAAAAAATAAAATAAATAAATAAATAAGAAAAAAAGAATCTATAGCTACGGATTATAACCGTAGCCATATCCGTAGCCTAGAAAATCGGCGAGGCAAACTAGAAAACGGCGGGGCAAACTAGAAAATCGGCGGGACAAGCATGAAAAACGGCGGGGCAAACTAGAAAATCGGCAGAGCAAGCAAGAAAAACGGCGGGGCAAGCATGAAAAACGGCGAGGCAAACTAGAAAATCGGCGGGGCAAACAAGAAAAACGGCGGGGCAAACTAGAAAATCGGCGGGGCAAGCATGAAAAACAGCGAGGCAAACTAGAAAATTGGTGGGGCAAACTAGAAAATCGGCGGGGCAAGCATGAAAAACGGCGGGGCAAACTAGAAAATCGGTGGGGCAAGCATGAAAAACGGCGGGGCAAACTAGAAAATCGGCGGGGCAAGCATGAAAAACGGTGGGGCAAACTAGAAAATCGGCGAGGCAAGTATGAAAAACGGGGGGCAAACTAGAAAATCGGCAGAGGCAAACTAGAAAATCGGCAGAGCAAAATGAAAAATGGCTCATTTTCATGTTTGTCTCGCTCAATTTCATGTACGGCTGAAAGTTGGGCGGGTTCAACCCGACCGACCCGATATTGGGTTAGGCTCGGGTAGATATATCGGGTCCGATCTCAAGCTTGGGCTATACAAACACCAACCCGATAAAACTTAGGTTGGGCTTGGGTTGAGGTCTGAGGTTGCCCGACCCAACCCAACCCAACCCAACCCAAACCCGATCAATATATTAGTTACTTATAAATTATAATTGAGTGTGGATTGTTTGTGTAGAAAGTACACTAGTGATGTTGGGTTTCATTTGTCCACGTCATTTCCAAGGACTCACGCTAACAAGATATGCCGGATTTCTCTCTCCCAAATAGATTGCGTGTTGTGCTACATGACTTTTTAAAGAAGTAGTCCTATATTTTAGCTTGGTTTTTTAAAGAAAAAAAATGAAATTCTTTATAATGAATAATCACGTATATAATTAATAAAATCATAGATACAAAAAATAAGTCCTATATTGAAATATAATAAACTAATGTAATAACGAAAATATTAGCACATATACACCTGACCAACCCAATCAACCCGTTGAGCCCTCTTGGGTTGGGCTTGGGTTGAGAATTCCCAACCCAAGATTGGGTTGGGTCGGGTCAAGGTTTAAGTATAGGAACCTTGGGTTGGGTTAGGGTTGAGCACCAACCCGAACCATTGATGTTGATTGAAATTGATCACGAGTTGAATGAAATAGATTTTTGACCATCGACCCGATGGAATCTTGGAAAATAAATAGGTTGGTTGGCTAAATTAGCTTCTCCTACCCCAAAATCATATATGGTAAGTTAAGTAAATCATTCTAGTTTAGGAGATATGCTTGTTAAATAAATAGACAAAGAAATGAATTAAAAGATAGAAAAATATTTTTATATACTTATATATACATATTTACATAATTATGTATTATAGAAAAATGTAAAGGGAAAAATGTTCTCCATGTAAAAAATAAAAATAAAAATAATAAAAATAAAAAAGAGAAAAAAGTGCATAGCACTATAGTTATGGCTACGGTTATAATCCGTAGCAATAGACCCAACTTTGACCCGGTCGACCGGGTCCTATCCCGGTCGACCCCAACTCACTGGATACATTTTTTTTTTCTTTGTTTTTTTTTTTTCCTCTGTTGTGATTCCCACCGATTTTTGTGGGTCCCATTATGAGGTATGTGTTATATCCAAACCGTTCATCTATTTGGCGAACTCGAATTAAGGCTTGAGGTGAAAAATAAGACAGATCTAGCTATCAAGTGGACCACACTGTAAAAGGCAGTGGGAAATTGAACGTCTACCATTGAAATCCTTTCAGGGTTACAGAAGTTTTGGATTATTACGAAATTTGTTTTTCCCCTTCATCCAGGTCTTTGTGACCCTATGAGTAAACTTAGACAGGGAGGATTTCTCACAAACATCACAGTGGGCTCCACCTGAGTTTCTAATGGTTGACGCTCACTCAACACTGTTTCCTGTAATGTGGTACACTTGAGATTTAGATATACCTCATTTTTGGTCTCATAACATAAAATGATCTGGAAAAATATATGGACGGCATGGATGAAAAGTATACATCATGGTGGGTCCACAGACCACCGACCGTCCACATTAGCCGTGACAGGGGGAGTACCGAATCCGTTTCCGTCAAAAGGAGGGGTAATTTCGTCCTGAAATTCCGACTCCGTACGAGGAGTCCAGTTGCGTATTCTCAGAAAAACCGCTGTCACGGCTAATGGCGGACGATCGTGGTATGTGGACCCACCATGATGTATACTTTTCATCCATGCTATCCATATATTTTTCCAGATCATTTTATGTATGAGACCAAAAATGAGGTATATCTAAATCTCAAGTGTACACATTACAGGAAACAGTGTTGAGTGAGCGTCAACCATTAGAAACTCAGGTGGAGCCCACTGTGATGTTTGTGAGAAATCTTCCCCGTCTAAGTTCATTCATAGGGTCACAAAGACCTGGATGAAGAGGAAAAACAAATTTCATAATGATCCAAAACTTTTGTAACCCCTGAAAGGGTTTCAATGGTAGACGTTCAATTTCCCACTGCCTTTTATAGTGTGGTCCACTTGATAGCTAGATCTGTCTTATTTTTCACCTCAAGCCTTAATTCGAGTTCGCCAAATAGATGGACGGTTTGGATATAACACATACCTCATAATGGGACCCACAAAAATCGGTGGGAATCACAACAGGAAAAAAAAAATAATGTAGCCAGTGAGTTGGGGTCGACCGGGATAGGACCTGGTCGACCGGGTCAGAGTTGGGTCTATCGCTACAGATTATAACCGTAGCCAAAACTGTAGTACTATGTACTTTTTTCTCTTTTGTATTTTTATTTTTATTTATTTTATTTTTTACAAGGAGAATGTTTTCTCCCTTACATTTTTCTTTAATACATAATTATGTAAATATGTATATATAAGTATATAAAAATATTTTTCTATCTTTTAATTCATTTCTTTGTCTATTTATTTAACAAGCATATCTCCTAAACTTAGAGCAGCGGACCTCCTCGTACGGAGTCAGAATTTCATGACGAAAATACCCCTCCTGTCGCAGCGGGAAAAATCATTTCGAAGCATTATCCAAAAAATCAAGTCTTTGGAGATTGCATACATCTGTTTTGTCGCATGTCTGAAATACTTATTTCCCTCCTCACCAAATTTCCAGTATTCAGGCTCGTGGTACTTGACCCCTCTGCATAAAGTAGCAACAGTTGCCTAATGTTAAGTCAAAGGCAAGAATTATCTAAATAAATAAATAGAGGATAAACATAGTTTTGCACATGCATCTACTTGGAAACTTCAAAGGATTCGACAATCTTACTTCTGTGCAAGAACTGGTCCAGACTTCATACAACCTATATAGACACATGGTTTTGACTTATGGTGCGCCAAATTAGAAGCAACCATACCTGTTGAAACAAGCCACTCTCAATCCCTACATTCACAGTCGTAGTTAAGCTCATAAATCATTCATCTGTGCATTTTAAATCTGAGTTATTATACAATGTTGGGGGCGAAGTACACATGGATTTCAGTTATGTACAAGTTGGGCTCTTTTTCTGAAGATTACTAGTTAGGCCAAAAAAAAAAAAAATCATATCCAGATCAAATGGACCACACCACAAAGAGCAGCGGGAAAACTGAGTTTCACCATTAAAAATTTTGTAGGGCCCACCACTTGATAGTTAGATCTGTCTTATTTTACATCTCAAGCTTAATATGAGCTCGCCAAATCGATGGACGGTTTGGATATAACACAGACCTCATGATGGGACCCACAAAAGGCGGTGGGATTACAACAGCAAAAAATAATAATAATAAATTTAAAAAGAAAAAAAGAATCTATAGCTACGGATTATAACCGTAGCTTAGAAAATCGGCGAGGCAAACTAGAAAACGGCGGGGTAAACTAGAAAACGGCGGGGCAAAAACGGCAGGGCAAACTAGAAAATCGGCGGGGCAAACTAGAAAATGGCGGGGCAAACTAGAAAATCGGCTGGGCAAGCATGAAAAACGGCGGGGCAAACTAGAAAATCGGCGGGGCAAGCATGAAAAACGGCGGGGCAAACTAGAAAAACGGCGGGGCAAACTAGAAAATCGGCGGGGCAAGCAAGAAAAACGGCGGGGCAAACTAGAAAATCGGCAGGGCAAGCATGAAAAACGGCGGGGCAAACTAGAAAATCGGCGGGGCAAGCATGAAAAACAGCGGGGCAAACTAGAAAATCGGTGGGGCAAGCATGAAAATCGGCAGGGCAAACTAGAAAATCGGCGGGGCAAGCATGAAAAACAGCGGGGCAAGCAAGAAAAACGGCGGGGCAAACTAGAAAATCGGCGGGGCAAGCATGAAAAACTGTGGGGCAAACTAGAAAATCGGCGGGGCAAGCATGAAAAACGGTGGGGCAAACTAGAAAATCGGCGGGGCAAAATGAAAAACGGCTCATTTTCATGTTTGCCTCGCTCAATTTCATGTACGACTGAAAGTTGGGCGGGTTCAACCCGACCGACCCGACATTGGGTTAGGCTCGAGTAGGATATATCGGGTCCGATCTCAAGCTTGGGCTATACAAACACCAACCCGATAAAACTTAGGTTGGGCTTAGGTTGAGGTCTGAGGTTGCCCGACCCAACCCAACCCAACCCAACCCAACCCAACCCGAACCCGATTAATATATTAGTTACTTATAAATTATAATCGAGTGTGGTTGTTTGTGTAGAAAGTACACTAGTGATGTTGGGTCTCATTTGTCCACGTCATTTCCAAGGACTCACGCTAACAAGATATGCCGGATTTCTCTCCCAAATAGATTGCGTGTTGTGCTACATGACTTTTTAAAGGAGTAGTCCTATATTTTAGCTTGGTTTTTTAAAGAAAAAAATGAAGTTCTTTATAATGAATAATCACGTATATAATTAATAAAATCATAGATCCAAAAAATTAGGCCTATATTTAAATATAATAAACTAATGTAATAACGAAAATATTAGCACATATACACCCGACCAACCTAATCAACCCGTCGAGCCCTCTTGGGTTGGGCTTGGGTTGAGAATTCCCAACCCAAGATTGGGTTGGGTTGGGTCAAGGTTTAAGTATAGGAACCTTGGGTTGGGTTAGGGTTGAGCACCAACCCGAACCATCGATGTTGATTGAAATTGATCACGAGCTGAATGAAATAGATTTTTGACCATCGACCCAATGGAATCTTAGAAAATAAATAGGTTGGTTAGATAAATTAGCTTCTCCTACCCCAAAATCATATATGGTAAGTTAAGTAAATCATTCTAGTTTAGGAGATATGTGTTACGACCTGGGTTTTGGCAGTGGACGTGGGATCGAGTGAAGGGACGAGGTGAGGGCAGAATGGATTTAGGTGTCTTCTTTGGTCGACTAATGGTGAGAGAAAAAAAACTATAGGATTGTTAAAGGGATCCAATCCCTGCTGCAAACAGCTGTTTGGAGATAAACTTCATGTCCTTCATTCATTCATTTCCCATTTTTATTTACTACACACCCACTTTTCCGACTACACGGATGTGGGGATGTCTTCCCTAAAACTAGGACTAAAAACAAGGAAACTACCTAAGACTCATGCATGAAATAAGGAACTAATACAACCACTACTAACCTTACTTGCAAACATGCCTAAAACCATGCCTAAATACATGCAAACAGAATGACCACTTCCGGTTTGTAACATCCCCTCCTCCTTAAAAAGAGCCCTTGCCCTCAAGGGCTATCTCTGGAAACTTCATCTTCAATTCTTCAAGATTTTTCCATGTGGCATCTGCAGGAGATAGACCCACCCAATGCACCAATGCTTCAGCTTTCCCTCTTTTTGTGCGCTTGTCTAATATTGCTTGAGGATTTGGAACCATTCGAGACTCTTCATCTACTTCAGGAAGTTGTTCGATCACCTGCTTAGCATCCCCAATCTTGGGTTTGAGCAATGAAACATGAAACACCAGATGTATCCTTGAATCTTTTGGCAAGTCAAGCTTGTAAGCAACGCAACCAATCTTCTCTATTATTTTAAATGGCCCATAATACTTGGGAGCGAGTTTCATATTTCGCCTAAGAGCAAGGGAAGCTTGCCTGTAGGGTTGGAGTCTAAGATAGACCCAATCTCCTATAGAGTAATCCTTTTCTCTATGGGACCCATCATAAACCTGTTTCATACGAGATTGAGCTTTTTTCAAGGTCTCACGCAACTCCTTCAGCACCTTGTCCCTGTGAAGCAGCTCATCTTCCACAGCTTGTACCTTTACAGTGCTGGAAATGTAAGATAATAAAGTTGGAGGGGTGCGACCATACACTGCCTCGAATGGAATCTTCTTGATCGCTGAATGCCAACTTGTATTATAGCAATACTCCGCCCATGTCAGCCATCGCATCCATTCTTTTGGTCTGGTTCCACTGAAACAACGGAGATACATCTCCATGGTGCGATTGGTTATCTCTGTCTGCCCGTCGGTTTGCGAGTGGTAAGAGGAGCTAAAATTGAATTGGGTCCCATGCAGTTGGAAAAGCTCCTTCCAAAACGCACTTGTGAAAGTTGGGTCTCGGTCACAAACTATGGATTCAGGCATACCATGAAGCTTAAATATTTGATCAAAGAAAACACGAGCAACCCCTACAGCCGTATATGGATGCTTCAATGGAACAAAATGATTGTATTTAGATAGGCGATCTATCACCACAAAAATTGTTGACTTGCCTTGAGAGGGTGGAAGTCCCTCCACGAAGTCCATGCTAATGTGCGACCAAATTTGTATAGGGATTGGAAGAGGTTGGAGAAGTCCAGCCGGTTGTTTGTGCTCAGCCTTGTTCCGCTGACAGACATCACACTTCTTGATAAATTCTTTGAGTTGTTGCTTAAGCCCGGTCCAGTAAAACACCGCCTTCAAGCGCTGGAGTGTTTTGACTAATCCTTCATGTGTGCTATTATGAAACTGAGATAGTATATCCTGCAAGAGCGGGGAGTCATCTGCAAGATAAATGCGATCTTTAAAAAAAAGCACACCTTCATGAAACCTCCATGGGCCAATGGCATTATCTGCCAAGCATAGTTGGACTAGTCGTTGGAGCTTGGGGTTAGATGCAACTTCTTCTCTGATGGCTGAGATCCACCGTGGAACGGGAGAAGAAACGGCTGCAACCTCTCCTTCGTAGTTACTTTGGGATAACGCATCCGCCACTACATTTTCTCCCCCTTGTTTGTATTCTATGGTGAAGTCGAACCCCATCAGTTTGTAAAGCCATTTTTGTTGTGCAAGGGTGGTGATCTTTTGCTCCCACAAGTACTTAAGGCTTCGCTGATCCGAGCGGACAATAAAAGTTCTTCCAAGCAAGTATGGCCTCCATTTTTGGACCGCAGAGACTAGTGCAAGCATCTCCTTGTCATAGGTTGACATGAGGAGATTCTTCCCACTAAGAGATCGGCTGAAGAATGCTATCAGTTTCTTGTCCTGCAATAAGACAGCGTCAATTCCCGACCCAGATGCGTCACATTCTACCACAAAATTTTTAGAAAAACCAGGCAAGGCTAGAACCGCCGCCCTTGTCATTGCTTGTTTCAGGTTTTTGAAAGCTTCCTCAGCAGCTTGGGACCAGGCGAACCCATCTTTTTTTAGCATTTTTGTAAGAGGCCCAGCTATTTTTCCATAGTCCTGAATGAACTTACGGTAATAACCGGTGAGGCCAAGGAAACCTCGAGGCACTTTGGGTGTAATCGGCTTGGGCCAACTAGTCATAGCTGCAACCTTCTCAGGATCTACCGCCACTCCTTGACGAGTAATGATGTGGCCTAAATAGGCTACCTGTGTGTCACCAAAATGACATTTTTGCTTTTTCACAAATAGCTTGTTAGTTCGTAAAATATCAAAGATCACCTTCAAATGTTGTAAATGGCCGTCCCATGTCTTGCTATAGATCAATATATCGTCAAAGAAAACAAGGACGAACTTACGGAGATGATCGCGGAAGATGTCATTCATGAGGGCTTGAAAAGAGGAGGGCGCATTTGTCAGGCCAAATGGCATGACTAGAAATTCATAATGCCCACTATGTGTTCGAAAGGCTGTTTTGTGAATGTCTTGGGGGTGGACTCGAATTTGATAATAGCCAGAGTGTAAGTCTAGCTTGGAAAAGAAGAGAGCACCATGTAATTCATCCAGCAGCTCGTCGATCACAGGAATTGGAAACTTGTCTTTTATGGTGACCTTGTTGAGAGCCCTATAGTCGATGCACATCCTCCATGACCCGTCATGTTTCTTGACCAGTAACACAGGCAAAGAATAAGGACTCGTGCTAGGCCGTATGACTCCTGATTTCAGCAGATCGCTCACTAATTTTTCAATCTCTGTCTTCTGAAAATGAGGGTGCCGATACGGGCGTACGTTGACAGGTTTGGCCCCAGCAAGGAGTGGGATGTGATGATCATGCTGGCGTGGTGGTGGGAGACCGATTGGTTCAGAGAAGACATCTGCATAATCATCCAATATTGCAAGGAGGGTGTTGTCGATTGCCTTGACTTGTGGAGTAGCTATTGCATTAAGCAGTAAGACCACTCCTGGGCGCCCCTGCTTTAACACTTGTTTCAGGCAAAAGTTTTCTACGAGCTTGTCTTATGGAGATGCTAAACCCTGCAATGAGATTTCTTTTCCCAAAACTGTGAAACGCATTTGAAGATTGGCAATATCCCAGATTATGGGACCCAAAGTCCTGAGCCATTGGGTACCCAAGATAATCTCATATCCATCCAAGGGCAACAAGTAGAAGTCTAATAAAAGTGGGGTACCTTGGATATGAAGTGGGACTTGGTTGCACCGGCCTGGGTTGATCAACCGTTCCCCACTTGCTACGGCCACCTCAAATGGCCTCCCTTCCAATGCTTGGAGCCCAACTTTAGCAGCCAGAGAGCTACTAATAAAATCGTGTGTGCTCCCTGAATCCACCAAAATCTTCACTGGTGTTGAAAACAATGTACCTTTCAATCTCATAGTTTGGGGAGTATGAGCTCCAGAAATTGCATTGAAAGAGATCTCAGGGGTGCTCTCACTGGCTCCTTCGACCTCTTGTGACCCTTCTCCTCCATCGTCTTCATCCTCCTCGGGCCAGCAAGCTTCAATGACAAATAGGCATTTGCATTGATGGCCAGGGGAGTATTTTTCATTGCAACGGAAGCAAAGGCCCTTATCTCTCCTTTCTTTGACTTCTTCCGGTGTCATGCGCTTGACTGGAGAAGCCTGTGGGGTGCGTGTTGGAGCTAGGGCCTGTTTGAATTTGGAGTTTTCCAGCACCGGTGGTCGGCGGATGGCCTGGTTTCAGGCTTCAAACAAACGAGCAAGGCCAATCGCTGCTTCCAGTGTGGCGGGATTTCCTACCCTCACATTGACTTGCAAGTTATCACGGAGCCCACTGATGAAGCAACTAACCTGCTGTATTGGGGTGACTTGACCCGCCCGTGAGAGGAGGCGTTCAAACTGTGTCTGGTACTTTTTGACACTCCCAAACTGCTTCAATTTAATCAAGTCAGCAAAGAAATCTTGAAATTTTGTAGGACCGTACCTTGCATGTACTCCTTGTTTGAATTCCTCCCAATTCATGGCCCCATGAGTCTGCTTGTGAAGTTGCAGCCACATTTGTGCATCTCCTTCCATGTGGAAGGAAGCAAGTGCCACCTTCTCTTCCTTTAAGGTGCGCTGGAATTCAAAAAACTGCTCCACCCGACAGAGCCAACTTGTGGGATCTTCACTGCCGTGGAATCGCGGGAAGTCAAGCTTGACTAGCTTCGGAGCACCTGAATTAATGGAGGTTCTTGTACTGGTTGAGCTGTTGTAGGCCCCCCCATTGTTGCGAGGTTGAGAAGCTTCTCCCCATTCTCGCGGATTGGCTTGGGGTTCCCACCTCGACGACCAAATTGCGAATAGCTCGGTCATCTTTTCGATGATCTTCTCTTGGCCGGCAGCAAGTGTGCTGACCTCCTTCTCTAGACTCTCCATTCGATGCTCCATTGGCCCCGTCTTTGATACCATAATGTTACGACCTGGATTTTGGTGGTGGATGTGGGATCGAGTGAAGGGACGAGGTGAGGGCGGAATGGATTTAGGTGTCTTCTTTGGTCGACCAATGGTGAGAGAAAAAAAACTATAGGATTGTTAAAGGGATCCAATCCCTGCTGCAAACAGCTGTTTGGAGATAAACTTCGTGTCCTTCATTCATTCATTTACCATTTTTATTTACAACTTTTCCCACTACACACCCAACTTTTCCGACTACACGGATGTGGGGATGTCTTCCCTAAAACTAGGACTAAAAACAAGGAAACTACCTAAGACTCATGCATGAAATAAGGAACTAATACAACCACTACTGACCTTACTTGCAAACATGCCTAAAACCATGCCTAAATACATGCAAACAGAATGACCACTTCTGGTTTGTAACAATATGCTTGTTAAATAAATAGACAAAGAAATGAATTAAAAGATAAAAAAATATTTTTATATACTTATATATACATATTTACATAATTATGTATTATAGAAAAATGTAAAGGGGAAAATGTTCTCCATGTAAAAAATAAAAATAAAAAAAAAATAAAAATAAAAAAGAGAAAAAAGTGCATAGCACTACAGCTATGGCTACGGTTATAATCCGTAGCGATAGGCCAATCTCTGACCCAGTCGACCGGGTCCAACTTGCTGGCCGTGGTTTTTTTCTCTGACCCGGTTAACCGGGTCCCAACTCAGTCGACCCTAACTCGCTGGTATGTTTTTTTTTTCTTCTTCTTTTTCTTCCTTGTAATCCCCACCAATTTTTGTGGGTCCCATTATGAGGTATGTGTTATATCCAAACCGTTCATCTATTTGGCGAACTTGTATTAAGGCTTGATGTGAAAAATAAGATAGATCTAGCTATCAAGTGGACCACACTGTAAAAGGCAGTGGGAAATTGAACGTCTACCATTGAAACCCTTTCAGGGGTTACAAAAGTTTTGGGTCATTATGAAATTTATTTTTCCTCTTCATCCAGGTCTTTGTAACCCTGTGAATGAACTTAGACGGAGAGGATTTCTCACAAACATCACAGTGGGCCCCACCTGTGTTCCCCACGCCGGACCGTCTGTCAGCGCTCGTCTCTGCACGCCAGCAAGAGGAAGGCGGGGGTATTTTCGTCCTCAAATTCGGTGTTCGTACGAGGAGGTCCAACTGCGTATGTTAAGTTTGTATTGCTTCGTAAAAACCACTGGATAAAAGGTGGGGTCCACAGTCGTAAATTTCCCATAATCCATCTAAGGTGGGACCCACCACTTTAATAGTTTTATTTGAACCATCAAAATTTTTATTCCCCGTAGAGATTAGGGGAAATTTGCGACTGTATGACCCATTTATGGCCCAATTAGGAAACTAAGCCCACCTCATTTTCCCATGCGAGAATACGCCCCAGCTGTACGGACGCCTTGCCAAAGGTCGAAAATGCCCCTGCCTTTTCCTTCAAGCGGGAAGACGAGCGTCGACGATCCTCGAACTCCGAGTTGTATGAACGGTTCAAAAGTGATCAACGTTACATGGGCCCCACAGTTATGTATTTATTATATCCACAGCGTTCATCCATATTTCGAGATCATTTCGAAGCATTATCCAAAAAAAAAAAATCATATCTAAAGATCAACTGGACCACACCACAAAGAGCAGCAGACGTTCAATTCCCCACTGCCTTTTAAAGTGTGGTCCATTTGATAGTTAGATCTATCTTATTTTCCGTCTCAAGCTTTAATATGAGCTCGCCAAATAAATGGACGGTTTGGATATAACATAGACCTCATGATGGGACCAAAAAAAAAAAAAACAAAGATTCGAAAAAAAAAAAAACTTGTTGTAAATTATTTGCTACGGTCAGACCTATCGCTACGGATTATAACCGTAGCCATAGATACCCAGTCCGTAGCCATAGAGGTCTAAATTGGGGTGGGCGCGTCGAACTAATGGCACCCGCGCCACTTGCTGGAGCGTCCGGCGTGGCCACGCCGATCTGGGGGGGCCATGCCCAGCTGGGGGGTCCTATAGCTATGGATTATAACCATAGCCATTGACCGTAGTGCAATTTTATTTTTATTTTTTTACATGGAGAACTTTATTCCACCTATAATTTTCTCTAACACATTTATATATAAGCATATAATTTTTTTTTCTCTTTTTTCATTTATTTCTTTATTCATTTGACAAGAATATCTTCTAAACTAAAATTGGTTACTTGATGTACCCTATGGGCCTGTTTGGCCGGGCAGATTGGATGGTATTAGAGTGGATTGCATGGATTTCAAGGTAATAATAGCTGCGTCAGTGGATTGGTGCAAGATCTATGGGATTGTTATACCCCGGGATTGCTATATCGGGTCTGTTTGGCACGCCCGGCCAATCCGGGGATTATACCTTCAAATCCCTTTCAATCCCCCGAACCAAACACGTCCCAGGCATTTTTGAAGGGATTAGGGTGGATTGGATGGGATTTAAGGGCCTGTTTGGCCGGGCGAATCCCATGGGATTAGGAGGGATGGGATAGATTTTAAGGTAATGATGGTGGTGTCAGTGGATTGGTTTAAGATCCATGGGATTGTTATATCCCGGAACAAGTTCACTGGGTCTGTTTGGCACGCCGGGCATATCCTGGGATAGTATTAGAGTGGATTGCATGGATTTCAAGGTAATAATAGTTGCGTTAGTGGATTGGTGCAAGATCTATGGGATTGATATACCCCGGGATTGCTATATCAGGTCTGTTTGGCATGCCCGGGCAATCTGAGGATTAAACCATCCAATCCCTTTCAATCCCCCGAACCAAACACGTCCCAGGCATTTTTGAAGGGATTAGGGTGGATTGGATGGGATTTAAGGGCCTGTTTGGCCGGGCAAATCCCATGGGATTAGGAGGGATGGGATGGGTTTTAAGGTAATGATGGTGGTGTCAGTGGATTGGTTTAAGATCCATGGGATTGTTATATCCTGGAACAAGTTCACTGGGTCTGTTTGGCACGCCGAGCATATCCTGGGATTTTACCTCCACTCCTTCCAACTAAGGGATGGGATCAATTTTAAGGTAATTATGGTGATTTCATGCATATCACGATCATTTTGCGATCCAATCGCTTCACTTCACCCCCATTTCCATGCATATCACGATCATTCCCGCATATTCCGTGTTGATTCACGGTGATTTCGACGCATTTCGCGGTCCCGCGTCTTCACTTCACGATCACTTCCGTGCATTTCGCGGTCCAATCGCTTCACTTCACCCCCATTTTCATACATATCACGATCATTCCCGCATATTTCGTGTTGATTCACGGTCATTTCGACGCATTTCGCGGTTCCGCGTCTTCACTTCACGGTCACTTCCGTGCATTTTGCGGTCCAATCGCTTCACTTCACCCCCATTTCGATGCATATCACGGTCATTTCCGCATATTCCGTGTTGATTCACGGTCATTTTGACGCATTTCGCGGTCCCGCGTCTTCACTTCACGGTCACTTCCGTGTATTTCACGGTCCAATAGCTTCACTTCACCCCCATTTCCATGCATATAACGATCATTCCCGCATATTCCGTGTTGATTCACGATCATTTCGACGGATTTCACGGTCCCGCGTCTTCACTTCACGGTCATTTCCGTGCATTTCACTGTCCAATCGCTTCACTTCACCCCCATTTCCATGCATATCACGATCATTCCCGCATATTCTGTGTTGATTCACGGTCATTTCGACGCATTTTGTGGTCCCGCGTCTTCACTTCATGGTTACTTCCATGCATTTCGCGGTCCAATCGCTTCACTTCACCCCCATTTTCATGCATATCACGGTCATTCCCGCATATTCCGTGTTGATTCACGGTCATTTCGACGCATTTCGCGGTCCCGCGTCTTCACTTCGCGGTCACTTCCGTGCATTTCGCGATCCAATCGCTTCACTTCACCTCCATTTCTATGCATATCACGATCATTCCCGCATATTTCGTGTTGATTCACGGTCATTTCGACGCATTTCATGGTCCCGCGTCTTCACTTCACGGTCACTTCCGTGCATTTCGCGGTCCAATCGCTTCACTTCACCCCCATTTCCATGCATATCATGATCATTCCCGCATATTCCGTGTTGATTCACGATGATTTCGACGCATTTCGCGGTCCCGCGTCTTCACTTCACGGTCACTTCCGTGCATTTCGCGGTCCAATCGCTTCACTTCACCCCCATTTCCATGCATATCACGATCATTCCCGCATATTCCGTGTTGATTCACGGTGATTTCGACGCATTTCGCGGTCCCGCGTCTTCACTTCATGGTCAGTTCCGCACATTTCGCGGTTGTAGACACTGAAAAATCGGCGTCCACGTTGTTCGGTGAAAAATGTTGTTGTTGGGATGTTGGGGGTGATTAAGCTGATTTGGTGATTGTTGGAGTCGCCACTAGCCGAATGATCTCAAAATCCCGCGGTCGGCTAGAACCACGGAATACGTAAGGTTGGAGAAATCCGAAGATTCTCCGACCTTAGATTCACTCCTGGTCTACGATCCAGGATTCTGGGTAAGGGACCTCGGTTACAAAGAGGGAAGGTGTTAGGCACCCTCTCTGCCCGTACAAGTGTACGGTCTCGACTTAGTGTGGTAAAATAGTCTCAAAGGATGATGATGATGTTATGGTCATGAGGGGACTAGTCACACGTGGATTTCTGATGTAGCAGGATCCGAATATTTCGGCAGGCTACCGAGCATACGTCCGACAATGTGTCTGGAGGACGGATGTGATGATGCTTATGCAAAAAGATAAGAAAAGTGGACTAGATCACTAGGAATTTCTAATGTGACAGGATCCGATGTACGGCAAGTCACAGAGCATACGTCCACTAAAGATCTAGAGAAGCAGAGGGGTTGAGAAGGGAGTAGATGTCATGTTGAATGCTTGTAGGATGATAGATCTTTGGCTTGATTCTTGAGTAGGCTAAGACATGAGCTGAACCATGATCATTTTGGGCTAGGCTTTTTGGAAAGGTTGAGGTGAAGGCTGGGAGATGGCTTGGAAAACTTGGGCTTGAAGGCTTGGGAGCTCCTTCCCTTCCTTCACTCTCTCTTCCCACTCTCCCTCTCTCTCTCTTTCTCTCTCTCTCTCTTTCTCTCTTTTTCTCTCTTTTCTCTCACTCTTTCTCTCTCACTCTCTCCCTCTCTCACTCTCATCCATCTCTCTTGAAAATGAAAGGGGAGAGGGCTATTTATAGCCCTCTCCAATGGTTTTTTGGTAATTTAAGGATAAGAGGGGGGTAAATGCTGACGTGGCACATGGTGATTGGTGGAGAGGAGAGAGATGCCACATGACATGCTCCCATTGGCTAAAGGGGTTGGTAAAACTGTAAATAGTGAGTATGGGGAGGGTAAATGTATAGGAAAGTTGACTTTGGACGCTGGACAGCTGTCCCTGCTCAGACCGCACGCGGCGGAACTCCGATCACCGCCGGCGGTAATCCGACAACCGCCGGCGGTAGTCCGACTACCGCCGGGACCTGGTTGAGTCCGGAACTCGTGTGACTGGCTCCGTGCGCATTTTCTGGGAAGAAGTGGTAATTCGCATTTACGTTGAGGATGATGGCTTCTCTTAGACCGGCGATGCATGCCTCATATTCAGCTATATTGTTGGTGCACTGGAATGCTAGTCTTCTGGATATAGGAACTGGGACGTCTTCGGGGAGTAGAGTATGGCACCTACTTCACTTCCCTTTGAGTTTGCAGCTCCATCGAAGAAGAGTGTCCACTCTCCTGCCCTTCTTTCCTCTTCTCCCTCGATCTGGAGGATGTCCTCGTCGGGGAAGAAGGTCTTCAGAGGTTGGTAGTTGGGCAGGGAGTGTGTTGCTAAATGATCGGCCAGTGCTTGCCCCTTGATTGCCTTCTGGGTGACATATGTGATGTCAAACTCAGAAAGCAGTAGTTGCCATTTTGCGATCCTGCCCGTCAGTGCTGGTTTTTCGAACAAGTACTTCAACGGGTCCATGCGAGCGAGCAGAAGTATCGGGTGGGTGATCATGTATTGCCTTAACCGTTGTGTTGCCCAAACTAGGGCGAGGCATGTCTTTTCTAAGCTGGAATATTTGGCTTCGTAGCTTGTAAACCGTCGGCTTAGATAGTAGATCGCTTGCTCCTTTCTTCCCGTATCATCGTGTTGGCCGAGGACGCATCCGATTGCTTCCGCTGCGACAGAGATATACAACAGAAGTGGCCTACCTGGGGTAGGCGGCACGAGCACTGGAGGATTTAGCAAGTATCTTTTGATTTTATCGAAGGCCGCTTGGCAGTCATCATTCCATTCTTTTGGAGAGTTTTTTCGTAACAGCTTGAATATGGGTTCGCAGAACGGAGTGAGTTGTGCGATGAATCGGCTGATATATTGGATTCGCCTGAGGAAACCCCGAATTTCTTTCTCAGTCTTGGGCGGTGGCATCTCGATGATGGCTTTGGTTTTGGTTTCATCCACCCTGATACCATCTTCGCCAACAATGAAGCCTAACAGCTTGCCTCCGGTTGCACCGAAGACGCATTTTTGCGGATTGAGGCGGAGCTTGAACTTTTCCAGCCTGTCGAAGAGCTTTTTGAGATCTTCAAAGTGTCCTTCGATCGTGCGAGATTTGACAATCATGTCGTCCACATAAACTTCCATCTCCTTGTTTATCATGTCATGAAACAAGGCAGTCATGGCTCGCTGATATGTAGCTCCTGCATTTTTCAATCCAAAGGGCATGACCCGATAGCAGAAAGTTCCCCATGGCGTGATGAAGGAAGTCTTCTCACGATCTTCGATGGCCATCTTGATTTGATTGTAACCGGAGAAGCCGTCCATGAAGGAGAAGATCTTGTGTCCAGCAGTATTATCCACCAGTGTGTCAATATGAGGCAGCGGGAAGTCATCTTTAGGGCTTGCTTTGTTGAGGTCCCTAAAGTCGATGCACATTCTGACTTTCCCATCTTTTTTTGGAACTGGTACGATATTCGCGAGCCATTCCAGGTAGTTGGAGACTACCAGAAATCCTGCGTTGTATTGCTTGATGACTTCATCACGGATTTTCAGGGCCCATTCTGGCTTCATCCTTCGCAGCTTTTGCTTGACTGGCTTCATTTCTGGCTTTGTTGGCAGATGATGCACCACCAAGTCTTCATCGAGCCCTGGCATGTCCTCGTAAGAGAAGGCAAAGTTGGACAACCTCGGTTTCAGAAACTCCATCATCTTCTGCTTGTATTCTGGGGAAAGTGATTTCCCGATACGCACTTCCCTGGGGGATTCCACAGACCCTAAGTTCACAATTTCGAAGTCATCTGCCACAACATTGGCCTTTGTTTCGAATTTTTCGAGGGAATCCTCGAATTCGAGAGCGGTATCATCATTTCCCTCATCCGGGGCTTCATCCAAACCCATGAGTTCGAAATCTAATTCTAGATTGAAATCATATGAATCGACTTCAAACTCGTGCATGTCATGAGAAGTGTTTAGCACAGTGATTTCTGAAAAATTTTCTATTGTTTTTGTATTTTGGAAGTTTTTTGATGTTTTGTGATTTTGAGGAATATATGATGTTTTGGTATTTGAAAGATTTTTTGCTGTTTTGTGATTTTGAGGAATATGTGATGTTTTTGTATTTGAAAGATTTTTTGATGTTTTTGTATTGGAAAGGTTTTTTGATTTTTTTGTGTCGCCAAGATATCCTGAACAGGACGGTGTCGCAAACCATGATTGGTCTTGTCCTGGTTCGAGATACCAATTGCTATTTACATTGGCGTTTTTTTTTTAAGGCTGATGCTAGCGAGTGGTTTGCTAGCTGATTCGATTGTTTGGGGGATAGCTAACCATTCTGGCTCTTTTCCCCTTTCGATCTTGCTGATCTGCCCTGTCTGTTCCTGTGAGTTACCTGTCTCGATGACCATGATGTCTGCCGGGCTGGGCTCAGAGTCAGAATCTGATTCGACCTCTGTGCCCAGGAGCTGAAATTCCTCTTGTTTCTCGGATTCCTGGGACAGGATTTGGACATCCGTCCAATCCAGAGCAAGCCACTTACCTTTGTCAACCCAATGGATGGGCTGCTTCTGCCCTGTATTCCCCTGAATGGACGTCTCCCTGTTCTGGCCCACCTTGCCTGCAAAGGACCTTCCCAGTTTTGGGTCACTTGCGGGTGGACTTGTTTCCATGCCCCTAGTCTCATGCGATGGATCTGGGGGTTCTGCCCCTGGCTTTGTGTGTTCCTCTGATGTCCTGAGGATCCGATCCCACCTTATTGGTGGCCAAATAGACTCTTGTCTAGTCTGTTTTGCGAGTCTAAGTGCTTGAAATTGGTCCTCAAGAGATATCATTTTGTTCTCGTGAACTATCTCAGCTTTGACAAACTCGATGGGTGTGCATTTAAACAGTTGGCCCCTTTTTGGCTTTTCAGCCTGATCTTCCAATGTCGGCTGATATCCCAGTCCCTGTCTCTGTACATTGGCATGTGCTGGTTTTACTACCATACCTTTTCATGGAACTTGGTACGGTAATTTAAGACCAATCGTTCAGCCGGGGGAATGACATATTCAGCAGCTAGAGGGCGAGGGTTAGCGATCGCGTTTACTTTTTCGAATTCGAAACTATGATATGGAATGTCGCCTTCTGTATGCTGAATGTCAATCACCGGAATATCAGTTTCTGGGATACTGACCGTCACTGGAAGGACGGTTTCTGGCTCAGCCAATATTGAAATGATTCGATTTCTCGAAGGGAATTTAACCCTTTGGTGATAGGTAGATGGGATGGCTCCAACAGCATGGAGCCATGGCCGCCCCAAGAGAAGGTTAAATGAGGCAGGGATATCGATGACCTGAAATGTGACAAGGGTCATGTTTGGTCCAATTTGTAATTCTAGGTCGATTTCCGCCTCCACTTGCATTCGGGAATTATCGAAAGCTCTAACGCTCATGGTACTGGGTCTGAAGGAGGATGGTTCTATCCCTAACCGTTCAACAGTCCTTAAAGGGCAAACGTTGAGACTGGATCCATTATCGATGAGCACAAGTGGGATCTTGAAATTCTTGTGGTGGGCCACTATGTTTAGTGAGCGCCTGTGCTCACGGCCCTCAGGTGGTAGCTCATCATCAGAGAAAGTGATGGCTTGTGGTGCGAGAAGTTGGCCAATCATACTTGCCACCATTTCGGGGGGTACGTCAGGAGAGATATGGGCGTTGTTCAAGGTCTTTGCAAAGATTTCTCGATGAGACCTTGACGTGCATAGGAGTTCCCAGATAGATATTTGTGCGAGAATGGTTTTGAGTTGGGCTGCTATGTCATAGGCAGCGTCAGTTTTGCTAGTGGTTCCCGATGAAGCTCCCCGAGTTTCTTTTGAGTTCTGACTATCTCTCCTGAGGTATCTCCCATTGTTACCTACCTCATCACATTCTGGGTAGTGCCATGGGACTGCTTTCGGGTTATAGGAAGGAACCGCTCTTCCTTCCAAGTATACTAATGGTTCTTGAGGCTGAGGGGTCATTACTGGAGCAGTTTGTGGTAGGCTCAGTGATATCTCTTGAGGTGCCACCAAGTTTTGATTAGTTGTGGCCATGGAATTTTCTTCTTTCATCGGATGCGGGGGAGGGATCCTTTGGGCGTGCGCTAGTTGGTGAGGCATAAAAAATTGCGGGGCCTGAACTGAGGGTGCCCCTTGCAAGGTTGGCAGAGTTAGGTCAGGGAGACCTATCGGGAGAATGATAGGTTCAGAATTCAACCTTTTTGGATATGCCGATGATGGAGTTGAGTGTGTCCCTTGGAGGGCGAGGTTCTGAGGGTATGACCTGTTGGGTGCTGCTTCCAAAGTTACGAGAGACTGAAATGTTGGTGCTACTTCGAGAAATATGAGAGGTTGAGCAACTGGTGCTGCTTCAAAGGATACCTGTGGTCCAGGCGATGGTGCTTGTTGGTGTCCCCATGTCCGATTGGCTGTGTCGGGCATGATTGCTTGGATGGAATGATGTGGATAAGCATGTGTGGGTTGACCTCCTTCAATGTGATTGACGGTAGAGGTGCTGGATGTGCTGGGTCCTGCCTGATGCGAGGGCAGGGGATTTTGGAGAATGTTGGCTTGAACTGTATTGCTGGCCTGTGGGGTGATTGCAATCTTCTGGCTTTCGATCAAATCTTGGACCGCATGTTTCAAAGCGAAGCAGCGGTCCGTTAGATGGCCAGGAGCCTGATGATATGCACAGTACTGATTTTCGTTGTAACCAGGTGGCAAGGGATTAGGTGGAAGTCGAGGCTGGAGAAGTGTTAACAGTTGCTTTTGTATGAGCATTGTTAGCACTTGGCTGTACGATTGTGCTAACGGAGTGAACTTCCTCCCTAACATTCCTTGCTTGTATGATCCTTGCACATTTCCCCTAGGCTGTTGTGATTGCTGTTGAGATGACTGTGCCTGATATCCTTGCTAGGTTTGCTGGGGTTGGTACTGCCTATTCTGTTGTGACTGGTATTGCCTGTCCTGCCGTGGCTCTGGTGGTGGAGCATACTGGTTGCCTTGAGTGTTAGCGATGATGTTGTTAACTTCAGAAGTACGCTGCACGGGAGCAGTGCTGCTTCCATTCCCGTATCCAACAGGTTTCCCCTCGACTTTGTTTCTTTTGATTGAGGGGGTCTGATGTGGCCATGGGGAGATGGTTCCAGCTCTGATCCCAGCTTCTACTTGTTCTCCGGCTCGGATGAGTTGGGAGAAGTTTACGTATGGATACGAGATCAGATATCCTGAAATGCTGGGGTGTGCTGAATGCACAATCATGGATATCTGCTCTTTGTCGTCAATGGGGTTTCTCATTCGAGCTGCCATGGCTCGCCATCGTCCTACGTATGCTGATAAAGATTCATCGCTTTTTTGCCTCAGGGCAGCCAAGTCGGCTCTCCTTGGAGCCATGTTCAGGTTGTATGAGAACCTGTCAATGAATGCTTGGGAAAGTTTTTCCCAGGTTCTGATTTGGTGGCTATCTAATGAGGTGTACCAATCCAAAGCGTCACCTTTAAGGGATTTCTGGAAAAGTCTTATCAACGCTCCATCATTCCCTGCTATCGCATTAAGCTCCCCACAAAAGGCTTTTAGATGTGCTGTGGGGCACCCACTACCGTCATACCTTTTGAACTTTGGTACCTCAAAATTTGGAGGTACCCGTGCGTCTGGGAAGGGACAGAGGTCCCTGAACTTGGTGGATGGGTGATCCACTCCTTGTTGTCTTTGAAGCTAGTTTTGCATCATTTGTAGCTGTTCTCGTAACTCCTCAATCTCTGACTTACCTTGTTGCGGGTATCTTGCCCCTTGTTGTAGGGCCTGTGCTGCTTCTTCTTCATATGGATCCAGGATGGGGGTTTGATGGAAAGAAGGTGGACTCCCGGTGGCGGGAGGTAGCTGGAATTGAACACCACTCCCTTTCTGAGGAGGGTTGGATGTTCGAAAATGGCTCCCGCCTGGGGTATCTGCCAATTCCGGGATGTTACTCCCGTTAGGGGGAGTGAGCTGGACTCGAAACTGGCCCCCTTCATGGGCATCCGCCAGTTCTTATCTGTGATTTGCATGTACTGTGACCGGATTGTTGTGATGTGTTGAGTAGAGATTTGGGGGAGGGTTGCTCCCGATTGCTTGCTGTTGTTGGTCTTGTGCTGATTCTTCTGGGAGAGGGAGCACAGGATTTGATGGAGGAATGAGAGAGAAGGCGAAAGGAGTTTGAGGGATTGAGCTGTTCTGCACACTAGGTTGGGTCATTTGTGTATTTGCTGTGGCACCTGGCACTAGGTGAAGCAGTAGTCTTGCATTGTTCGAAGTAATAGCTCTTGTGTGGTGACATTGGCTGGCAACTCTGGGAGCTATTGGTAGGGGTACGGGTGTAGGCGGGTGCGGGTGCGGGTGCGGGTGCAGGTGCGGATATTTCGGGAGCTGGTTGGGGTGACGGCTCTTCTTCATGGGTCGCTTGAGAAGTCATGGCTGCACGGGACCGAGTGGTCATGGTTCGGATCTTTGCCTAAGCAAGTGTAAGCCAAAGTTTTTTTTTTTGTGTTTTGTATGAATGTGGTGATGAATGTCCCTTGAGATTAGTATACCACACGTTGTCGAGTCGGGTCTCAGCTAGGGCGTTCTAGACATGTCCCCAGTGGAGTCGCCATTCTGTAGACACTGAAAAATCGGCGTCCACGTTGTTCGGTGAAAAATGTTGTTGTTGGGATGTTGGGGGTGATTAAGCTGATTTGGTGATTGTTGGAGTCGCCACTAGCCGAATAATCTCAAAATCCCGCGGTAGGCTAGAACCACGGAATACGTAAGGTTGGAGAAATCCGAAGATTCTCCGACCTTAGATTCACTCCTGGTCTACGATCCAGGATTCTGGGTAAGGGACCTCGGTTACAAAGAGGGAAGGTGTTAGGCACCCTCTTTGCCCGTACAAGTGTACGGTCTCGACTTAGTGTGGTAAAATAGTCTCAAAGGATGATGATGATGTTATGGTCATGAGGGGACTAGTCACACGTGGATTTCTGATGTAGCAGGATCCGAATATTTCGGCAGGCTACAGAGCATACGTCCGACAATGTGTCTGGAGGACGAATGTGATGATGCTTATGCAAAAAGATAAGAAAAGTGGACTAGATTACTAGGAATTTCTAATGTGACAGGATCCGATGTACGGCAAGTCACAGAGCATACGTCCACTAGAGATCTAGAGAAGCAGAGGGGTTGAGAAGGGAGTAGATGTCATGTTGAATGCTTGTAGGATGATAGATCTTTGGCTTGATTCTTGAGTAGGCTAAGACATGAGCTAAACCATGATCATTTTGGGCTAGGCTTTTTGGAAAGGTTGAGGTGAAGGCTGGGAGATGGCTTGGAAAACTTGGGCTTGAAGGCTTGGGAGCTCCTTCCCTTCCTTCACTCTCTCTTCCCACTCTCCCTCTCTCTCTCTCTCTCTCTCTCTTTCTCTCTCTCTCTCTTTCTCTCTTTTTCTCTCTTTCTCTCACTCTCTCTCTCTCACTCTCTCCCTCTCTCACTCTCATCCATCTCTCTTGAAAATGAAAGGGGAGAGGGCTATTTATAGCCCTCTCCAATGGTTTTTTGGTAATTTAAGGATAAGAGGGGGGTAAATGCTGATGTGGCACATGGTGATTGGTGGAGAGGAGAGAGATGCCACATGGCATGCTCCCATTGGCTAAAGGGGTTGGTAAAACGGTAAATAGTGAGGATGGGGAGGGTAGATGTATAGGAAAGTTGACTTTGGACGCTGGACAGCTGTCCCTGCTCAGACCGCACGCGGCGGAACTCCGATCACCGCCGGCGGTAATCCGATAACCGCCGGCGGTAGTCCGACTACCGCCGGGACCTGGTTGAGTCCGGAACTCGTGTGACTGGCTCCGTGCGCATTTTCTGGGAAGAAGTGGTAATTCGACTACCACCGGCGGTAATCCGATTACCACCTCGGTACGGTTTCCCTCGAAATTCATCTGGTGAGTCCTTTTTTGGGTCCTTAGAGTAAAACAAAGTTCGTTTTGGATATTTGGCTCATAATGGCTTAAAATTGGCTCGATTGTTAGCCGAAAGTGACTCAAGAAATGGATCGGTTCTGGACATGGTCTGGATTGAATGATGACTCATGATAGCTCGGGTTAAGATTAGGGTTAGGTTTTAGGATATGATCATGGTTCTCGGATTGTCTTAACAAAATCAAGATGTTAGCTTGGGTGGGGTGTCTACAGCGGTCCAATCGCCTCACTTCACAATCATTTACATGCATATCACGGTCATTCCCGCCTATTCCGTGTTGATTCACGGTCATTTCGACGCATTTCACGGTCATGCCCCTTCACTTCACGGTCATTTTCCTAAACCTTAATCTATGCCCTAACCTAAACCTATACTTATAACCTAAACTTATTCTTAAATCCCAAAACCTATAACTTAAACCTAAACCTTAACATAAACCTATAACCTATAACCTAAACCCGAACATAAACCCGAACCCGAATTCCTAAACCTAAACCTATACTTATAACCTAAATCTATTCTCAAATCCCAAAACTTATAATTACAACCTAAACCTATAACCTATAACCTAAACTTAATTCCCTAAACCTTAACCTACAACCTAACCTAAACCTATAACATTAACCTAAACCTATAACATTAACCTAAACCTATTCTCAAATCCCAAAACCTAAACCTTTAACCTATAACCTAAACCTAAACCTTTAACCTATAACCTAAACGTATAACCTATAACCTATACCCTGTAACCTATAACCTATACCTAAACCTTAACTTATTCTCAATTACCTAAATCTATAACCTATAATCTATAACCTAAACCTTAGCCTAAACCTAAACCTAAACCTTAACCTATAACTTATAACCTATAATCCAAACCTATTCTTAAATCCCTAAACCTATAACCTAAACTTAAATCTATAACCTATAACCTAAACCTAAACCTAAACCTATAACCTTAACCTAAACCTAAATCTAAACCTAAACCTAAACCTTAACCTATAACTTAAACCTAAACCTAAACCTAAACCTATAACCTATAACCTATAACCTATAACCTAAAACCTGAACATATTCTTAAATCCCTAAACCTAAACCTACACCTAATCCTAATCTCAATTCCCTAACCTAAACGTAAACCTAAACTTGAAAACCCAAACCTAAACCCGATCCTGATCCCGCCTATTCCGTGTTAATTCACGGTCATTTCGACGCATTTCACGGTCACGCCCCTTCACTTTACGGTCATTTTCATGCATTTCACGGTCCAATCACTACACTTCACGGTCATTTCCATGCATATCACGGTCATTGCTGCCTCTTCCATGTTGATTCACGGTCATTTCGACGCATTTCACGGTCATGCCCCTTCACTTCACGGTCTAATCGCTTCTCTTCACGGTCATTTCCATGCATATCACGGTCATTCCCGCCGATTCCGTGTTGATTCACGGTCATTTCGGCACATTTCATGGTCATGCCCCTTCACTTCACGGTCATTTCTGCGCATTTCACGGTCCATTTGCCTCACTTCACGCTCATTTCCATGCACTTCACGGTCATTTCCGGCGCATTTCACAGTCATGCCCCTTCACTTCACGGTCATGAATGAAATTGACCGCTAAGTGAATGAAATAGATTTTCGACCATCGACCTAATGGAATCTTGGAAAATAACTAGGTTGGTTGGCTAAAGTAGCTTCTCCTACTCCAAAATCATATAGGGTACATCAAGTAACTAATTTTAGTTTAGAAGATATTCTTGTCAAATGAATAAAGAAAGAAATGAAAAAGGGAAAAAAAATTTTATATGCTTATATATACATATTTATATAAATATGTGTTATAGAAAATTATTGGTAGAATAAAGTTTTCCATGTAAAAAAAAATAAAAACAAAAAAAAACTGCACTACCGTCAATGGCTACAGCTATAATCCGTAGCCATAGGGGCCCCCAGCTGGGCGTGGCCCCGCCAGACGGATAGGTCAGTGAGTGGCGCGGGGGCGCTAGCTTGGCGCGCCCACCCTGGACAGCATCTTTGGCTACGGGTTTTGGTTGATTTGGCTATGGGTTTTGGCTACGGGTTTTGGTTGATTTGGTTGATTTGGCTACGGGTTTGGTTGATTTTGGCTAAAAAAAATTCAGATTTATTTTTTTTCTACGTTGAATCTTTGTTTTATTTGGGTCCCATCATGAGGTCTATGTTATATCCAAACCGTCCATCTATTTGGCGAGCTCATATTAATGCTTGAGATGGAAAATAAGACAGATCTAACTATCAAGTGGACCACACTTTAAATGGCAGTGGGGAATTGAACGTCTACCATTGAAACCCTTTTAGTGGTTACAGAAGTTTTGGATCATTATTAATTTTTTTTTCCTCCTCATCCAGGTATTTGTGACCTTATGAATAGATTGGATGGAATATAAATGTTATGGTGGACCTACAAAAGTTTCAACGGTGAAAATCAATTTTCTGCTGCTCTTTGTGGTGTGGTCCAGTTGCTCTATGGATATGATTTTTGTTTTGAATAATGCTTTGAAATGATCTCAAAATATGGATGAATGTTGTGGATATAATAAATACATAACTGTGGGGCCCATGTAACGTTGATCTCTTTTGAACCGTTCGTAGGAGCTCGAGGAGCGTCAACGCTGGTCTTCGAGCACCAGCCGATCCGCTTGGAGGAAAAAGCAGGGGGCATTTTCGACCTTTGGAAAGGCGTCCGTACAGCTGGGGCGTATTCTCGCAAGGGAAAATGAGGTGGGCTTAGCCTCCTAAATGGGCCATAAATGGGTCGTACAGTCGTAAATTTCTCAGAGATTAGAGACTGTCCTTTTCTTTCGCACTCGAAAAAGCCTGCAGGCGCAGATGAGGAGGGACTTGATTGTATGAACTGGACCATTTATCAGATGATCCCAACCGTGGATTGGGAACCGGAAACAATAAATAAATAATCCCAAATTGGAAGATCTGGACCCTTCAATTTCGTCAGATCACATGAATAGACGTGGAAACTCGAAATCCTAGGATCGTCCAATCTGGGAGATATTTCTCCCATCCACGTCGCCCACCAATCAACGGCCCGGATCACCGAATCATGGACCAAAATGTAAGAAATTCGGTGCACCGGTACCTATAAGCAACGGTCGATTTCGGTTACTGAGCAAGAAATGGTAGTTTCGAAGCATTTGAAAATCCCGGAACCTCTCTTCTCTACCTTCCATCGTTTCATCCATTTCAAGCCCAAATCCAAAACAACCTCAATCGATTCTGCTCTTAAATCTATCCAACCCAAAGAACCCAACATCACAGAATGGAAAAAAATGCTAGAATTATCAGAAACCGTCAAAATCGACTCCTACGCTCACCTTCTAGAAGCCTGCATCCGATCAAAATCATTGAAAGAAGGCAAGGAAATCCACCACCATATCGGAAAACACAGTGCCCACATGAAGAACTCCTTTCTACTCGAAAAGATTGCATGCATGTATATTGCGTGCGGAGAAATCAATCTTGCTCGCCTTGCTTTCGATGAAATTCAAAAACCCAGTATTTTTTTATGGAATTCTATGATTAGAGCTTATGCTTGGAAAGGACCCTTTAATCAAGCGATCGAATTGTATAACCGGATGCTCGAGTTGGGTGTCAAACCGAATAAATTCACGTTCCCTTTCGTTCTAAAGGCATGTTCAGGTTTACTAGCATTAGAAGAAGGCAGTGAGATTCATAAGCATGCAGCAAGAGTTGGGTTGGATTCGGATGTATTTGTTTGCAGTGCTTTGGTGGATTTGTATGCGAAATGTGGGTGTTTGGATGTTGCCTACCAATTGTTCGATAAAATGCCGGATAGAGATGTTGTGGCATGGAATACCATGATTTCTGGGTTGGCTCTGCATGGGTTTTATGAAGATGCCATCAGGTTGGTTCTCAAAATGCAGAAGGCAGGGACAAGTCCGAATTCTTCAACTCTTGTTGCAGTTCTGCCAGCAGTGGGCCAGGCTAGGGCATTGCATAAGGGAAAGAGCGTGCATGGATATTGTGTCAGGAGGTGTTTTGATAAAGACGTGCTGCTGGGGACTGCAGTTTTGGATATGTATGCAAAATGTGAACACTTACACTATGCTAGGAGAGCCTTTGACGTCATGAGCATTAGAAATGAGGTCACATGGAGTGCAATGATTGGAGCATATGTTCTATGTGATCAGATGATCGAGGCACTGGCAGTGTTTAATTGGATGATGCTTGAGGAGGTTCTGAATCCGACATCGGCAACTCTGGGAAGTGTTCTTCGAGCCTGTGCGAGATTGAATGATTTGAATAAAGGTAAACAGATACATGGTTACTCAACCAAATCCGGATTTGTTTTAGATGTAACAGTAGGAAATTCGCTTCTTTCAATGTATGCTAAATGTGGGGTTGTAGATGATGCGATCAGTTTCTTTGATGAAATGAAATCAAAAGATACTGTTTCCTATAGCGCAATCATCTCTGGATGCGTGCAAAATGGTAGTGCAGAGGACGCTTTGCTTTTTTTCTGCAAGATGCAAGCATCTGGCATAAAGCCAGATCTTGCGACCATGGTAGGAGTAGTTCCAGCTTGTGCTCATTTAGCTGCCCTGAAACATGGGCAGTGTAACCATGGTTACGTGACTGTTTGTGGGTTTCAATCAGATACCTCAATTTGCAATGCACTCATTGACATGTACTCAAAGTGTGGAAGAATCGACATTGCTAAAGAAATCTTCAATAGGATGCCAAAATGGGATATCGTGTCATGGAATGCGCTAATTGCTGGGTTTGGAATTCATGGGCTTGGTACGGAAGCACTCTTGATATTTCATGATTTACGTAATACCGGTCTGAAGCCCGACAGCGTCACTTTCATTAGCCTCTTATCTGCTTGCAGCCATTCAGGACTTGTTACCGAAGGCAAATACTGGTTTCGCTTGATGACTACACATTTCAATATTATCCCAAGGATGGAACACTTCATCTGCATTGTTGATCTTTTGGGCCGTGGTGGGCTTCTGGATGAGGCCTATGATTTTATCCGAAGAATGCCATTCGAACCAGATGTGCGTGTATGGGGAGCCCTGCTAGGTGCATGTAGAATTCATGAGAATATCAAACTAGGGGAAGAAGTATCAAAGGAAATTCAAAAGCTAGGACCTGAAGGTACTGGAAACTTTGTTCTCTTATCCAATATATACAGTGCTGCTGGAAGATGGGATGATGCAGCTAATGTTAGAATCATCCAGAGAGACCAGGGTTTTAAGAAAAGCCCAGGATGCAGTTGGATTGAGATTGGGGGCACCCTGCATGCATTCATTGGTGGAGATCAATCACACCCACAATCAGCACGAATATATGATAAGCTCGAGGAACTGTTATGGGAGTTGAAGGAGATGGGTTATATTGCTAATACAAGTTTTGTTCTGCAAGATGTTGAAGAGGAGGAGAAGGAACGGATTCTTCTGTACCACAGCGAGAAGCTGGCAATTGCATTTGGTGATCTCAATCTGGGACCCAACAAGCCCATTTTCATTACCAAGAATCTGCGGGTTTGTGGGGACTGCCACACTGCGATCAAGTTCATCAGCACCATCACGAAAAGAGCAATTACTGTAAGAGATGCAAGCCGGTTTCATCATTTCAATGATGGGGTATGCAGTTGCAGAGATTTCTGGTAATGATCTGCAAAAGAGGGCATGATTAGAGGCATAGGGGGATGGAACAATTGCTATTGCAGTGAAGTGAGATTTCTCATATTGATCTGCAAAAGAATGCTTGTTAGAAGCATGGATGAATGGAAAGGTAATTTGTTATTGCAGTGAAGTTGTGTGTCTGAGTCATGTAACTCATATGCAGTTGTGCGTAATATGTGATGTCAGCACTGGAGAAAGGTAATTACACTGAACTATAAGATGGAAAGAAATGTTATAGCCACACCTGCTTCATAGACATCCACATAGTCATGGCAAAAATATGTGGGGATTGGGACAATTGTGCTGGTGGGCCACCACGTCTATGGGAATCAGAGGCCAAAACTCCCATGGTTGAACAACTCTGATCATCCAAACGCCATGAGTTTTGTCCATTGCATATGAACAATTTCTCACTTTGAGGTACTCTTCTCTTTTTTCAGGCTACTGAATAGGTTACAAGTCAAATCATATCATAAAATCACAAGAGGATTGAAATCATAACTAGTATTGTAGGATTTTTATAATCTTTAGACAACATATGGAAAAAATCTGGAATAATATTCATAAATCTGAAAAATACAATAGGATGTAGTCATATATTCATTCAATATCATTCAACATCATAATTCATAGGTAATTGTAGAATATATTTCTACATCACATTGTTTTACATCATTTTAATAGAAAATCAAGCTAAATATGGTCACTTCTATAAATTCACCTGTGGTGTAATGGGATTACTATGGTTGCACGTGCAGAAGCTTGGTAGAGCTAAGGAATGAAGGCTATGTCCTAAAGGAGGGTGATTAGGACCAATTAAAATTTTCGTCTTTTAAATCACAATTGCTTACTTAAGCTAATATGCAAATTAAGCTAAGCAAGACAATTTAACCTTGAGGCTTTCAAGCCAATAGAGGGTCCAATCACGTAGACTACAAATGATATGTCAATACAAGCAACTAGTCTATATCATGATAGTGTACATGTGTGTGTAGGATGTGTTAACTATCAACTCATAGCATTCATCTAATCATGCATTCGTATAATTAATCATTCAATCACATAAGCATAATTAGGACCAATTAAAATTTTCGTCTTTTAAATCACAATTGCTTACTTAAGCTGATATGCAAATTAAGCTAAACAAAACAATTTAACTCTAAGGCTTCCAAGCCAATAGACGTTCCAATCACATAGACTACTAATAATATGCAAATACAAGCAACTAATCTATATCATGATAGTGTACATGTATGTGTAGAATGTGTTAACTATCAACTCATAGCATTCATCTAATCATGCATTCATATAATTAATCATTCAATCTTATAAACATAATTAAACAAGTGCGCAAATGACAATCCCAAACACAAGCATGTATGGTGGTTCGGTTTCCCTACTCTACTCCTGACGGACGCATTCAACTCATGAGTGTACCGGATTTCATGATTGGATGTTTTAAATCAAGTTAACCTCTAACATTTATAATCCTATACAAGAAAGGGCTCCCGCAAGAGACTTTATGTGATTTTCTATAGGCTTTCCACAAATATCGGTCCTACACAAGAACCTATTAACTTACACCCGTTGGAGGCGTGAGTTTTCCGTAGGCTAACCAACAACCACGGTCCTAGTCCAAGGACCTACATTTACTCCCGCTGGAAGCTCCCACGGAAACCAACACGTACACACCCGTGTCCGGTAGCTTACATGAGAACTTGATTTATGCCCTATACAAGAGCCAAAGTCCTACACATGAACCTAGGTTTTAGGCCCTACACGAGAGCCAAGGTCCTACATAAGAACTTGAATTTAGACCCTACACAAGAGCCGAGGTCATACACAAGAACGTAGTCAAGTTTGGATCACAAACTCTTACTGTCACTCATACACAAGGAAAGATAGTATACAGACTCTTACACTTGACAACTTGTCAGATTGAGCCCCTTTTGTAGCGCCGCCTCAAGTTGTTGATCGATGCTCTCTCGTGCTTCAATATGCTCTCCTTTGCTCCCTCGATCATGATACCGATGCTTTGTCAAGGCTTAAGCTCCAAGACCAAACACGTTTCATGCAGTGCTCATTTAAGGTGATCAAGGTGATGAGAGGTTGGTTAAATCTCTTACAACTAATGGAAATTTGTATTTCCTCGGGGATTCACCTAGATGGGCCTTCTAGAGGATTTAGACAATAGTATGCCTATAAAGGTTGAATCTAATCTCTAGAAAATGGAGGAGTTCAAGCACATCTTCAAGGTGAAGGTTGGAATCCTCATTAGAGTATTATTCTCAAGGAAGATGACTTAGAACTCATTGGTTTAAAAGCTTGAGATGAGAGATACGATTATGGAATCACATGAGCTTATATTGTACCAAAAACCCATACTTATGTCCAAGAACCGAATGCCCTTTATAAAAAGTTCGAGTTCCAACGGTCAGAAAATGGGAAAATAATGGCTCTATCGATGTCATCGATGTGACCTTCGATGCAATTGAAGGGTACCTTGATGCCATCGAGAAAACCAGATAATATGATTTGTTCTTGTTGGACATATCTGAGTTACCTATTCGATGCCATCGAGTGCGAGTAGGCTGCTCCACCTTCTCCTCTTCTTTGTGTGTCGCCCGTATGAAGTGTATTGGTAAAAGACCATACAACAAAGGCTTTATGGGGTCACTATGATGATTGTGTGAAATCCATACCATATATCTATTCCATCAACTCATGTTAGGATGCTAGCCCAAAAATAAGGAAGATCTAAAGCTTGAGTGAGCCACAACATGAAAATGTGGAGACAGGTCATCCACTGTTAAAACCGTGAGTTTCTCTCTCCCTCTGCATGTCGCATGCACCTTTGCTACAATGTCTCTCATATTTTTCTCCCCCTTTCTAATTTCTCTTACCTTTTCTCTTTCTCCCATCATCTTGGACATGCGTTGCATGTCCACTGTTAGTAGGATAGATCTATAAATATATTGTTGTATAGTTATTTAGGAAATAGATCTGTAAATATCTTTCCTGAATTAGGGGTCAATGCTTAATGTTAGGAGATGTTGTAATTAGGGGATATTGTAATTAAGGTATATTGTAATTAGGAGATATTATGTTGTAATTAGGGGATATTGTAATTAGGGAAAATGATTTCTATATAAGAAAAGGACCACTCGATTGAGGGTCATTAAGCAAATTTGACATGGTATCAGAGCCACTCTCTGAATCAACCTTGTCTTTGGTCCAATTTTCGTGGTTCTAGGCTCTGGTTTTTGGTGCATTTCGAGATATTCTAGTTATGGCTAACAACTCCAACTCAGAAGTATTTCAAACTCAGTTTAAAGAGAAGAATTATGCTGCCTGGGAGTTTCAGTTTCAACTTTTTGTCATGGGAAAGGAGTTGTGGGGTCATGTTGATGGGAGTGATCCAACACCTACCGATCCTACGACGCCGGTTCAATAGAAGGTGAAAGATGCTTGCGTGATGATTGATTCTTGGGTTTGTTGATCCACTGCTTATACTCAATTTAAGGCCACACAAGACGGCTAAATCGATGTGGGAATACTTGAAAAAGGTCTATCATTACGATCATTCCGCCCGACGATTTCAGTTGGAAATTGATCTTATTGCCTATTCTTGCCTATTCCCAAAGTACACTCTCTGTTCAGAAATATTTCTGTGGTTTTCAGAATCTTTGGGCTGAGTTTTTCGACATTGTGTATGCCGACGTGTCGGCCGAGTCCCTCTCTGCTGTTCAAGCAGTCCATGAAGCTAGCAAATGAGACCAGTTTTTAATGAAACTAAGGCCAGAATTCGAGTCTATTCGCTCCAACCTGATGCACAGGGATCCTTCACCATTTCTTAACGTGTGTTTTGGAGCACTTCTTCGAGAGGAACAACGTCTTCTTACTCAATCTTCGCTTCTGAAAGAGAATGCTGTTGCATACGCTGCTCAAGGCAAAGGGAGGGTTCGAGAATGCGTACAATTCAGTGCTACAGTTGTAAAGATTATGGGCATATTGTTGCCCATTGTGCTAAAAAGTTCTGCAGCTACTGTAAACAGAAGGGGCACATCAGCAAAGAATGCCCAACGCATCTTCAAAATCGACCCGTGAATGCTTATCATGCTACTGCTACTGGCCACACTTCGGATGGGGTAATCAACACTCAAAATCTCGCTCCACTGTCATCTTTCTCTGCTGTTATACCTGCCCTTACACCGGAAATGGTGTAGCAAATGATTGTATCAGCATTTTCCGCTTTAGGGCTGCAAGGTAAGGGTACTATACCCTCTCAATCTTGGCTTGTTGACTCCGCTGCATCCAATCACATGACCGGTTCTCCTGATATGCTTAGCAATGTTCGTAAGTACACTAGTTCTTCTAATATTCAAGTTGCTAATGGCCATCGTTTATCGATTACTGGGGTTGATGATATCGCACCATCACTTACTAATATTTTTGTATCACCTGGGCTTTCTACGAGTCTTATCTCAGTTGGACAGTTAGTGGATGATAATTATAATGTTCAGTTTTCTTATGATGGTTGTCATGTGCAGGATCCGGTGTCGGGGAGGACAATAGTGAAGGGGCCTAAACTTGGGAGACTGTTTCCATTATACTTTTCCATTCCTAGTATCATTTCTTTGGCTTGTACCACTATCTCCAATAATTGTGAAGTATGGCACAAACGTTTAGGTCATCCAAACAATGTTGTTTTATCTCATTTGTTGAATTCTGGTTCGTTGGGAAAAAAAGATTCTTCTTTGCCTCATGCTTTGTCTTTTGATTGTTCATTTGTTCTACGTGTAAAATCAGAAAAAGTAAGATTCTTCCCTTCCCTTCTTCCGGGAGTAGGGCAAAGAATTGCTTTAACCTTGTTCATAGTGATGTATGGGGCATTACTCCTGTCATTTCTCATGCTCATTATAAATATTTTGTGACATTCATAGATGACTGTAGTCGGTATACTTGGGTATATTTTATGCGCTATAAGTCTGAAGTCTTTGCTGTTTTCAAATCGTTTCTAGCATATGTTGATAATCAATTTACCACTAGCATTAAGACTTTACGATCTGATTCTGGTGGAGAATATATGTCTCATGAATATCTTGAGTTTCTTCGTCACAAAGGAATTGTTTCTCACCGCTCGTGTCCTTATACGCCTCAACAGAATGGCGTGGTTGAGCACAAAAATCGACATTTGTTAGATGTTGCTAGGACCTTGTTACTTGCATCTTATGTTCCTCCTAAATTTTGGGTTGAAGCTTTAGCTACAGCAGTATATTTGATTAATAGGTTGCCTTCTAAAGTGCTAAACTTCGACTCTCCATATTATCGTCTGCATAAGTAGCACCCTAGCTTTCTTGACTTACATACTTTTGGCTGTGTCTGTTTTGCGCATCTACCTCCGCATCAACGTCACAAACTCTCTACACAATCTGTAAAATGTGTCTTTATGGGATATAACTTATCTCAAAAAGGATTTGTGTGCTATGATGCTTCTTTCCAATAAATTTCATGCCGTTTTCTTTGAGCGTCAATATTTCTTTCCTAGTTCTATTATATTATCTCCTGCAGTTTCTGTTCTTCTTCACTTTGATGATTTGATGTGCCCTCCTGAACGCTTCAAGCCTGGTTTTGTGTATGAGCGCCGTCGACCAACTCTACCCCTTCCTAAGTCTGATATGCCACCTGATCCCGTTTTGCATCATCCTCGACGATCTAGCCATACTTCTCATCAACCGGATAGGTATGGTTTCCCTCATACCTCCTTCACGGCTACCTTATCAACTGTGTCGATTCCTAATTCCTACTCACAAGCTGATAAACATGAGTGTTGGAGAAAGGCTATACAGGAAGAACTTCAAGCTCTTTAAGAAAACCAGACTTGGGACATGGTCCCTTGTCCTTCTCATGTCAAGCTAATTGGGTGTAAGTGAGTTTTTTCTGTGAAACTTCGGCCTGATGGGTCTGTGGATCGTTATAAGGCTCGTTTGGTTGGCCTTAGTAACCGCCAGGAGTATCGGGTTGACTATGAGGAGACCTTTTCTCCTATCGCTAAAATGACCACTGTGCGTACTATTATTGCCATTGCAGCCTCTCAAGGATGGTCCCTTTGCCAGATGGATGTGAAGAACGCATTTCTTCATGGTGATTTACAGGAAGATGTTTACATGACACCTCCTCCTAGCCTTTGCTCGTCGTCGACGTCAAATGTGTGTAAGCTGAAGCACTCTCTGTATGATTTGAAACAGGCTCCTCGGGCCTGGTTTAATAAGCTCCGGGCTACCTTATTTCGATTTTCTTTCATCCAAAGCCAGTATGATTCTTCGTTGTTTCTTTGTACGACTTTTGTTGGTATCGTTCTTCTTCTGGTTTATGTCGACGACATTGTCATTACTGGGACTGATTCTGCCCTCATTGATTAACTCAAGCAACATCTTCATGATTCATTCCATATGAAGGTTCTTGGTCCTCTCCGGTATTTCCTCGGTTTGGAAGTTCAGTCCGATTCCTTTGGGTTTTTCCTGCATCAGCATAACTAGACGGAGGACTTGATTTCTTTGTCTGGTTTGCAGGACTCATCTTCAGTGGATACCCCTTTGGAAGTGAATGTCAAGTATTGACGTGAGGAGGGGGATCTCCTTCCTGATCCCATGGTGTTTCGACAGTTAGTTGGTAGTCTCAATTATCTCACTATTACACAGTCTGACATCTCCTTTGTTGTCCAGAAAGTCAGTCAATTTATGCAGTCTCCTTGCCACCTTCATCTTGCCGCGGTCTGCCTAATTATTCGATATCTCCGAGGTTTCTCTCACCGTGGCTTGTTCTTCTCTACTGGTACTCCTCTTCGCCTTGTGTCTTTTAGTGATGCTGACTGGGCAAGATGTCCTGATACTAGCCGGTCTGTTACCAGGTGGTGTATGTTTCTTGGTGATTCACTTATCTCTTGGAAGAGTAAGAAACAGGATCGTGTTTCCAAATCTTCGACCGAGTCCAAGTACCGTGCCATGTCGGCAGCTTGCTCGGAGATTATGTGGCTCCGTGGCTTACTTGTTGAAATAGGTTTTCCTCAGTCTACTCCCACTCTTCTTCATGCTGATAATACGAGTGCTATTCAGATCGCTACCAATCCCATCTATCACGAGTGTACCAAACATATCGAGGTGGACTGTCATTCTATTTGGGAAGCTGTTGATACTCGGGTTATCTCTCTTCCACATGTCTCAAGCGACCTTCAGATAGCGGCCGTCTTCACCAATGCTATGACACGACTACGTCATCAGTTTCTTGTTGGAAAATTGATGCTTCTTGATCGACCAACATCAATTTGAGGGGGGAAGTTAGTAGGATAGATCTGTAAATATATTGTTGTATAGTTATTTAGGAAACAGATCTGTAAATATCTTTCCTGATTTAGGGGTCAATGCTTAATGTTAGGAGATGTTGTAATTAGGGGATATTGTAATTAGGAGATATTATGCTGTAATTAGGGGATATTGTAATTAGGGAAAATGATTTCTATATAAGAAAAGGACCACTCGATTGAGGGTCATTGAGCAAATCTGACATCCACTTCCCCTAGTATAATTAACATATCAACTCAAACCCAAAAGGCATTGCCACCAACTCAATGACTTCAAATTAATGTCCCCACAAAGCATAAACACATCCATTTTGAAGTCAAAAGTCATAAAGTGCAAATTCCTAATGAGGCCTTTAAAAAATTCTTGTAAGAAATTCTTCATTATTATATGAAGAATCAAATAAACCTTTGTGTTTAAATCACATAATAAAACCCTAGAAAAACACAACAAACAAAAAGAATTTTTTTGAATCCTGGATACATTTAAAAGAATAGTTCTGTAAGTTGAAGTCAAATACTAACCACCGTTACCTGATTACCACAATATAGAAAGGTTAACATGATTGCAACCATTCATAAAAACATTCCAGATAAGTCATAGATCAATTTGATGTCTCGATCAGTTAAGAGACAATTTAAGGTTGAAATGAAAATCCAATATTTAACCTCTTATAAAGAATAAAATACAAGATTCTTGAAGCCCCCACCAATTTGAAACCATAAAATGAAAGCCAAATAAAATTTGAAAAAGAATATATCAACTAGAATTTGAACCGTAAATCGTAAGATTCAAATCATCGAATCGTAGGATTCATCTAAAAAGAGGATTCAGAGTGGGATTCTAATCGTTTTGCTCAACATTCAACTTAAAACGTAAATCGTGAGTAGTATGAATTGCACAACTATGAATTGTCTACTATAGTATGATCACATTTCATTTTGGGATATGGCCCATACACTGGGATGGTCACCTTCTATTGGTGCAATGTGTGAAACAATGAAATTTCTTTGTGCACTTCATGGAACTCCATGCCCACACATCATGGTATCATTCCTTGAGAATAATGCATGGATCTAATAGCTTCTATTTGTTTAAACTTCAAACAGCCAGCTCCTTTGGCATTTTCTAAGATTCGAATCGTTTCATCCATCTTTGAATTGTGTTGCTTCTCCTCTCTTTCATTTATTAGCAGCCTTTCCATCCTTTAGTATGTGGACATCTGCTTGTACTCTTCCATTTAGTGAAACTAATAATTAGTTTATGAACTGTGCTACCAAGGCTTGCCCAATCTGCTCCTACCTTCTGCCTCACTAAGTGATGATCTAGACTGTTCATCCAGAAGGCCACACCATATATAATGTAACTCACCTGGTAAAAGATCTTACTAATGAGAGATCCTCGCCATCCAAAGGAAGAAGCAAGTTAGAAATTCCTTTTCTGGCTGTTGTAACTTTGTATGGATGGTTAGATATTGGATGAGTAAGACATTTCTCTATGGCCCATCAATGGCAGGACCTTATAGAATGAATGCTTAGATCATCATGTGGTAGGGGAGAAAGGGCAAGCAGTTTGGGCGACCTCTAGGGGTATGGCTTATTAGCATCTCTCTTAGATTATTGTATCTAGTCACTTTTGTTCAGTTTGTTCTAGGATATTGGCATATTTATCTGCCTTGCCTGTGGATTTGACGAATGGTATCACAATGCATGCGTCATGGAGTTCCATAAACCTCTTCACCATACACATTGCAGTTTTGTGTAGGATGAGTGTTGATTTGCTGGGACACAATGTGAATGGGTGCAACCCAAACATCAATGCAATCAGATGATGTTACTCATCCAATCACTGGCTGCAAATGGGCGCTCAACTCAAAGTTGAGCAGAAAATGGTCAACAATCTACATTCACCAAGCAAAACTCAAAAAGAGTCGCATGGTTAGACTTGTCCAATCACTGAGATTTTGGGGACATGACCCATCAATGTGCTGGCCCACTGTGTCATTGGCCCTGATCACATTACATGTTTTCCACGTGTAAGTTGGGGGACTGCAGTTTATACAACTAATATAAATTGCATTTCATGGTAGCATTTCTCTTGGAATTGTATTATCGGTGATTAATCATTTTCTGTCTTCTTCTGATTTTCTTGCAGCAGTCAGGGCCAGCGAAGCCTTGCTTTGCGCTGTTACATCCCATTTGCACCTTATTCGGTACTTCTAAATTCCATCCAGGCTTGTAGTTCTTTATTGTAATTGACACATCCAAGTTGGTTCTCTTACTTTATGAAAGTTGTTTATAGGAGAAAACTTTGGTGAGAACAGAGGGAAGGAGGTTTGGAGGCTTTTTATCATCTGGACACACTCTCACTGCCTAATGAAATTTATTAAGACGGTAATGTTATCTATCAATCTTCCCGTCTTCTCTTTGCTTTTATCCATTTGTTGATCCTTCAAGTGAAATAGGATGGTTGCTTGCAAGATTAGAATTCTGAATGTTACTCTCCTCACGTGCCAATTTGCCACATGTTCGAGATCCAGGCCATTCATGAGGTTTTCTACTGTGCATCTCCAACGGCCTGAAGATCAGGCCGGTCTGGTGATAAGGTCAGCCACAAGTGGAAAAAATTGGATGTTAAGAGAATTGAATGAGGATCCATGTTTGACGTACACATGTGGCTCACAGGATGACCAACTGGCCTACTCTTGGGCCATGGCATGTACATGGTCCAGCCCGATTGAGGAACAGCTTGTCCCACAAACAAATGCTGCATCATTGTGTGAAGAGAATCGGATTCAAGATCCTACTCTCACAAGTAGCCTTAGCAGGGTTGCCTTTGAATATGTTTTCATATTAGAGAAAAATGCAGTTGATTGTAGCTCCTCAGACGACAGGCCTCATTTCTTATATGGTAGCTTAGGGACCGTTTTGACGCACCCTCGAAAAGGGCGTTTGAGGCATAATTGCTGTGATGATTGAAATGGCTGTTGATCTTGTGTGTTTGGATGCACTTTGCAAACCCCCGTCTCATCTCCCTGCTTAACAAAATAGGCACTAAAGTGCCAACTTGGCAAAAACCAACCCCGAGTTGATTGAAAAAGAAGCTTGAGAACCCCTTTTTCAGCAGGCCCTTGCCCTTATTCTGCTTTTTGCCTCCTACCCCAAATTGCTGGAATATGGGTAAGATGATGATGAGTTTGCTTTCTGCCCATTTGTCGTTAATCTTCTGTTGAGGTATTATGCAATTTTGTACCCAACAACATCTGCAATGCCTCGGGATTTCAGTTTGTACAAGTGGGGCTCATGTATCAGCAATCCAAACAGTTGACATGATGGAACCCATGTTGGACTTCCCATACACAATCTCCCATGTGGAAAGATCCAAGTCTGAATCTTTGGCCTTTTCAGTACAATGTGGACTGTTGATGCATTCTCTTTAACTGTCTAGTTGCTAGCCTCTAATTAAAGGATTAGGGTTTTCCCAACTCAAAGATATTTGTGCGTGTGCCATCCAAGTATGCCTATCATACAAATGGTTTGAACCCCTAAACCATGGGCCCCACTTTGTGAAACCTTAAGGGCCTGTCTGGATTTGGACATAGTTGTGTTGCGACTACCAAATCATGGCATGCCGTCAAAGCTAGCAGGTCACGGACATGTTGTTGCTGAATACTTGTTTCGTCCCTTGTTTGTCAAACACCTTGGATCATGGCATGGATAGATTGTGAGGAACATGTAGGGAAACTAAAATTTAGTTAGCGGTACACTTACAATGTGTGTGTGCACGCACATAAGACACATGTACCCCATTTTTTAATGCTTGAATATTGATGTTGCACATATGTACATGTGGGATGCTTGAACTTGGACGCTCACACATGTGGCACATGGAAACATATCACGGACATGTACTGATAAATATGATCCTGATTTGCACAAAAACTAAAACTGAAGAAAGTCCCTGGTTGGATGTTGCGTGTACCTCTTGTTTTTTACCTTTTACTGCTTGTAACTTTTCAAAACATTCTAGGAATAGGAGACCAAGTAACAAAGCATCAGTTGGATTTTTTATTTAACAATGTGATTGAAACCAGTACATGGTCTGCTCACAGTAGCCTCACAGTAGCCAAATGTCACCTAGACCACAAATCCTTCTGCTGTTTTCAATCCAGACTGCACGGTCTGGTTATGGATCATTTGTGATTCTGATTGCTACTTTTTTGCAACCTGAAACTATGGTCCTGAACTCTTACTATTTCTTACCTGAAATTATGGTCCTGAACTCCTATTATATCTTCAGTGGTGATAACTTAAATTTATATTTCCTTTCTAGGATTTTGTACTTTGCTTTACGTCAGGATATTATTGTCTGGGCCTGGTAGGCCAATGCTTGTCCAAGCTCAGTCCCTGAGCTGAATGCCCGAGCCCAGGCCTAGCCCGACCCACTTTCCTAGTACCCTTCAACTAGCATTAAGTCAGGCCAGGTTGCACTCTCCTGTCCTGCCCTTATGCACATTCAAACCCTGGCCAGGCCCAAATAGTTACTGGGCCTTAAAACGCATACCCAAAGCAGGGCCTTTAGCTTCAGATCAAATCTAGCCCAAAGTGGGTTGGACATAGGCTGGACCCATGCCAGCCTGGCCCACTTTCGCCTTGATTTTGGCACTGTTGCATATATAACAAGACACATGCCTTCCTTCTTTAAAACAATAAGATTCATCATTGCATGTAAAATTACACCATTAACTTCCACGTATAACCATATTGCATGTAGAGCTTTGCTAAGCCCACACGCATGTGCAATAAAGCTCATGTACATGCCACACATGTGCCAGCATGGAAAGATAGATCTGTGATCCAATCCATCCATCAGAAAAGTGCCACTATATTGATGTCCTAGCACAAGAATCAGGTTGATCCACTAGTCGGGTGGGCCAGAGTTTGCAAAACAAAGGTACGTCTCTGAAAAAATTGGCAGAAGTTTTGCAAAACCAACCACCTGTTTCCAATGTTGGGGCCCACATGCTGTGTGGACCAGATTTATTTTTGGAAAAACATGTAGAAGGTCGGACCAACCTTATGGATGGTTTGGATCTCATACATTTGTGCAATGATGGCATCTGTGTGGCATGTACATGAGCTTTACTTCACACGTGTGTGTATTTAGCAAAGCTATTGCATATATTTAGTATGTATTTGAGTGATCCCGACGATCCTACCCACAGCATACCATGTAACAGTGTGACCCATACCCATGAGATCCTTCAAGCATTTTAGCAAATCAAGTTTGGAAGTCTGCTTCTCAAGTGCCGAACTAACTTACAAGCACATTGAAGTAAATTCAAGTAGCAAAAATCCACATGCTTGTTGTTTCTGAAATTGCACATCAGTTTGGATATTAGGGGTACAACTGTATTTTAATATATTTCATTGTACTTTTATTGTAGTCATTTCACACATTCTCTATTTTACCGTGGGTAAGGACAGATCTCCTGTTCATAAGAGATGCCTAACAGTGTGTGCTTTTGTCTGTGCAGTTTGAATAGAATCCAAGGGTGTTGATCAAGGTATCTGAAGTACCAAAGCGTGTTGGGATTCTTCGGTACGTACGGCATCTGTCATCTGCATGTGTTGTCTATTCTCAAGCTATGTCGTAGTGAATTTCCACATGCATGAATTGTCATTGACTGCCATGTTGCTTGTGAAAACCAGGGTTATGTTTCTCTATATAAAGTCCTTGGTAGTCAATTGTTCAGTCAGCTAGCAATGTGAATGCTGACATTTGACTACTTGCTCATTCTACCGAGGGCCTGTTTTGATGTACTTCCCAATTAGAAAACATTTGTTGCAAGTCTTACTTAATAGACGTGATCGCAACCTTGGATGGTGATTGTCTCCAGCTAAAGTGGGAGGACTAAATGAACTTTGGAGATTTCACTTTGTTGCAAATTGGGTAGTCTTTGGAAGCACACCCCCTTCGTTGGATTTGTTGGTTCATTGTCTCATTTTGAACTGATGGAGCATTTGAGGCGGCTCGGAAAATGAAACCTGAATGGGTATATATTAATTTCCTATGGTATGGCCCACTTGATGATTGGATAGGGTTTATTTTCGAACAAGGTGATCCTCAAGGTTCAACTAACCTATTGATGAGGGTGGATGCTTCACCCACATAATAGGTTGGATTGCCCACTGGGTGGACAGTAACTTGTCATCCAACCACTTGGATGTGAGCATTTCTCTATTTTGTAGGAAGCATTCTGCTTGCACTGATTACTGAAATACTTCCGAACACACACCTGATCATCACAATCTGAGTCAATTGCAGTCCAACACTAGCCTAAATTAATGCCTAATTGTGATTCTCTTTATTTCTGAAAGAGCAGATATGGGCTTGTGGAATTTAGAAACAATCAAACATTATACTTCTGGACAACTTTAGCCCTACGATTAGTTTTTAGAGTGAAATACTTTGAATATTCAAAGGACATTGGAAGACATTGTAAATAAAGTCACTGGTATTTTGGAAACTTTGAATATGACAAAAGTTCATATTTCACCGGCGAAAAGCTGTTAACAACTTAGATATTGCCCTCATCTTTTCAGATCTTAGATATTACCTGCACAATGTGTAGTAATAGGGACACCCTGTAACAAAGGCTATTTGAAGCACAGTTCAAGTGAGCTACAACACAAGAAAACATACAAAGGGTCACCTGCTATTAAAATCATGAGTTCTCTTCTCTCTTTCTCTGTATATAGTATACACCTTTATTACAATATGTTCCATTTTTTCTCCTTATATGTGTAATGCAAGGCCATTTTCACACTGGGCTCGAGTGGGGTCATCTGTTGGATACAAGGGCACATTCGGAGTAGGTGACCCACGTGATTTGGGGCCCACGAAGGAGGTTCGGCTGAGGCCCTAAAACCCATGAGATGCGGGGCCTGATCTATGAGATAAATGAATTAATTCGTCATACTCTAACAGTTCGAGCTTTTAGAGCAAATGATTAATTGTCCTGCATCAAATTGGTATCAAAGCGGGAGGTCTCGTGTTCGAGACTCCTCACCGGAGGTGATTAATGCAGGGGCATTTTCACACTGGAGAGGTCTCGTATTCGAGACTCCTTACCCGGGGCCCGCTATCAAGTGATCCAAACAGATGGCATGGTGGTCCCCTACCGTTGATGTCCCATGCACAAAAATCCTCTCAAATGGGAAGATCACAGACATTGACTGTTTGGCCTTCTTTCAATTGAATGTTGGTCACTGTTGTATCATCTTACTCAACAATCTATTCCCTGCGAACCGATTGAAGGGTTAGGACTTTTGGCAAATGGACTAACACGGTGGGGACCATCATATCAACAATTTGGATCACCAAGAATCATGGGCTCCACTTGCATTCTGGAGTTGCATAGTACATCAATGATAGAAGGCAAGTAAAAGCATAGAAGATGTAATTTCTCTGGAAAAATTTCCGACTGTACGACCCATTTATGGTCCTTTTCCGAAACGTAGCCCACCTCATTTTACCTTCCAAGAATAAGCCCCAGCTGTACGGACGCCTTCCCAATGGTCGAAAATGCCCCTGCTTTTCCTTCCTCAAGAGGATCGGCCGCTGACTCCTCGAACTCCGGGTTGTACGAACGGTTCAAAAGATATCAAAGTTACATGGCCCCACAGTTATGTATTTATTATATCCACACCGTTCATCCATATTTCGAGATCATTTCGGAGCATTATCGAAAAAAAAAATCATACCCAATGATCAACTGTACCACACCACAAAGAGCAGCGGGAAAATTGATTTTCACCTTTAAAAATTTTGTAGGGTCCACCACAACAGTTATTTTCCATCCAATCTATTCATAAGGTCACATAGACCTGGTTGAAGAGGAAAAACAAATTTCATAATGATCCAAAACTTCTGCAACCCCTAAAAGGGTTTCAATGGTAGACGTTCAATCCTCCACTGCCTTTTACAGTGTGGTCCACTTGATAGCTAAATCTGTATTATTTTTCGTCTCAAGACTTAATGCGAGTTCTCCAAATAGATGGACGGTTTGGATATAACACATACCTCATAAAAGGACCCACAAAGGCAGTCGGGATTACAATATGGAAAAAAGCTTGGATCCTATAGCTACGGATTATAACCGTAGCCATAACCAAAGCCCATGCTTTTTCAATATGTCCTTTGCCATGTATCGAAGGCCTTTCGATATATACTTCAATGTATCGAATATTTTTCGATATGATTGAAAAAGGTCAAGAACTCTCCAACGAATTTGCGTAAAAAATTCAGCAATTTTCGATACATATCGAAGTGTATTCGATATGTATCGAAGTTATAGCTATGGATTATAACCGTATTCATAATTGTAGTTCGTAAAAGTCTATCCAATTTTTATTTTTAATTTTTAATTTTAATTTTTTTAATTTTTATTTTTTACATGGAGAACTTCATACTACCTACAATTTCTCTAATACATATTTATATAAATATGTATATATAAGTATATATATATATATAAAGTTCTTTCTTTTTTTCATTTCTTTCTTTATTCATTTAACAAGAATATCTTCTAAACCAAAATTACTTACTTGACGTACCATATATGATTTTGGGGTAGGAGAAGTTACTTTAGCCAACTAATCTTGTTATTTTCCAAGATTCCAGCAGGTCGATGGTCGAAAATCCATTTCATTCACTTCGAGGACAATTTCAATCAGTTTGCGATCAATTTCATTTAGGGGGTGTTTGATTTTCGATTTCCACTGGTAAATACACGGAATTACCTAGTTATTGCTTACTACACCTGTTTGAAAGTTGCCAGTAATTACGTTTCAAAAATCGGTCCATACGAACATTTGTATTAGTGATTTAAATATGTGGGCCCCACCATGATATATATTAGTTATCCACACCATCCATCCTTTTAAAAAATACATTTTAAGGCACAAGCCCAAAACTGAGGAAAATTAAAAGCTCAAGGGGACCACACCTGAGGAAACAGGGATCATTAAAACGTCAATGGTTGAAAGTTGTTTTCTCCCTAGGGCCCACAGTGATGTTTATTTGTCATCCAACCCGTTAATAAGGTCACACAGGCATGGATAAAGTGGAAACAAAAATATCAATTTGATCCAGAACTTCCAAGGTCTTCAAGAAGCTTTCAATGGTAAGAGTTCAATTTCCAGTGTTTCCAGTAGTGTGGTCCACTTGATCTTTGAATCTACATATTTTTTTGGCTCATGCCCTAAAATGAGTTGGCTAAAGGGATGGACGGTGTGGATAATACAAAAACATCAAGGTGGGCCCCACAATTTAACTTTTTTTTCATCGGGTGACGTGACGAGTGCTAAAAATGAAATGTGGCAGTCAAATCACCTTGGAAAATCAACCGGAAACACAGGGGTAATTACCTTTGTAATTCGAAAATCAAACGGGCCCTTATTTCATTTACTTCGCGATCAATTCCATGCATTTCACGGTCAATCCCGGTGATTCCCCTTCACTTCACGGTCATTTCCATGCATTTCACGATCAATTCACTTAACTTCAGTGTCATTTCTATGCATTTCATGGTCATTTTCGGCGATTTCATTTAGAATCACGGTCATTTCCATGCACTTCACGGTCATTTCCACGCATTTTCACAGCCAATTTGCTTCAATTTAGGGTCATTTTCATGCATTTCAGGGTCATTCCCGGCGATTTCATGTTCAATCACGGTCAATTCACATCACTTCACGACCATTTCCACGTACTTCGCGGTCAATTCACTTAACTTCATCGTCATTTCCATGCATTTCAAGGTCATTCCCGGTGATTCCGTGTTCATTCACGGTCAATTCGACGCACTTCACAGTCAATTCACTTCACTTCACGGCCATTTCCACGCACTTCGCGGTCAATTCACTTCACTTTGCTGTCATTTCCATGCATTTCACGGTCATTCCCGGCGATTCCGTGTTTATTCACGGTCAATTCGACGCACTTCACAGTCAATTCACTTCACTTCACAGCCATTTCCACGCACTTCGCAGTCAATTCACTTCACTTTACTGTCATTTCTATGCATTTCACGGTCATTCCCGGCGATTCCGTGTTCATTCACGGTCAATTCGACGCACTTCACGGTCAATTCACTTCACTTCACGGCCATTTCCACACACTTCGCAGTCAATTCACTTCACTTCACCGTCATTTCCATGCATTTCACGGTCATTCCCGGCGATTTCGTGTTCATTCACGGTCAATTCGACGCACTTCACGGTCAATTCACTTCACTTCACGGCCATTTCCATGCACTTCGCGGTCAATTCACTTCACTTCACCATCATTTCCATGCATTTCACGGTCATTCCCGGCGATTCCGTGTTCATTCACAGTTAATTCGATGTACTTCACGATCAATTCACTTCACTTCACGGCCATTTCCACGTACTTCGCGGTCAATTCACTTAACTTCACCATCATTTCCATGCATTTCACGGTCATTCCCGACGATTCCGTGTTCATTCACGGTCAATTCAACGCACTTCACAGTCAATTCACTTCACTTTACGACCATTTCCACGCACTTCACGGTCAATTCACTTCACTTCACCGTCATTTCCATGCATTTCACGGTCATTCCCAGCGATTCCGTGTTCATTCACGGTCAATTCAACTGTAACACCCCGTACTTTCCAGTACTCGAGTGTTACTACTTAATTTAATTTAATATAAATATATATAAATAATGCAACCTAAATATACACACTATGAAATGTATATACGTTGTAAAGATTTAAGATTTTATGCTAAAATAATATATATATATTATATATATATATATATATATATATATATTATATATATATATATATATATATATATATAATGTATATAAGATATTATGGAAATAATATTATATAAAATAATCACAATGAATAAGTAATTTCATAACATAAAATCAAAGTATAAGTAATCATGTAGCATTGAATACCTGTTATAAATATGTATACCAAATCATAGATACTTTAATGGAGTTGTATATATTAATATTATCAAATGCAAATAATATTATGAATTATATATATTAATGAAAGCGTGAACAGCAACATGAAATTAGTAGTATCTCAACATTGAAATTTTATTTAAAAGTATGTATGAGATTTTAAACATCGTGATTATAAATAATATACAAAAATAATAAAATTCTTACCAATATTAGTATCAGTTAGTAACATGTGACGAAAGCCCTATAAATAGCCCCTAGGATCCTTTTGACCATTGGTGTACAAAGACAGCGCGATCCGACCATCAGATCGGCAAAAATCGAAAACAAAGGACCCTAATTTGTTAGTACAGCCCACCTAAGCTTGGATCCACCTCACCTTTGGCCAAGCATCCTAAGATGGCGCATAGAGTAGAATGAACGGTGTGGATTTCTCCCCAAACAGCACGATGGACCCCATGTAAGGTGCGAGTGCACGTAGTGCACCCGTGCTCGCCATGCACCGGACGTGCCAACTCGGTCAGCAGCGGCTGACTCACGTTTTACTAAAAACGGAGAGACACTCTCTCTCCTCTCTGCGTTTTGCCAGCAAACAGACGTTGTTCGTTTGTGACGATCTGTGGCCCACCAAGAGGAACCATTAAGATGATCCAAACTGTCCATCGTGTTGGACGGATCATTCCAGCCAAAGCCATTGCTTCTATACGCATTCATGAAACCACACGTGCACACAATCCTGGGTGCAAACAGGTCCCACAAGCACACCATATTTCCAAAAATGGAAATTTTCTCTCCTTGCCACGCTGGCGATCCGCGCGAGCTCCCTTCCCTTAAATCCTAGCCATCCAATTGGTGTTATCTCAGCCGCCCATCTGCTTATGGTTTTCCAAACAAAACCATGTTCGGGTTCGGTTTCTACCCACCGAAATTTGGAGACGGTTTCGGTCTTGGGAGATGCGGACCATTCATTACTAATCCGACGTGTCTGGGATCGCTAGGGCGATTCTATTTGAGGGAGCAGGTTGGCCCTCAATGTTGTTCTCCTATCCTTGCAGTCACCCTCGAAAAACGGCAGCCGTTCTTCCTCTCTTCGGAACCCACCGAGAAAAGCTCATCCGAGCTTCGTTCCCTTCATTCCCTGAGCTTCCTGGGATCTAATAGAATGGCCCACAACAGTCAGATCTTAGGCAAAGCCATTAACGTGAGAGGTGCCATGATCGACCGAGACATCAGCCGCAGCCTTCCATCTCCAAACCCACCGCTTAAACCTCTTCTAAGCTTCGAAAGAGCCTGTTGTAAGCTCTGTGTAGTCCATCTAGACTGGCCAGTAGTGACAGTTCGGAGAAATAAGCTCCCATTTACAACCTGCCATTAATGCCCATGTCTTCTTCCCCGTCATCATACCGCATTGAGTCGCCCCAATTCGGGTCCATTCAAACATGGTAACGTTCGAACTTGCTGCTGGACATCCCTGGAGAAGAAAGAAAGAAATAAGAAAGAAGAGAAAGAGAGAAGGTGAAGGAGAGGCGGCAGTGGTGGTGCAGGCTGGTTGCTGCACTTGTTCGAGTGTGAGGCGGACTTTGTTGGGCGTCCATTTATTCTCGTTGGACATCCAACAAGCAAAAGAAAAGAAAGAAGAAATAGAAAGAAAGAAGAAACGAAAGGAGAGCGAGACAGTGTGCGTTGCTGCACTAGCAAAGCTCGAGCTGAGTCACCGACTCGCTCGGACTCAGCCCAGGGGTTAGACCGAGTTTGACCAGACATGGGGCTGGTCCGTTCTAGGCCTTGTGGAAGACCAAGGGAGAGAGAGAGAGAGAGAGAGAGAGAGAGAGAGAAGAGAGAGAGAGAGAGAGAGAGAGAGAGAGAGAGAGAGAGGGACGAGTCGCGAGTTACAGTCGAGTCGACTCGCTGACTCGAGTCAGGTTGCCGACTCGTTTTGGGGCTTGAGTCCAGTAGGGTAGTGCTGAAGTTTTTCAACTAAAAAGAGAGAGAGAGAAGAGAAATAAGAGGGAAGGGAGAAGGAAAGGAAAGGAAGAAAGGAAAGGAGAAAAGATAGAAGAAGAAGATAAGGTAGGGAAAGAAGGTTTGGAGCTGAGTTGTTGGCTGACTCACTGTTGAGTTAGTTGGGTCAACCTAGATATAAGCCTAGTCCAGATCTAACTGAAGGAGGGGTCTTGAGTGTGGAGAGAAGAGGAAGGAAGATGAGAGAGTGGGAAGGAGCTGAGTCAACTCGACTCGAACCGAGCCGACAAGGTGTGTCTACATTTACTTCCCAGATTTAATTTATTCCAACTACCATTGTTACCATTATTACCATTTTTGGATTAATAAAATTAGATATGATTGACCATTATTAAATTATTCATTCGGGTATTAGATAATGCATATAAAAAAATATACATATCATTATTAAAATATTGATGTTTTACCTTGTCATTCTTAAAATATTGTTATTAATGCTCTAACACACTATTTATTTTCATTAAAATGACTATTAGTGTCACTATTGGCTAAATGCTAAGTATATTGTTAATATTAATAATTCTAATTGTTTTGGAATTATTAATATTATTATTCATCATGGGTTGTATTAGATAATTTAATATAATAGTAGTCATTGTTAATATCCCTAGATTTAATAACCAAATTCACTTGATTAATTTTATTCATTTATTTTCCATTTATACTATCATAAATGGCCACACAAAAATAGGGTTCAAATCCTACAACCAAAACTTAAAAATCTAGCCTAAGCCTAAACCCTAGGGTGAAACCCTAAACCTAAGTGATCCAAACCCTAAGTCTATGCTAAGACCCTAAAGATAAAATAATTAAAACCCTAGGCTATGATCTTAAACCCTATGCAGTTTGTAGGGCTTGGATCTAATCGTACAAGTTCCTGATTCATGGTAAGATTTGATTTTAAGGGAACGCGCTTCCTAGCAAAGTTAATTGGCGATTCAAGATATAAGGTGATGATTCTTCCCCTTGAGCTTTCCATCTTCTTATTAGCTTAAGTTATAGTTTTTATTTAAATTCATAATTGATATCTCTCTTTATAATCACATGTGTTAGCTGGTGAAAATTGAATTATTGTATTACATGCTTTACGATTATCCTGTATAATTGTTCATGCTTGTGGATTGCTTATGGAACTTAAACTGGTACATTAGTGGAAAATTTTCACATATGAATGTACACCCATACTTGGGATGTAACTTGACTAGTTGTGATCGTAATGGACCTTCGACTTGGCGGTACTGAGTGTGGTCTAGATAGATCATTGATGTGGGCCTACCATCCAGGGTTGTGGTGTCCAATGGTTGTCAAGGATGGTCTTTTATCCCATGGTTCTGATACTCGACCTATGTGGCCTACTTTGATATCGCCCTATGTGGCTTTGTTCTAGTATTTTTCCTATATGGGTTGAATGTTTTATATTGTACAACCATGCGATGGTAAGCCCCACATACTGTAATATGATTGACCACTAGTCGATGGGTTTCCATTAAACATCCTAAGGTGGTAGCCTCATGAGCCAGAGATGGTGGAATGAGACACTATGCCTGAGCTGTCGGCCTACGCTGGACTTTGAGTTCCCCGTAGTGACCTTTGAGCTTATTAAACCTGCTGAGTGTAATTGGATTAATAATGGACTGGCTAATCATGCATACATCGCACAGACCAGCATCTATTGCTATTATACGTGGGCTACGTATAATTTCCGACTGGTTGATATTTCCCAGGTTCGATGATTCCGACTGGTTGATGTTTCCCAGGTTCGATGATTGCATGGACGGCAGCCCTGTCCGCACGGATGAGCATCCCCGGGGCATGAACGCATTCCATACATCCATGCACATAATAAGATCTGCATCATGTACTGTTTTGTATGCTTTATTTTATAACTATGCTTATCTAATGTGGCAGTGTGTAATCTTGAGGGGAGTTCACACTGAGTTGGCCACTCATCCATCAAATATATAACCGTACAGGTAGCACAGATGTCCTAAGTGACTTTCAGGTTCAGGCTGATGAGGAGCCGGGTACAAGTGCCAAGGTTGCATGACTACATCTACCTCGAGGAGCTACGCAGTCTTGCGGCTTATGTTTACATTCTTATTTTATTTTCTTATACTAGATCATGTGGATTCTTGTATTTGTTATATTCGAGACATTGGTTTGTATAAGTCATTATGGGCACTCTCTTGTATAATCTAAATGATAATGGAACTTTCCTTCATGCTTATTTGTCCATTCTACGCTCATCTGCTTACTCTGATAAAAGAAAAAATTATATATTTGACCATCCTTTAAGGTTAATACTTGGGTTTTTGGGAAACGGGTCGTGTACTCGGGTCCTGAAAATTCAGGGCGTTACATCGACGCACTTCATAGCCATTTCCACGCACTCCGCGGTCAATTCACTTCACTTCACCGTCATTTTCATGCATTTCACGGTCATTCCCGGCAATTCCGTGTTCATTCACGGTCAATTCGACGCACTTCACGGTCAATGCACTTCACTTCACGGCCATTTCCACACACTTCGCGGTCAATTCACTTCACTTCACCGTCATTTCCATGCATTTCACGGTCATTCCCGGCGATTCTGTGTTCATTCACGGTCAATTCAACGCACTTCACGGTCAATTCACTTTACTTCACGGCCATTTCCAGCAACTTCGCGGTCAATTTACTTTACTCCACCATCATTTCCATGCATTTCACGGTCATTCCCGGCGATTCCGTGTTCATTCACGGTCAATTTGACGCACTTCACGGTCAATTCACTTCACTTCACGGCCATTTCCACGCACTTCGCGGTCAATTCACTTAACTTCACCATCATTTCCATGCATTTCACGCTCATTTCCGGCGATTCCGTGTTCATTCACGGTCAATTCGACGCACTTCATGGTCAATTCACTTCACTTCACGACCATTTCCACACACTTCGCGGTCAATTCACTTCACTTCACCGTCATTTCCATGCATTTCACGGTCATTCCCGGCGATTCCTTCTTCATTCATGGTCAATTCGAGGCACTTCATGGTTAATTCACTTCACTTCACGACCATTTCCATGCACTTCGCGGTCAATTCACTTCACTTCACCGTCATTTCCATGCATTTCACGGTCATTCCCGGCGATTACGTGTTCATTCACGGTCAATTCGACGTACTTCATGGTCAATTCACTTCACTTCACGGCCATTTCCACGCACTTCGCGGTCAATTCACTTAACTTCACCCTCATTTCCATGATTTTACGGTCATTCCCGGTGATTCCGTGTTCATTCACGGTCAATTCGACGCACTTCACGGTCAATTCACTTCACTTCACGGCCATTTCGACACACTTCGCGGTCAATTTACTTCACTTCACTTCATTTCCATGCATTTCACCGTCATTCCCGGCGATTCCATGTTCATTCATGGTCAATTCAACACACTTCACGGTCAATTTACTTCACTTCATGGCCATTTCCACGCACTTCGCGATCAATTCACTTCACTTCACCGTCATTTTCATGCATTTCACGGTCATTTCCGGCGATTTCGTGTTCATTCACGGTCAATTCGACGCACTTCACGGTCAATTCAGTTCACTTTACGGCCATTTCCACGCACTTCGCGGTCAATTCACTTAACTTCACCCTCATTTCCATGTATTTCACGGTCATTCCCGATGATTCCGTGTTCATTCACGATCAATTCAACGCACTTCACAGTCAATTCACTTCACTTCATGGCCATTTCCACGCACTCCACGGTCAATTCACTTCACTTCAACGTCATTTTCATGCATTTCATGGTCATTCCTGGCGATTCCGTGTTCATTCACAGTCAATTCGACGCACTTCACGGTCAATTCACTTCACTTCATGGCCATTTCCACACACTCCGCGGTTAATTCACTTCACTTCACCGTCATTTCCATGCATTTGACGGTCATTCCTGGTGATTCCGTGTTCATTCACGGTCAATTCGACGCACTTCACGGTCAATTCACTTCACTTCGCGGCCATTTTCACGCACTTCGCGGTCAATTCACTTCAATTCACCGTCATTACCATGCATTTCATGGTTACTCTCGGCGATTCCGTGTTCATTCACGGTCAATTCGACGCACTTCACGGTCAATTCACTTCACTTCACGGCCATTTCTACGTACTTCGCGGTCAATTCACCAAACTTCACCGTCATTTCCATGCATTTCACGGTGATTCCTGCCGATTCCGTGTTCACGGTCAATTCAACGCATTTCACGGTCAATTCACTTCACTTCACGACCATTTCAATGCACTTTGCGGTCAATTCACTTAACTTCCCTATCATTTTCATGTATTTCACGGTCATTTTCAGCGATTCCGTGTTCACTCACGGTCAATTCAACGCACTTTACTGCCAATTCACTTTACATAAAAGCTATTTGCACTCACATCACTTCACGGTCAATTCACTTCACTACAATAGCCGAAGTTGATGGACTTACGCAACTTCGGATTTATCACTGCATAAGACGATTCTACTGTTGCTACTTTGACGTGAGGTACTTTCTCTCTCATGGTAAAATGCAAGGAAATTGCTGTGTTACAGTGCTCCACCCAAACATATCTAGTGATCCAAACAGATAGCATGGTGGTCCCCTACCGTTGATGTCCCATGCACAAAAACTCTCTCAGATGGGAAGATCACAGACATTGACTGTTTGGCCTTCTTTCAATTGAATGTTGGTCACTGTTGTATCATCTTACTCAACAATCTATTCCCTGCGAACCGATTGAAGGGTTAGGACTTTTGGCAAATAGACTAACACGGTGGGGCCCATCATATCAACAGTTTGGATCACCAAGAATCATGGGCTCCACTTGCATTCTGGAGTTGCATAGTACATCAATGATAGAAAGCAAGTAAAAGCATAGGGGATGTAATTTCTCTGGTATTCTGAACTTGCAGACTAGCAATGTACAAATCAAAGGTCAGATCTTGGCTCTACGGTCCAGATCGCTGCGGTTTTGATCACAATCTTTCCAGGGAGAAGGTGAGAAAGATGACTTTGTGATTGTTGATTGGACAATCTTTCTTTTTCTTTCTTATGACCATGCAAAGAAAGCAGCCACATGAAGAATCTCTACCGTAGAATTCAGTTACAGGTGAGATCTTGGCCAGATCAAAAATTTTAACGGTTGGATGACCGTATACATTCAATGAAGGAAATTGTAGACCATTCGCAAATTGCTTTTGTTGATCCTTTAAGAGAAGATTCAAAAGAAGGCTACGGTGGTCAAAAAGGTTTGGGATTTGATTTTCTAGACCATGGCCCACCAATTGATAGGTCCCACATGTCCCAAGATAGGAGGAGAAAGGACGGTACTAATGTTTTTTAGGTGAAGATTCGGCGTATAGACATATGAGGCAATGTGGATATATGGGACCCGCATTGACTACCCGACGGTCTAAATGGTCCCTCCATATGGATTGCCCATGGCTAAAAATTGCTGTAATTGGACGAATCTCACCCTCCAATCGATGGAATTTCTTGGTTGTTGCATGTGGACCGTTGACTATATTCTGAGGAATGCTACTTTCACTTGCCTCGTTTCACGCACCCCATTGGCCAATTTGGCACGTGTGCACAGGATCAGAGCAGTGCTGGTATCAAATATCTGGCGAGTGCACTCGCATGAGACTTGTCGGAAGCGGATTGGCTGGTGTACCAGCCTTCACCGACCTGGCTGGTGTGTGTTCACGTCAACAAGTTTTGTGGGTCCCAAAATGAGGTACGTGTTATATCCAAACCGTCCGTCCATTTGGCGAGCTCCTTGTATGGGACGCGGATTTCATGCGAGAGTAGGAAGTTCCTGCGCAAGTATGCTGGGTGGGGCACACCAAGATGTTTGTGAGAAATCCACCCTGTCCATCCATTTTCCGAGCTCATTTTAGGAGGTGCGACCAAAAATGAGGTGGATACAAAACTCAAGTGGGCCACATAAGAAGAAACAGTGAGAATTCAGTGAACACTGTTGAAGCATTCTTATGACCACAAAGGTCACGTAACAGGCTATATTTCCCCAATTTTCCCATGTGATCCACTTGAGTTTTGTATCCACCTTATTGTTGGTGAACGTCCTAAAATGAGCTCGAAAAAGGGATGGAGGGGGTGGATTTCTCACAAACATCTAGGTGGCCCACCCGGCGTACTTGTGCAGGAACTTCCTGTGACAGGCTTCCACAGCAAATCCGCGTCCCGTTGTAAGGCTTGGCCTAAAAATAAAACGATACAAAGATACAAGGGTCGCAGAATATAATACTTGTTTTTCCTTTTTATCCGGGTCTGTGTGAGTGTGACCTTATGGGACCCGGATTAGATACTGACAGGTTGAGTAGCGAGTCGGCTACCGAAGTTCCGTCACCAAATTCTATAGGGTGCGCTGTAATGTATGTGTTGTATCCACACCGTCCATCCATTTTGAGATATCATTTTAGGGCATGATCCAAAAAAGATATAAAGCTGTAGTGGACCCTGCTACAGAAAACAGTGGGAGAGTGATTCACACCGTTGAAACTATCCTAAGGCCCACCATAATGTTTATTTGAAATCCAACCTGTTCAAAAGTTAAAAAAGACATTAAATAAGGGAAAACACAAACATCAGCTTGATCTAAAACTTTTGTGGCCTTTAAAAGTTTTTAATGGTGGCGTCCCTGTCCCACTGTTTTCTGTGCTGGGTCCACTGGAGCTTTGGATTTAACTCAGTCTTTGGATATTGCCCTAAAATGATCTCTTCAAATGGATGGAAGGTGTGGATACAAAACATACATCATGGTGGGCCCACAGAACTTGGTGACGTCACTTCTGTAGCGAGTCTCGCTACTCAACCTGTCAGTAGCTAATCCGCGCCCGACCTTATGATCGCTCGTCTTCACACGACACGTACCATACCAGCAAATCCGCTTCCATACTTGTCATAATCTCTGTGCTTTGTGGGTCCACTGTGATTTCTGTGTTATATCCACTCCTTCCATCCGTTTCGCCGTACCATGCTAGGACGTGTATAAAAGATGCAGATCCAAATGTCTGGTGGGCCACACCAGAAGAGACAGTGAAGATTGGACGGCTAGCATTGAAACCTTCTTTAGGGCCACATGAGGAGTTTATGTCCGTGTTTTACCGTTATCCGGTTGGAATCACCTTCTTAGCGGTTTGCATGTCATATAAACATGGTGGGTCCCAGGAATCTCTGGACGATGGGTGTTTCGGACGGAAAGACCTAGCTGGTTTGTTGACGTCAGCAAGTTCTGTGGTTCCGATCATGAGGTATATGTTATATCCAAACCGTCCATCCATTTGGCAAGCTCGTCATAAGGTTTGAGCCAAAAAATAATGGACCACACTGTAAAAAGCAGCAGGGGATTGAATGTCTACCATTGAAACCCTTTTGGGTCACAGAAGTTTTGGATCAAAATGATATTTGTTTTTCCACCTTATGAATAGGTTGGATGGAAAATGAAGGTTATGGTGGGCCGATGAATGTTTTAAGGGTCAAAATCATTATCCCCGCTCTATTTATGGTGTGGTCGAGTTAAGCTTAGGACATGATTCATTTTTTGGCTCGTGCTTTAAATTGATCTTTAAAAAAAAAAAAAAAAAAAAACCATCATTCTGAGGCTACATAACTTTTGATTTCTTTTGAACCGTTCTTACAACTCGGGAGCTCAAGGAGCGTCAGTGCTCCTCTTCTCACAACACCTGTGGTACACCAACCAATCCGCTTCGACTTAGCTACCTCCGTACATGTGACATCAACCTGGTGTACGAAGTGGACACGACTTGCCGCCGTCAATGGAATCCCCTCTAACCCTAAGGGGGTGTATGGCACATGGTATTGGAAAGGATTAAGTGAGATGGGATTCAAAAATATATAATTATTACATATGACATAGATTGTCCCCCATTAGTATAGGATACATGGGATAAACTTAACTCCGTATTATGTTTGTGTTAAGATATCATTCACTCTTTGATTTATTATCTATTGAATAGATATACTTATTATCATTTAAATCATTTAAAATAACATGATTGTGTTATATCTATACCGTTTATCTATTTTGTAACCTCATTTTATAACATGGGCCTAAAAATGAGAGAGATCTATAACTTACGTGAACCACAACGCAAAAAGCATTGGGAATAATGATGCCTACCATTGAAATCTTCCTAGGGTCCACCATTATGTTTATTTTCCATCCAATCTATTCATAAGGTTAAAAAGACTTGGATGAAAGGAAAACACAAATATCAGCTTGACCCAAAACTTATATGGCTCTAAAGAAGCTTTCAATGGTAGGCGATCAATCCCTGTTACTTTTTGTGGTGGGGTCCACTTGAGCTTTGGATCTACTTGACTTTTGGGCCCATGCTTTAAAATGATCTTGAAAAATGGGTGGACGGTGTGGATATAGCCCATACATCATGGTTGTACCTATGCAACTTACTAACATCAACAATCTTTTCAAAATTTTCAAATCAGCCGGAGGGAAGCAAAAAAGCTATGGCGCCATGGACCAAATGCAATTCCATGTGATATAATTCCAAGCTTTCCCATTCTCCCCAAACGGTGGGTGAAATTGGCACGAGACCAAATGCAATTCCATCCCCCACCTAATCCCATTTAAAACCATGCGCCAAATGCCCCCTAAACTCTGCAGCCCACCTGGTGTCGTTGTAATATCCACTCCATCCATCCATTTGGCCAGTTCATCTTGGAACCATGTGGCCAAACAATAGGCAGATCCTAAACTCATGTGGGTCCACGCACATGAAAAAAGTTAAGATTAAAAGGCAAGGATACGGTTTGGTTGGCGATGAATGGAAAACATAAATATCAGCTTATTCCAAAATTTATATGACCCCCTTAAGTTTTCAAGGGTAATCATTAAATCTTCGCTCTTTCTTGTGGTATGGTTTACTTAAGCTTTGAATCTACTTCATTTTTAGGCTCATGCCGTGAAATGAACTGAGAAAATTGATGGTAGGCATGGATAAAATACATATGTTATGGTGAAGCCCCAAGCTTTGACACCAGCTAGCTGGCTGGTGTTGGGGTCACCAGCCAAACTGCGTCCTAGCTAAGTCGTGTAAAAAAAAATAAAAAAAATCATAGCCAACGGTCTGCATTCAACATGCACGTGTATGTGCTGCTGACCTGATGAGTGGGCTGCCCAGTCTTGGATTGAAGGTGACCCTTAGGGGGCGTTTGGCATAAGGTATTAGACAGGATTAGGTGGGATAGAATTGCATTTCCCCTCATGCAATTCCATCCAACATTTGGAGAGGATGGGGAAGGTTGTGATTAGGTGGGATGGTCCCATGTAGAGCTGTACACGAGCAGACTAAGGCTCGAGTACTCGCTCGACTCGACTCGTCTGAGTTAGAGCCGAGTACAAGCGGGTTTCCACTACTCGTTTACATAACGAGTAGAGTTCGAGTCTAGAGGTACTCGACTCGGTACTCGACTCGTACTCGACTCGTTCCTCTGTATATAAGCCCGCCCCAAAAAACCCTACCCCACCCACCCGTTTTTCATTTTCAACCAGCGAGTAGCCGAGCGCCCAAAAAACCCTACCCCACCCACCCACCCACCCACCCACCCACCCGTTTTTCATTTTCAACCAGCGAGTAGCCGAGCGCCCAAAAAACCCTACCCCACCCACCCACTCGCCCGTCATTTTCAACCAGCGAGTAGCCGAGCACCCTTTTTCCCGCCCGTTTGAAAAAAAAAAAACCCTCTCTCTTCCAGCGCTCAGCCGGACTCCGGCCGCCCCTCTTCTTCTCTTTCTCTCTGTCTCACTCGCCCGTCGCCGTCGCCCGTCCCTCTTCTTCCCTCTCTCTCTCTCACACTCGCCCGTCCCCTGTCCGGCAGTGCTAGACCCTGCCGCTCGTCTCTGCGGCCTGTCCGGTGACGGAGCTCGTCCCTGTCAGTCGTCCGGTTTAAAATCGTCCCTGCCAGGCTGCCACTCGTGATCGCCCTGCCCTGCACGCAGCTGCCGCCTGCCGGTCGTTCCTGCCCAGCTCGCCCGGTAATGTGTAGATTTTTTATTTTTTATTTTTTATTTTTTATTTTTAGAAATTATAAAAATAAAATATGTTAATATAGAATTTGTTTAACATAATTTTGGGATTAACCTGATATTTGTGTTTTTCCTAAATATTCGGTGGATAATTAGTTGTTAATATAGAATTTGTTTAATATAATTTTGTTAATCAATTGTTAATATATTTCATATTTGTGTTAATATAGAATTTGTTAATCAGTTGTTAATATATTTGTGTTAACTTGATATTTGTTAATACATTTGTGTTAATATATTTGTGTTAACTTGATATTTGTGTTAATATATTTGTGTTAACCTGATATTTGTTAATATAGTTGTTAATATATTTGTGTTAACCTGATATTTGTTAATATATTTGTGTTAACCTGATATTTGTGTTAACCTGATATCAGTTGTTAATATAGAATTTATTTAATATAATTTTGGAATTAACCTGATATTTGTGTTTTCCCTAAATATTTGGCATATGGATATGAATTATTTGTATTATTCTACTTGTAGACTTGTAGACAGTATAGGATAATCAGTTGTCCATTTGAGGATTTCTATGTTGCCAGACATAGATTCAGTGTGTTCTTGGATGCATAGAAATTGCTCAAATTGTCCCTTTTTGGACAGTTCAGGGTTAGATAGATTGTAATGTCTTCATTTATTCCAATTTAAATGCATATGCCTGTTCCGGTTTCATCTCTCCTTTTTCTCTCTGGATATATTTCATGTATTTATTTCGGTCGTCAAATGTCCACACTTTGTGTTGATGATTGACATGGGAATCAAATACAAGATTAATATATTCTGGAGAGATAAGGGGAGATGCTGCCGGAATTTCAGCGTAGCATTTAAATTGGAAAATGAAGCATTACAATCCATCTAACTTTGAATGGGTGACTGATTTAGACAGTTAAGTAATTACGCCCGTCTAGCGGTCTAGCCATCTAGGATCCTATCTCCTAGGTATAGCTGTATAACATATCGAGAATTTTATTTTATAGATGGCTAGTCAAGACGAAAGCCCAAATACCCCTGGAATGGGTGCATCGGCCACATCTCCTCTAATAGTAGAGGGAGACACAGACACGTCAACCGCATGCAAAGGGAAGAAGAAGAGATCAGCAGTGTGGGATGATTTCGAAGATGTGACAGTTAACGGTGTACAGAAGATAAAGTGTAATCACTGCAAAGGGTTATTCAGCAAGATTCCAGGAGGATCTACGACACATCTAATTAGACATTTGAAGACGTGTCCTAAGAAAGCAAGACTCCCTCCTCCCGGCCAACAGACGTTGTCATTTACGAAGTCAGAAGGGGACGACTCCCAAGGCGTAGTGTCCACTCATAAGTTTGACAAGGAGAAGCTGAATGAGTGGTTTGCTAGATTAGTAATTTTGGAAGAAAAACCTTTCAGAATGATTGAAAGTAAAGGGTTTAGGGCTTTCTGTCAATTCCTTAACCCTCGGGCCGAGAATGTCTCTCGCGTCACAGTGCAGAGAGAAAGCATGAAGTGTACGCAAAGGAGAAGATGAAACTGAAAGAAGTTTTAGCTTCAGTGACCAGAATAGCTTTGACTTCTGATTTATGGACGGCGTCTAATCAAAGAAAATGATACATTTCATTAACCGCTCACTATGTTGATAAGGATTGGAAACTATGCAAGAGAATTTTAAACTTCAAAACCTTCCTCCTCCACATACTGGTTTACTTATTTCAGATTGCATCTACAGTTGTCTAGAAGGCTGGGGCATTGAGAAGAAAATTTCAGCAATAACTTTAGACAATGCTTCAGCAAATGACAGTGTCATTTCATGCTTACGTAACCAATTCAGGGCTACAGGAAATTTATTTTTTGAAGGAAAAATATTTCAGGTTAGATGTTGTGCCCATATTGTAAATTTGATTGTACAAGAAGGGCTGAAAGCAATCGATGACACTATAGAGAACATAATAGAAAGTGTGAAATATATATGGGGGTCGCCATCGAGACTGAGTGTATGGAATGACATCATCCAACGTTTGAATGTGCCATCTAAAAAAATGTTGAAGTTGGATGTCTGTACACGTTGGAACTCAACCTATGAAATGTTAGATGCGGCAATGGAATTACAACTTGCATTTCCTGAATATGCGGCGCGTGACAGAACATATTCTTGGTTGCCGAGCACAGATGATTGGGCCAAAGCACAACAAGTTCACACATTTCTCCAAGTTTTCTACGATTGCACGAAGATTTTTTCTGGGAATCAGTATCCAACCGCGAATCTGTTTCTTCCGTCTCTTTGGAGGATTAAGGATGCTCTGCGGAAAAATGTCAGTGCGGGTCCAGATTTCATACGCCAGATGACAGTTAGTATGAAGATGAAGTTCGATAAATACTGGGACGAATGTCATTTGTTGATGTCCTTGGCAGTTGTTCTTGATCCCCGTTGTAATATGGGATTGGTTAGCTTTATTTTCATGAAGCTTTATCCTACTGAAAGAGCGGCAGCAGAGACGTCTAAGGTTCGTGAAGCCCTTGAAGATCTGTATAAATCGTATGTTAATACTTTACCTGCAGCGGCAACGGGTGTTGAAGGAAGTAGAGATGCGGATATTTCTGTACCTGGTAATCCAGATGTGCTAAATGAATACATATCATATTTGACACAAACACGAATGAGAGTTGATACTAAGGAATCAGAGTTAGAAATGTACCTCAAGGAGCCAATCGTAGTGCGAGCTGAATTTGATGTGTTGGAATGGTGGAAGATGAGGGTTAGTGAATCAAAATACCCTACATTATCTGTGATGGCACGGGACATATTATCAATACCAGTTTCAACAGTGGCATCAGAATCCGCATTCAGCACACGGAGCAGGGTTGTGAGCAAGTATCGAAGCTCACTTTCGCCAAACACAGTTGAAGCGTTGATTTGTACGCAAGATTGGTTACGCCCGATATGGGGAGGAGATATGAATGATGATGATGAAGAAGAGGAGATTGAGATTCATGACGCGTCTCTACCTATAGATCAGTAATCATTTTCGGTTTTTCAAATTTTTTTGGCTGAATGTTGAATGATCTGTAATATTATTTCACTGCAACTGCAAACACGAAAGTGTTGGTCCTTTTGGAATGTGGTTTGGAAGACTTTGAATCATTGATATTTATTTACATATGCCTGTTCATTTGCTTTTATTTTTGAATTTTGATACATTTATATTGCTTTCTTTTGTTGCTATATCAAGTTCAATTTATTTATCAATATTCTGATTTTTTTATTAAAAATTGAATGTAGATATGTCGTCATCTGAGCCATCGTCAAACATTTGGGACTATGCTTCCATAGTTGAATCACCGCCACGGTCTGGAAAAACAAAGATTAAGTGTGGTTTGTGTGGCGCAAAGTTTGTGCACAAGAGTCATCGCTTTCGCCTACACTTGTCATGTCGAGGTGGTGATGCAAAACCATGCCCCAATGCCCCTAAGGATGTCCAAATTCTTTTTCGAGCCCTGTTAGATTCGAATAAAAAGCCTTCCACTCCATCCAAACCTTCTGCTTCTGGATCTGGTACACAAATGACATCCACAAAAGATGCAGAGGAGGAAGCCAGATTAAAAGCTTTGGAGGAAGAACAATTCCAAATCGCCATAAAACGCAGCATGGAAGATGCTTCTAGACTTCAGCGATATTCGAGTCAAAGACAACACGATGTTGAAGCAGGGTCAAGTTACTCGTCGAGTACGACAAACAAGAAGAAGAAAAAGAGTAACAAATTGAAATTCCTAACTCGTCTCGGTGAATTTTATAGGGCATTCGGTACTACATACAATTCTTCACATAAAGCAAGTTTGAAAAATCTAGTTGAAAGTGTAGAAGAGCACGAAGGAAAAATCTCTTCGCCTTCTGACTCAGAGGAAGTGAATCAATTTGTATATGAAAAAATAGATAGTAGTTCCGATGGATCAGATGACAATACAGGAACAGGAAGACACTCATCTTATAGAGGTTATTAGTTATAAATTGTCATTTTGACCAATGTAATGTAATTATGTAAATACGTTAATGTAATTATGTAACAATAAAGACACTCATCTTTATTGTTTCGTTTAATTTCGAATTTCAATTGACAATCGAATTGAAATTCAAATTAATTTCAATTTATAACTTGAACTTGGCTCGAAGCTCGAACTCGCCTCGAAAACTGGCACTCGGTACTTAACTCGTGTGCTCGTACTCGGACTCGACTTGAAAACTCGCACTCGGTACTCAACTCGTGTGTTCGTACTCGAACTCGCCTCGAAAACTCGGACTCGACTCGACTCGTTTACTACTCGTACTCGACTCGTACTCGGGCGAGTAGAGTACGAGCAGGGGGTCATGCTACTCGGCCGAGTAGAGCCCGAGTACGAGCAGCGGTCGGTCATTAAGAGTCGAGTACGAGTAGGCAGATACTCGACTCGACTCGACTCGTGTACAGCTCTAGTCCCATGGAATTGGATTTGGTCTCATGCAGGATTTTACGTGGATTTTGAAATCCACTACACATGTAGGCCCCACATTGATGTACGCGTTTTATCCATGCCATCCATCTGCATACACCATTTACATATAACATTCTAATTACATATGTGTACAAGTGAACGACATCCATTATGAATTTAGTATGTGGATTACAATTCCATAGTCCACCAAACATGATTTAACTTAATTCGATCTTTTCCCATACCAAAAATTTTATCCCAAACATAAGATTAGATGGCTACAATACCATCGTTTTTCCAGACATGCAATCATTGTATAATAATGATGTTAATCCCATCTAATAGAAACAATTCAATACTATTCAATTTCACGGACCAAACAAGAGCTTAGATGGATGGGAGTAGATTAGGTGAGACCCCAACTAACCTGGCCCTTACCGTGGGGCCCACCTTGATGTATGTATTCGGTATCCATTGGTCCATCCTTTTTCAAAGATTATTTTAGGTCATTATCCCTGTGACGAAGAAGATCCAATTATCAGGTGGACCATACCATAGGAAACAGTGGTGATTGACCAATAATAAGTCACAAAAGTTCTCGATTAAGCTATATTTGTTCTTGCCCTTCATCCAGGCTTCTATGACATTATCATCAGATTAGATGAAAAATAAACACCACGGAAACATTAAGGAGCGCCCTGGGAAGTTTTTGAAGGTGAGGTGTTCAATCACCACTGTTTCCTGAGGTATGGTCCACCTGATAATTGGATGTGCTTCATTTTTAGAATAATGCGCTAAAATAAATTTTGAAAACGGACAGACGGAGTGAATACATAATACATACATCAAGGTGGCCCCCACAGAAAGGGTGGTACCGTCTCCTGTGAGGCCGGGGTCTCACTTAACCCGCACACGTGCCCATGTGCGACGATCGTGTCAATCATCTTCGAAATAGGTTCAAATCCATGATTTTTACGGTCGTCTTCAGACCAAGGATGAGGTCAAAGTTAGTTGCTGACAGGAGAACGGTCCAGATCAAAGGACCCACCTGTACAATCAACTGAACCTCGACCATACGTACGATAGCGATCAGTAATCCGTGGCCTTGCATTTTCACCCGTGACCCCAAAAAAGTTTCCACTATCCATCGCGTCACAATCACTAGGGTACGATTCCTACTCTCGACCTTTTTCCCTTCCTGATTGGAAATAGCAAATTCCTTGGTAAAAGTGTAATTTTCCTGCAACATAAGATATAGCAAAAACTTTAATACTCCGGCAGAGCCTCATGTTCCATACTCCGCCACTGCAAACTTTCAACACCTGCCACAATACCAACCAAATAAAACTATACAAAATATGATCCTCGACTCAGATGGATCAAAAATCGAAGCTAAGTACTGTGATTGCCCAGCTATCGAATACATACATATTCAACGGTCCATATTCATGAAACAAATATCCAACAACCACCGGTCAGGATCGTTCAATCAAATTATTATTTCTACTTATATACACTGAGTTCCAGAACTTGGACGGTGTATTTGAGTTGAGATATGCCATATATACCGTTTCCAAGCCCGTGAGTATCAACTACTACGCTCTGCCAGTGTATCAAATAACATCAGATAAGATAATGTGAAAGAAATCGCCGGTTGTCGCGAAGACCGCATCGAATCAGCTTGAAAATTCTAGAAAGTTCATAGATTCCCCCGACCCTTGAGCTTTTGAAGTATATATAAAAATGCATTCTTTAAAATTCCAGATTATAATAGAAATACAAGGCCCCTGCTTTGTGGCTACGCACATGAAAATAAGAGCAACAGATTGGAGTTTTCTATGCTCCCTCTTTTAGCTTTTTTTTTTTTTTTCTATATTGTCTCCTGGCCTTGCTTGGAATTGACTTTTCTCAGGTTTTGTAATCCTACACGTGTGTATCTGATGTCTCACGGACTACACGTGTGATGGCATGGATCATTTTCTGATATCTGAGCTACCCATTAGGTGGGCCATCACTTGTATTTTCCATAGCCCAATTATCAGGCACTTATCCAATTGGGTGAATTAATATGTTGAATTTATGGACCATAGGATAATTTTTTAACCATCTGTTTGTTTTGAAAATTGGGACCCACTGATAAGTGGGATGGCCCAGTTCTTGGGACTTGTATGGCTTGGATTCCTCGTGCGTATGACATGTTGTAATGTATAGGAAACCATATAGTTTTGGATTAATATATCTCTCGTTTTCAATGCCTGGTATTAAAAGATAGTGATAAACTTATCATCTTTCATTTTATTAAAGAAGTTGATGTAGATTTCTATAGTGGATTAGTAACTAATATATATATATTTTTAAGTGGGATTGGATAAAGTAATGTGTAGAACAATGCATTTGACCTTGAGAGAGATTATGGGGAAATACGACTAGATTTTTTTTTACCGTTTTCGTTGTCTTCGTCGGAAAATGTTTATGGTCCATGCATTATGGCATTGAAGAATGGCAATGATAATTAAGATGCATATGGGGGTGTTGATTATGGTGGGCCATTGACATAAGAGGGATAAAGATGGGTGCTCTAATCGCCATTGATACTTGATACATTGACATTGCAAGACATGAATATAGAGAGTTGGTACATAGATATGAAGTTGAATCAATGGCCTAATTCAAATTGTCTTGCTCAGGCCATTCAACCTACTAAGGGCGGATTTGATTTTCCTAATTACTGGTAAATGCAATATATATGCATCGTTATTATCTTTTATAATTGTTTTTTTAAGAAATTACTTTCCCAAAAATTGTTATAATTGTAATTGAATTTCATATGTTTATACGTGCATAAAAATGTGACAGCCAGTGTCGTAAATATATTATATCCATGCCATCCTTTGGTTTCACAAGCTCATTTTAGGGCATGCATCCAAAAATGAGGCAAGTGGACCACAATGCATGAAACAATAGTTATAACGGACCTCTACCTTTGAAAGTTAATACCTTCCTAGTTCCCACACTGATGTTTATTTTCCATCTGACCTATTCATAAATTTATACAAAAATAGGTAAAGGCAAAAAAGTCAACTGACTCAAAATTTTTGTGACCCCCAAGCAATTATTAACTGTAAGAGTTCAATTCCCACTTTCTAATATAGTGCGGTTCACTTAAGCTTTAGATCTACTTCATTTTTGAGCTCAGGCTCTGAAATAAGCTGGCATAATGGATGGATGACCTAGATATGATTTATGCATCAAAGTAGGTCTCATAGTTATTGTGCCCCAAAATTTTCCCACCTCTGTTGTCCACCAAAAGTTTTAAACTCTCAATGTCAACTTTTGAATAGGAAAAGGAAATAGCGAAGCAAATAACGATGACTATTTACCATGTATTTACATTGTAAAATAAGAAATCAAACCTATTAGGTTGACCATTTGGTTAACTTATGGTAAATGTGCAATAATTATTTACAATGGCAAATTCAAGTAGAACTGGAACCAACTAAACCATACGGTTTGGTCCGGTTCTAAAGTTCACCGATTCCGGTTCTGGTTCCAAAAATCAAAGAACCGATTAGTTTAGTTTGGTTCTCAATTTAGGGGTATGTAGAACCGAATTGAACCATGAACCGATCTGTAGAACCGAACCAAAGAACCAAACCTTGGAACCGAATCAGGAACCAGACCATATATTTCAAAAAATAAAAACAAAAAACCTTAAGTCTCTTACTATTCATTTCATTCAATCTTCACACTGCCCCTACTACAGTGTTGCGGCTGCCCCCATCCATCTATTCTTCTTCTTCTTCTTCTTCTTCTCTCTCTCTCTCTCTCTCTCTCTCTCTCTCTCTCTCTCTCTCTCTCTCTCTCTTGGTTCTTTCTCACCCAGAACCGTAGAACCGATCCGGAACCAAACCAATTTTAACGATCCGGTTCTAGTTCGGTTTTAGGGTGCTAACGATCCGGTTTCGATTTTCCTGGAACCGTTAAAAATGGTTCAGTTTTGATTTCACCCCAGAACTAGACCGAACCGACCCATGTGCACCCCTAGTTTTGACCTTGGCAGCTTCACCAAAATTGAGGTAAATAAGAATAAGTTATAAAAATTTATAAGCCATGTGGTGATGTGTTTGTCTCATCCATGTCGTCCATCTATTTTATCAGCTTATTTTAGAGCATGAGCAAAAAAATGAGGCAAATCCAAAATGCATGTGCAACATATCTCAGGTTTCAGTGGAAATTGAACACTTATCCTTTAAAACTTTTTCAGGGCTAAAAAAGTTTGGTATCAAGATGATATTTATGTTTTTTGAGTTCATCCATGTCTTTATGACTATATAAATAAGTTGGATTACAGGTACACATCACTGTGGGCCCTACATGAATTTCTACTTTTAATAGTGGACATCATTATCCCCTCTTATCTCCTGTGGTGTAGTCCACTGGAGCTTACAATCTGCCTCATTTTTAGGCTCATGCCCTAAAATGAGGTATTAAAATGGATGAACGGTGTGGATGATCAGACATATCCATGGGACCTAAAATTTTACATATGTACCAATGTCCAAAGAAATCTCGCTTATGGAGGCATAATTACCTCTGTATTTTCTTGCTAATCCAACACGAATGAAATATATTCATTGTTTGTTTACCACCCTTTAGCGTCGTAAATGGTAAACCACTTACGTTGCGGTTGGAGGTCATTTCCGGCGAAAATGTTTTGAGGATATTTTGAACAGTATGGAGAGTATATTTTGTATCGAATGGATTTATTTATTTCTATTAAGCAAGCTTAGAATAATGATTTTCGAATAATTTCAGCCCTTGATTATCATTAAAGCCTATGTTAGGAACAATCCATTACACATTTCATCCCTTCAAATCTTAATAATTAGATTGATATTCTGCAATAGCCAATGAGATGAATTCTAGTGTCACCCATCTCTCAACATCCCTTAAACAATTCCAATCAATTAAGATTTCCTCACACATAATAGTTGTGTTTATTAATAATTATCATTGCACCCAGATTAAGGGTCCATGCACCCTACTTTGGTAACATCAAAATCATTTAATTCTTTCATCACGTGTGGTCCACTCTTACCAATTTATCCTATTGTGTTTTTTTTCCTAGTAACTTTGATTGAGATGATGATCAAGTGCTTTTGGGCACTTAATTCATCATGTCCCTTAGATTTATGGGGTTACTTGATTTCCACAGTGTTTTATAGCTGAATCATGCCTAGTAGTTGTTTAAATACACCTAAACAAGCTCTTTTACCCATGTCATAGCATTAAATCTGCCTATAGTACTTTCTTTCACTAAATAAAACAAGCACCAATTAAGTTTCAATGAGGTAGTGCTAATTAAATTTATGTTTTAAATTTACCAAATTATTATAGTCATTATTATCTACCCCTTAGTCTAACTAACAGTTAAATTCTCTTGATATACATTGATACACTAACCTCTAATAGCTCGAGCTTTTAAAGAAAGTGGTTATTTGATATGGTATCATGGGGCAACAAATATACCTACATAATATATTCTCCTACGAGGGGCTAGGAAAATCAAATCTGGCTTGAGGACTAGAAACTCAAGCCCAACATGTGTTATGGTGTGAGTGTCCCAGCAACAAATATGCCTCTGTAACATATTTGCCCATGGAAGAAATAAAATTAAATCAAGCCTATGTCCAGTATGTTCTCCTGCATATCTCCACCTCACACGTGGTAAGGAGTGTTAACGTCCATTTATTTACATTGATTCAACATCCTCTAGCAGCTGGAGCTTTTAGAGATGGTGGATGTTTGACACTAACTTGGCTAAGTATATGAATCTTGCAACACCATATTCTTTTAAAGAATCATGATAAAAGTATTGGCAAAAGTTTTAACAAGACACAACTCTCCTACTTGATTTGTACTTAGGATGGGCAACAAAGCACAAATCTCCCACTAATGTTATTTTTAAATTTATTGAATCAAATCTCAAATTGAGATATTTTGAGCATTTGGAAATATGCGAAACTTTGGAATTGAAATTGGTTTTATGGAAAATCCATTTTTGTGGGGTTTGAGTAAAATGGGGTAGAGTTGGAAACTTATTTTCATTTCACAGCGGTAAAAAATCATTTATGAAAAAGGATTTTTAAAAAAATAAAATAAAACAAAAAACAAAGCCTTAAGACTTAAACTGATTTAAGGGTTAAATAAGAACATAGGCAGAGAAGGCATCCGGAAGTCACCGTAACAAAAGACAGGTGGTCCACTTCAAAATCTTACTCCACCTTTTATAGTCATTGACCATCCTTTGATTTCATCTCTCTATAATAAATTGGATGGATAGAATAATCTAAGCAATCACAGTATTTCAAGGCTTATTCAAAATGGGATTAGCCTACTGAACGGTTCACATCATCTGTGCACATGAGGGGAGCGGATTACGGGCAGTCCGGGCCACACCAACTGCAGTGCGGCCCTTACCATGGGGCATACCTTGATATATGTATTATATATCCATGCTGTCCATCTGTTTTGTCAGATCATTTTAATTCATAAGCCCAAAAATGAAGCAGATCCAACTCTCAGGTGGACGATACTATAGGAAACAGTGGAGATTTCTTCCTGGGGCTAACCCTAATTTTCCATAATATTCATTTGCTATATAACCCATTGATGAGGTCACACAAACCTAAATAAATTTTAGAAACAAAAAACAAATAACAGCTTGATCCAAAACTTTGTGGCCCACAAGAAGTTTTTAATAGTCAGTCGCCATTGTTTCCTATGGTGTCCACTGGAGATTGGGATCTGTTTCATTTTTCGGCTCTTGCCCTAGAATGATATGAGAAAACTGATGGACAGGGTGGATATAGAATACATACATCAAGGTGGGCCCCACAGAAAGGGCCGCACATGAGCCCATCAAGCATACTAAGAACACTTTAGTAGTCCACAAATGGCGGATTATTATATATTAATACTTCATTAATTTTGTATTTACATTTAGGTACCTAACTAAATAAATTTTTCATTATACTCCCTCATTTCTCTAAGGCTAACACCTAACAGGCCAAGTCCTATGCTATCTAAAATGACAAAAATACCCCCCACAGACAGATTGTGACGTCAACAACCATCTTCTATTCACACACACGCTTGCAAGATGATTGCTTTGAAATTGTACTCTCATCACATACTTTAAAAAATAAATAAAAACGCACATTATTTCATGGTAGATGGCAGGGCCCACTAATCCTCATATCTGAATTAGTAATCAAGCACTCAACCTCTCTACGCATCCCATACATGCGTGATATTGAGATTGTTTCATCTATTCTGTTATATTGTAGATGGGCCATACACCAATCAGATGATCCCAACCATACATCAAAAAACCACACCAGTCAGATGATCCTGACCAAAATACTTTTGCAGGGGATCTGTGGAGCCCACTGTGATGTATATGTTTACGCCGTCCATCCATTTTGACAGGTCGTTTTAGGACGTGAGCGCAGATTGAATTCTCAAGCGGACCACACCACAAGAAGCAGTAGGGATTGAATTACTATAGTTGAAAACTTTCAAAGAGGTACCATGATGTTTATTTTCTAACTTGTTGATAATGTCACATTTACCGGTACGAAAGGAAAAGATAAATACCAGCTTGATCCAAAACATTTGTACACCCAGAGAAGTTTTCAACTGTCAGCTTTCAATCCCCACGGGATCTGTTGGTGTGGTTCACTTGAGCGTTCAATCCACCTACTTTTTAGTCTTATGTCCATTAATAATATATTAAAATGGACAGCCTGGATGAAACACATATATCACGGTGGACCTTAGAGAGCCCCTGATAGGACCATCCGTCTCTAGTGAGGTGCTGGTGGGACTAGTGCCCAATCGGCACCCTACAACAATCTTGTGATCGGTAGGTACGGCCAAACAAATGGAAGGTTTGGATCTCGCATGCACTTGTGCAATGTATGCACAGGTATTGAATGCCTGTGGATACAGTGATTATGAAAGCTATGTTAGGCATACGGTTACAATGAGATGGAAGGAATATTTTGTGACAATGTACTTAAAAGATGACATATTCATTAGTGAGGCCCACCATTAATATGACCTAGCCAAACAATAATTAGACCAAATATATATACCAATTTGGGTCAATTTTTTGTGAGAGTTTTACAAGCAAAGCTACCTAATTATGTGGAATTTAAAAAAACTACTTCAATAATCAATATAATTGTCATTTCATTAGCTTCCATTGCATTTCTTTAAGGCGAGTCGAGTAGGCATGTGAGCAAATAAGTCATTTTTTAGGTGGGCCCCACTATAATATTTATGTAAAATCCATCCCAACCACTAAGTGTATCATCTCGTGTTAGGCTAAAAATCACCCTGTCCTTGTTTTAAGTGGCTCACACAATTAAAAACAGTGTGAAATTGTGTTGATTATCTACCATGGCAGTGGAAGCTTAACGAAGCTTAGAATTATGGCTAAGTCATAGAAGGGGTGAGTAGTACCACTTAAAAATTATTTGCCTAATTAATTAATTTATCAATTATGAACAATTAATGCATAAGGGTTTAAGTACATAGACTACAAATGATTCAATTAATTGAGCTACTAGTCTATGTGATGAGATGTGAAATATCAATTATGTGTGTTACAAGTTAAGTACCTAGTATACATTCTAATTATGCAACCATATGAATTAAACACATTCAATCATAAGCAAGAATAGACATGCATCTATATAAGCAATCGCAAACACAATGATGTATAGTGGTCAGCTACATGCCTACTCCACTCCCAGTGGACATACTCTCCTCAAGTGTACTAGATTTTACTATCTCAGAGGTTTTAAATAAAGTTTACCTCTAACCTTTACAAGCATACACTCCCATCGGAGGCCTACATAAGGACTTACGTATATACCCATGTTGGTGTACCACGTACATACCTGTGTTGGTGACGGTCCTACACAAAGACCTATACATACTCACCCTTGTTGGTGACATACATTTCCACCCGCGTCAGTGGATCTCACGGAGTTTTGGTTGGTTTTCTGTCAGCTAACCAATAATTATTACTGTCATAATCTAAGGACCTATGTATAGTCCTACTGGAGGCTCCCAAGGAGACTAACACGTACACACCTGTATCCGGTGGCGGTCTTACATAAGAACCTACGTACACTCCATTCAGAAATGGTCCTAAACAAGGATCTATTGAGTTTGGGTCACAAACTCTATACTCAATCATACACAAGGAAAGAGTATACAAACTATAAATTGATAACATAACTTGTCGGATTGAGCCTCGTTGATGTGTCTTACGTGAGATACTGGATCGATGCTCTCATATACTTCAATTAGCTTCTCAATTACTCCCACGATTATTGATGCAGATCATTCAGCTCCTACGATCAATTGCCTCACATTTGATGTTCAAATGAGGTGACCAAGGCAATGAGAGATTGGGTAGAATCTCTTACAACTAATGGTTTTAGTTGATTACTAGTAGGGACTCACCTAAATATGTATTATAGATGATATAGACAATGATAGAACTGTAGGCTTAGTCTCTAATCTCTAAAAAAATGATTAATTTCATTACGTCTTCATAATAGATTTTGAAATGCTCATTAGAGTGGTTAATCACATGGAAGATGACACGGAACTCTTTGGTTTGGACTCTAGGAGATGGATATTGAGTGAGGAATCACCTAGGCTTTACTTACACGTAAAAATTTATCAAAATGCCTAAGATCCGAATTCCCTTTAAAAAGAAATCAATTTAAAATGGTAAAAAAAAATGGGTAGGAAACGACACATTTGATCGATTGAGCAATGCCTTCGATCGATCAAATGCCCATTTGATAAGATCAAAGGTATTTCGATATGATCGAAAATTTTCAAAAATCAGACAGTTAGCTTGCTTGACATTTATACCCATGTTTGATCGATCGAGACCTATCGACAACCTGTCGATAGGATGGAGCTCCAATCAAAAATTGTTATTTTGGGCTGTTTGTTTTTCTAATGCACATGATTTTTGCCAACTTGAGAATTTGATGTCCTTAGGCGTTACCTATAATTTCTCGATTTGAATACATATTTGTGCATATATTCGTACGTGTTTGGGACCAAAAGGAGTAATTTGGGGTCCACAAAAACCGCTCGACCGAGTAAAAGTTGTGAATTTTGGGGAATATGGACAACAGCGTACAGTGTCACCACGAGATTCATAGTGCCACCGTGAAAAATAATGAATTTTGGAAATTCTTGACATCAGCCCATAGTGCCACATTGAGATTTACGATGCCACCATGAGATTCTGGACAATGGTAGACTGTACCACCGTCATCATCTGGACAACAATGTACAACAACTAACAACTTAAGTAATCTAACTTCAACATAACGTTTTTTTTTTTATACAACTCCAATTAAGGTGATTCAAAAGCTATATTGAAGCTTGATGAGTCTAGTTTTATGAAAAATAAATAAATAAAAATAAAAACTAAAATAAAATAAGATTGATTTTAGGATGTTTTGGAACTTATGCAGAAAAATATTGGTTTTAGACAGTTGTTACTTCTAGAATTTTTATAATTTTTCTGGAACTTGAAATAAAATAAAATTTTATAGTACAAAATCAAACTTAATGATTAATTATTTTAAAAAAATAATATTTACAAGTACAAAAAACATTACAAGCAATAAACCTATTGAAACTAAAATTATCTGCAACTATAATTTGCCAATGAACCAGATGTATCTATTTCATCTTAAACTTTTAGTGTTCGGTGACTTCTTAGGAATTGCTTTTAATCATACCAGGAATCATTTTGTATGATTAAATTATGATTTAAAATTTTTAAATTTTTTAAAACTATTCTGAATAATTTATAGCTTAATCAAATTATGAATCTTGATTAAGGTGATTAGAGCCAAATCACTATTTCTGCTTGTTGTGAAAAGGTCATGATGCGAACTTAGCCAATCCAAACTCTATTTGTTAGTTGATCCAACCTTAGTTGCCACGCACGAGAAATCTCGAAACCCAATTCATTCCAGAGATGCCATACTTAACCAAACTAGCTCAAGGCTACTCGTTAGTGGGTTGTTGAACTCAAAACTATAGGAACATATTTATCTTTGAGGGCTTGACATCCATCATAGAGCAAACTGTGGAGATCGCGTCTCGGATCGTTCAACTTGGAGTCACAAGGTGCGTGCATAACAAGTGTGAATGTCCCTGAAAATAAGTTGAAACTTAAGTTATTTATCCACATCCGATCTTTGTCAAAGTCGTGGCTTTCAAACCGTTAGATTATGACCAAATGTCATGCCCCGAACTCAGAAAACGGGCTCACAAAATTCCCGATCACGGAATCCGGCGCCGACAGCCTCCGTAGTACCCCATTCTCGGCTCCCGCACCCATATACCATGTTCCGATCCTGGGATGCTACAAGGAGGATTTCTAATAATCAATTTGATTCGTAATGAGCATAACCACAAGCATAACCCACGAACAATAACCACAAAAACACCATCACAAAATCCACTATGATCAAAAACTTTGAGTACAAAGCGTATGAAAGGGAAATACAAGATAGTGACAATAACAAAAACTCCAACAGCTCGGCTGCACGCTCCACTGCGGCGAGACTACGGCTGCGTCCTAGCGTCACCTGCACGCATCAATCGTGCATAAGCTTATGGAAAGCTCAGAGGGTGGTGTAAGTGTGTGTACAATATGAGCGTGCTCAGAATGCAAGGTCAGAGTAATGCGGAATAGTGCTGATGAGTACGTAAATGCAACCAGTCGTAACAAGGCTATATAGAACAAGATATGAATGCAATCGGCCATAACAAGACCATGCGATGCAAGATGCAGCTCAAGCATGCCAATCCTCATCCAAATCCTCATGTCAATACAGTTCTCAGTCTGGATAATCACCGGGGTCTAGTACACTCTACGTCAGCTTACCGTCCCTATCCGAACGCACAATTGGGAGAGCGGAAGAGACCTCACTATCTGCCTGCCAATATCGGGCCTGACTCGTTGATAGCGGACCGATTCCTCAAGCTGGTCAAACTCAACCTAGAAATTGCCCCCTCACTCAGGCGGGTAAGGTCGCACCCCTTTCCAACCGACCACGACACAGTGGGAGACGCGACCTACTGGTATACGGCCCTCATGCGCTCGTGTATCCACTCGGTCTTGACGTTGGAGTCATCATCTGGTACCATCGGGTTTAGGGATTTTCACCCAGGGACATCTATGGCGCCCGTATGCTAGAACCAAACATTTTTTGTATCCAATCCAGCCACCCACGATGTGTCTGTGGAGGCTATGGCCCTGATGTCATTAGGGCATATCACAATCACACAAATGCAAGTGCATGTATCACACTACCAGTCATACAATCATCCTGCGTGAAGTACGCACTCATGTGGAAGGCATATGCTATGATCAGCCACCCCTCATCACAAGCATGTATATGATGCGTATGATCATAAATCATGGGGCAGCACTATACTTATGGTATGATAATGGGCGTTGCTCAAAGTGAAGATGGGCCTAAACGGACTGCAGAGTACAAGTATGGACCTATCAGTGGGCCTTAGGAAGAGTGACAATGCGGACATTTAACCGTCATCACCTCCAATGTGGACGTCAAACCAACATTGTCCCCAAGGTCCGACTCGTCTTAAATACCATTAAATAAATCATGGCAGAATCACACATTGCAATGTGCCTTAGGTACATCCCACTGGGCCTCAAATGCATCAAATGGGCCGTATCTCATGGGCCTTATATTCATCAAGTGGGCCACCTTAATGAGCCTCACCAATGGGCCTTAGGTTCATTGCAATGAGTCATTACCCATGGGCCTTAGAATGCATTAAAAATGAGCCCAATCACATAAACTTTACGTGTATCAAATGGGCCTAATCACATAGGCCTTATATATATCAAAGTGGGCCTCAACAATGGACCACAAATACCTCAAATGGGCCTCATAACGTGGGCCTATATATATATCAAGGTAGGCCCCAACAACGGGCCCATAAACACATCAAGATGGCCTACATACATGGGCCCAATATATACCAAAGTGGGCCTCAATAATGGGCCTATATACATGCCAAGATGGGCCTAAATACATGAGCCCATAAATATCCAAGAGGGCCTTAATAATGGGCCCAAAAAAATACATCAAGATGGACATAAGTACATGGGCCCATATGCATCCAAGTGGGCCACATGTGAAGCCCACCTTAATGTTTATTTTACTATCCAATCTGTTGATAAGGCCACATGAATAGGGGGGGCCCACCATAATATTTATTTTCCATCCACCTGTTGATGAGGTCACACAGACCTAGGGGCCCACTATGATGTTTTTAACGGTGGGTGTTCATTCAACACTGTCGCCCGTAATGTGGGCCAGCACACATCACGGTGGGGCCATGCACACACATCACGATGGGGCCATACACATCACGGTGGGGCCACCTGAGATTAGGATATACCTCATTTCTGGGCTCATGCCTTAAAATGATCTGACAAAATAGATGGACGGCGTGGATGACACGCATACATCATGGTGGGGCCCACGGCAGGAGCCGTGGGTCTGCCTCTACCGCCCGCACGCAGCCGCAGGCGCGGCCTGCGTCCTCTGTCAGCAGCAGCGTCTGCTGCTGCTGTTGTTTTAAATTATTATTATTTTTTTTTATATTGGGGCCCACCTAGATGTAATCCACAATCCAGCCCACCCATTATGTGTGTCCCACCTGGCTGACGGTCCAGACCAAGTTTCAGCCACATGCAAAATTCAGGTAGGCCCCACCAAATGATTTTATACGTTTAGGCATGTCTTCTCATGATTTTAGAGGGTGTGGCCCACCTGAATTCCATATATGGCTGATTTTTGGGATGGACCCCTGTTAGAAGGGGGACCCCACGATGGACTATGTTGATGCTCTAAATGCATCATGGTGAGGTCCACAATTGGGCTGTGGGGGCCAGCCCTGGCCGCCCGCCCGCCAGTGACAACGGCAGCACTGCTACCTTCTTTTTTTTTTTTTTTTTTTTAGGCATCTCACCTGTGGGGCCCGCATCAGCAAGATCCAACCTGTCCATTGACTATGCTCAACAAAATTAATGGTCCATATCAAATTTCAGGCGGGTCCAAGCTCCTGGTGGACCCCAGCAATCCTTTTTCCCGAGTCTCAACGGAAACAATAGTATTCTTAATGCCACGGCCCACCAAATGATTGGATCGGTCTCATTTTTCGGCTCAACGCCTACAATGATGCAAGAGTTGGGATGGACGGCATGGATCATGCACAAACATCAAGGTGGGGCCTATATAGGCGGCCCACCCCAAAAACATTCCTCTCCTTTTCCTTTTTCCTTTGCTTAAAGTACACATCCCATATTAACCCAACCCGTCCAGGAGACGCTGGACGGCATGGATAGACACTCCAGGGTGGTGGATCCCACATACACATGGTCCACTCATCAAGGTGGGTTCCACATGAACGTGGCCCACCGTAATATTTATGTTTTCCTTCCATCTGGGCTCGCTAATGGGCTGGATGGCATAGATCCAACCCATTTGTCCGATGGGTCCCGCATTAAAAATATATATGTGATTCATAGTGGGCCACACTCATCCATTCATCACCATCACCATTCAAAGAAAGAGAGAAAGAAAGAGAGAGAAACGGTGATCATAGAGGGACCCCGCCACTATGGGCCCCTCATGAACATATTACATACATCAAAATGGGTCCCACCAATAAGTGGGCCCTTAATCATGCAATCAACGGTAAAAATCAAAGTTCACCCACCTTATTGGCCTTTTCCTTGCTCCTCAAGCCTTCTTAGCTCCTTTGCTTGGGTTTTAACGGTGGTAGATGATGGATCAACGGTTGAGATGAGAGATGTGAGAGTAGGGGAAAGTGGGCCACACTTGGTGTTTGGGAGGGAGAGGAGGTTGGACGTGTGGGTGTTTTGGGAGATGAGAAATGGAATGAGAGAGAGAGAAGTAATGGTAAAAGGAATGAGGTGATGTGGTGGTTTAATGAAGAGGTAATGGGGAGGTGAGGTTAGGTTTGAAATTTGTGAAAAGAGGTATGGTGAAGGGAGAGAAGAGTTGACTTGGGAGAAAGAGGGAATGGCCATGAGTACTTGTTGTTGGGTGAGGTGTCATGGAGGTATGGTGGTGTACTTGACATGATTTGATGGGACATCTCGTAGAGATTCCCTCGTAATTTGCAACGTGCGGTGTTTCTTCGGAATGAACGCAGACCGACATCTTCCAGCCTAGGTATCGGTTCAGTGCGTGAGTTGCGGCGTTAGAACCGCGGCGACGGCGCGGTCGCCAAGGTACGAGTTTCGGATCGAGCCGCCTTCGGTAGGCAGGACTCGGCTTAAGATCGTGCACAACGTCGGATACGAGTCGAGGATTGCTGGAATTCGACCGGAAGGACCGCGGACGTATACGAAACGGTACGGACTAGGGTACAGGTCTTACACCAAATTTAAGACACTGACCTAAGTTAATATCCTACATATATCCATATAGCATCAACCTAGATCGATGATCGGTAACTATCAAACTGACTTTTTATCATAATTGTCGATCGTCGCGTCCAAATTGTGGGGCGATCAAAGTCTCACATAAATCACCACTAGGGGAAACTATCCTACGACGTAGATCGAATCGTACATCTCCTAGTGGGTCCCAATAGCTAAAAACACATTACTATATGGTTATATTAGTAAAAACCATGTCATTAGGCCCATTTATGTCCCTTCTTACACTATAAATACCCATGCATAAGTAGCCCCTTTGCTCCATACTAATTGCCCTAGGAAGAGAAGAAGAAAAGAGAGAAAGAGGAAGAGAAAGAGAGTGAGAGTAAGAGGGATAAAGTCTTGATATTGGCTTTGCTAGTATTTCATCAATCCATCTAACTACTACCGTTTTCCTCCACTGAATCCGCCTACACTCGTGATTGAAGGTATTAAAAAAAAAAAAAAAAAGCATTCTACCTTTCGATTCCAAGCCCGTAAATGTTAAATTCAATAAATCTTATGTAAGCCCTCTCGATTTGATGTAAAAAAAAAAAATTAATTTTTTTTTTTTTTTCCAAAACCCTAACCCTAGGTGCTTGGAGATTGAGAAATCTTTCCGTAAGGTGCGGATCATTCTTCTAGGTTTCCTTTTTATCAACCCTTAATATGTTAGATAATGATTTTTTGTTGATTATAAGATTCATATCATATTTATGCTTAAATTGCTTTATTATTGTAACCATAATGTTATGTGTTGTTGGTAGCCAATGTGTTCAATAAAATGCTTAAGAAATATGAAACTCCTATGGTTATAACTCTTCTATACTATTTGATAAGTATTATTGATATACATTGGGTTGTATTAAGATACATTGGATTGCAATGATTTGTACATGTGTTCTATTGATCAGAGCCTTCTGTGGCCTGAAAAAATCTTCAACAATAGACATCCAATCCCATTGTTTCATGTAGTGTAGCTCACCTGAGCCTTAGATCTGCCTCTTATTTTCTCTCATACCCTAACATGATATGAAAGATTATATGGACGGTGTGGATCAGACACATACATCATGATGAGGCCCACGAAAGTTCCACTTGTCACCAATTCGTATTTCCTTCTCCCCGAAATATGCTGCACCACACAACAAGCAACATAATTTCTTAACGTGCGAAATTTAAGTGGGTCCATGATGATGTATTTCTTAGATCCACACTGTCAATCCATTTTTTTTTCATATCATTCTATCATATGAGCTTAAAAATAAGGCAGATTCAAAGCTCAAATAGACCACACCACAGGAAATAGTAGGAATTAACACATACCATTAAAAGCTTTTTGGGGCCACATAAGACTCTGGTCAAGTTTATATTTGTTTTTCCCTTCATCCGGGTCTTTGTGACCTTATGAAGAGTTGGGTCTTTGTGACCCAACTTTGGTCAATCCCCAATTCTTTCAGTGGTGTAGTCCACTTGAGCTTTGGATGTGCCTCGTTTTTAGTCTCATGCTCTAGAATGATCTATAAAAATTGATAGACATTGTGGATCTAACACATAAATCATGATGGGGCCGGAGAAGTTCCACATGTTAAAAGTTGTGTTGTATAGTGCATAATCTATTCGGGAGAGAGATTCAGCGTGTTTTGTGAGCTGGTGTGATAGAAAATAACATGTACCAATGAGAAGCAACGACATAGGAATTCCCTATGCCTTCAACACAAACAATCCGCACTCGCCCACTATTGAAACCTTCCTAGGGCCCACCAGGATGTTTATTTGTCATCCAACCTATTTATAAGGTCACAAAGTTCTGAATGAATGGAAAAAAACAAAATACTAGTTTGCTCCAAGACTTCTATGGCCCCCAAGAAGTTTGCGAGGCTAGTTGTTCACTCCCCACTGCTTTTTGTGGTGTGGTCCACTTGAGGTTTGGATTTGCCTCTTTTTTGGTCTCATGCACTAAAATGATCTCGTAGAATGGATGGACGATTTTGATATAACACATACATCATGGTGGACCCCACATAACTTGGTGATGTGTGGCACACCATGCAATCCGCTTTCACTACTAGTAGCATCATATGCAATCTGGGACGTGGATTTCTTGTAAAGCCTTTCATAGAAAAATCCTACACTAGAATGTTAGGTGGGGCCCATAGTGATGCTTGCAGGAAATCTACCATGTCCATCCATTTTGCGAGCTCATTTTAAGACATGACACGAAAAATGAGGAGGATCCAAAACTCAAGTCGGCCACACTACATGAAACAATGAGAATTATACGCCTATCGTTGAAAACTTCTTGGGGTCACAAAAGGCTCTAATCAAGCAGATATTTGTGTTTCCCTTCATCTAGGTTTGTGTGACCTTATGAAGAATATAGATGGCAAATAAACCTCACAATGGACCCTAAGAAGGCTTCAATGGTAGTTGTTTAATTGTTGTTGCTTTCTGTGGTGTGATCTACTTGAGCTTTGGATGTGCCTCGTTTTTTGTCTCCTGCTTTATAATGATCTAGAAAAGTTGATGGATGGTGTAGATCTAACACATAAATCATGGTGAGGCCTAGAGAAGCTCCCCATATTAAAAGTTGGGTTGTGTAATATGTAATCTATTTGGAAGAGAGAAAATGTTTGTGGATGGGGGCAGTTTTGAAAGTAACTCAAAAAATAAATAAATAAATCCGCAGAGTGCATTCCATATTAACCCTTAAGCCAGGCCTCCATCAATAGAAAAAATCAGGGAAAATCATGTAGCGTTTTACAGGTTTGATGTTAACAAGCAATATTTGATGTGGAGGCTTTATGGGTTATACATTTAGTTATTTTTTTCAGTATTAACAAATAGGCCCTTAGTTAAGCAATTATTAAGGATAAGGTAATTGTAATTGACTTTATAAGGTTTAAGAATAATTTAGTTGATCCACTAATCAAAGGATCATCCAAAGACTTAGTGATGAATACATTGATGAGACTAAAGTTGAGTCTCACATAAATTAAAATACTAGTAATAGAAACCTAACATATTTGGCTGGAGATCTCAATAACTAGATTCAATGGGTAACAACAAGTTGCACTAGAGTGATTTGATATCAACATTGCAGCTTGTATTTGAGGCCTCCATTCCTATAATGTGGCAGTGTTATAACCTATAGTGAAAAAGGTTGGAATATGTCTTTAATAAGCTTCAAATCTGTGGTACAGTGGAATATATAGTCATGGGTACATTCTTTTGGACTCACTTATATAAGTGTGGTAGGGTCAGCATAGTCGTAACATGCTGATTTTATAATATCTTAGAATTACCATATAAAATGTCCTAGCCGTCTATAACCAATAAAAGATGTCACGCCCCAGACTCGGTGACCGAACTCACAAGGAACCCGATAGCCGATTCCGGCCGCAACAGCCTCCGTAGTGCCCCATTCTCGGCTCCTAGGATCCCATAATGAGGATTTATAACATAAGTCTGAATCCAATAAGAGCATCCCCAAGATCATAACATAGTAACCACAGATAGTAACCATAAGAACACATAACAAATCCACCAGGAATTAAAACTTTATATAGGTAAAAGGCTCAAAAGGGGAATACATAAGAAGAATAAGGGAAACTCCAACAGGTCCTTGGCACACTCCGAAAGATCCTCAGCTACTGCGGCTGCCTAGACTCACCTGCACACATCAATCGTGCATAAGCTTATAGAAAGCTTAGAGGGCGGTGTAAGTGTGTGTAATACTAGTGCCGGAAAGAAATATCAGAGAATGCAGAAGCTCGGCATGGACCATGAACACTATTAATGCCACTAGCCATACCAAGACTAAGCTATGACAATCATGAATGCAACAAGCCGTACCAAGGTTATGCAAAGAAATACATGAGTACCTAAGCGATGCACAAAAGGCCTATATAGTCAATGCCAATGCAATGCAATACATGTCAGTCCTCATATCAAGTCCACGTATCAGTATATTTCCTCTACAGGGAAATCACCGGGGTTAAATACACTGCCAGCCGACTGCTGCTCTCCTAGCTGCACAGTATAACGAATGTAAGAGACCTCACTAACCGCCTGTGGACAAGCAATCACCAGCAAGGCTCGAAGGTAGCGGACCCATTCACGAGCTGGTCAAACTCAGCTTAGCTATTGCCCCCTCGCTTAGGCGGGTAAGGCCACACCCCATCTCAACCGACCACACTATAGTGGGAGACGCGGCCTAACGGTATAAGGCACTCGGGCACTCATGTTTTTCACTCGGTCTCGGTGTTGAAGCGTCTTCTGGTACCATGAAGGTTTAGGGGCTTTCACCCAAGGACATCCTAAGTGCCTTATATGCTTAAGAGATATTTTCGGTGTCCAATACTGTCATCCACGATACTACTGTGGAGGCTACGGCCTTGATGAAGCAAGGGCGAATATAAACCATGTAATGAAATGCCAGATGCATGAATCATGCATACCAATCATACATCAGCTCCAGGCATCTTATGTGCTCAAGAGGGGAACTTCATCCCTCTGAGAAGCCATAATATCTTGCCCAATGGCACAACCATGACCACGCACACAATGCCAACCAAGCATATAATGATGTACATGGGTCATGAAGATGAATAAGATGCGTCATGCGGCGATGTACGATGTCATTCACTTCTCCTATCTAAGTAGGGACTAAGTCTAGGTACTTAGACAAATTCTACAAGGGGTACAACCTCTAATAGGGGCCCAATAGTCTGGGGTAGCCCACAAGGCTAAGGAAGGACAATGACATGGGCCTAAATAAATGAAAAGGGCCTAGTAAAGGTCTATGGTGGACCTTTAACCACTCATAGAGGCAAGTGGGTCTACCTTAGGGCCACAAATGTAGACATCCAGCCACTATTTATCCCAAGAAGGTAGTCCAAACAATAATCTTTCACATATCAGGGCCCAAGGCCCACACATCACCATAAATAAAAGAAGGGCAGCCATAACATTCCACATACATACCATATTGGGCCTCAAGTAGATGGCCCAAGGCCTATTCAAACATGGGTCCAAGGGCAACACACATTGCCCAACCCATATACAATACTATGGGCCCAAAGGGAATGTTAGGGCCCAACATAAAGGTTACCAATTTCATATATTGTGGTGGGCCTAGTAGGCAGCCCATTACTCAAACCACATGGGCAAAAAATCATGCTCTAGTTAAGTAAGTTGGGCCTACAACCCGGCCCAAGAATATAGTTGATTTGGTAGGCAATCAAGGGCCCAACCATTTGTGTAATCTAACCCACTAACCCAGCACAACATTATGGTGAAAATGGCCTAAGAGTCCACTGGACCTAGCAAGAAGGTTCTAGCCCATTTGAGCCTAAAGAGTACAACAATCTAACTACATACATGGTCCCAAATAGCCCAGCTATGGTGGGCCTCAAGGGTGCATTAATTTAACCCAAAATTAGGGGATTAAGGGCATGAATTAATCTCTCCAAGGTCCTCACAATGTGGTGGGCCTCACTCCTAAAAAATCTCTGCCCAAAGGCAATGTACATTTACAATATATTGCTGGATTTTTATTCCACCAGCTTTATGGGCCTGCTAGAGCCCAAAAAAAATGCTCATCTGATTGAGACCCAAGTCCAAGTGGCCCAACAATCAAGCCAGAGGGTCCCACCACATAGGAGTATACCAAGGGCACAAAGAATTAGGAGGGCCATACTGTTGGACCAAGGTCCAACATGCAGCCCACATGGGGCGTCCCACAATGGGCTGGGCAGTCCAATGGGCTGGACGTCCAGCCCTATGCAATGCACATGGTGGGCCCCCACCTTGGACATTCCACACCAAGGTGGGCCACGTCCAAGTGGGTCCCATAATGGATGGACAAGTGGATAAAACACACATCATGGTGGGCCACAAATAGGTGGGGACGGCCAGCCTTGCTGGACGTCACCACCATGGATGTCCAGCCAAGTGGGCCAGTCCAGCCACTACACTCTAATTTTCAGTGGCCCAAATGGCCCCAAATCTTGTAGGTGGGTCCGATCAAGGGTGGGCCACTTCAAGAATAAATTTTAAATTTTTATAAGCATGATAAATATTTTTAAAATAAAATGGCAACCATACATGTTACATAAATCTGGTCGTTGTAGAAATCTTGTTGTCCCTATGTTTGGGACCACATGGAGTGGGCCTAAACATACCCAAACCCTTGAAAAAATTATGGGAATGGTGGTCCTACTCATGGACAACAAGTAGGGTCCACTGGGGTGGCCCACTTATTCCAAAAAATCAGGTAAACATGCACATTTCCACCTTATTGTGTTGTTGAGCTGTCCAAAAATTTCTGGGCAGTTAGCCTACTTTGGCCCATCCCATGGGCCTCAATCATGGGAGATAGGGTGTGGGCCCCATTCCACATCAAAGTGAGATCCACACACAACAAAATTCCTAAAGAAATTTGGGATAGAAAGGCCTGCAAACAGGTCTAAACAATAGCTCAAAACTCATGCTCCAACTAGGCCTGAAATCTGGACAGCAACATAGCTGTCCATATTTTAGCCCATACAAATTAATCAAAGGATTTATGGCTCTAATTCAACATATGGGGTCCACCTTGATAGGTTAATAAAATTTCAGACCCATGAGTTCATTCAAACCTCCATAAAAAATCCATTTTGGAGGCCACCCAAACCATGCATGCATGGTGGGCTTGGACGTCCCATCTAGCTAAGGGTCTGAGATGTTGCTGACCTCTCCTTGGTGGGCCACACATCATCAGAATACACAGGAGAAAAATAGAGAGAAATGGGGAGAGAAGAAGCAAATCGGTCATTGGTGGAAGGTCCCGCCACTAATGGACTCGCACACCCAAATCCACACCGTCCACTATATAGTATGATACATACTTGCTATAATACATCAAAGGAACTTACTAGAGGGTAGGGATCCTTTTTCCGATATGCATGCAAGGCCTACATGGTCCATGGGGTGCAAGAAATGAGAAGGAGAAAGCATCATGGTGGATCCATGGATAATGACCCATCATGGATGGAAATAGGGAGGATCTAGGCCCATGGCCTCATCTTAGGAGCCATGTAGGATCTCCACCATGGATTGGTGGTTCCTACATGCCTCCATACATGTAGAAAAAAGAAAAGAAGAAAGGGAAGAAGAAGAAGAAGAAGAGATGAAGAAGCTTGATGAGGCACTCACCTTGAGGAAGGCCTTCAAAATTTCAAGATCCAAGTTCTAGACTTCAAGAGAAAAATTATTGAAGGGTATAGATGGGTTGCTAATAGCTAGATGGAGAGGAGATTATGGAAGAAGGGGTTGGAGGAGAGAGAATGCTTGGACGTTTTTTTTTTTTTTTTTTTTGCGAGGAGAGGAAGAATGGAAGAATGAGAAGGAGAGAGAGAGAGAGAGAATGGAGGGTATATCCATGTCATGATTTCTCTCCTTGCTAGGGAAGAGAAATCTCATGATGTAGCATTGGGGGTGGGGATCAAGGCAAATGATTACTCTCTAGAAAAGTAAACCTAAGCTAGGCTATGATGGGTGTAGCTAGGTTAGGTAGAGGCTAGGTATAGGTTTTCTACAAAATTGCAACTAGGTGGGCCCACCTTGAAAAATGTGTAGGGCTAGGAAGTAGGCCCCACCACATGATGAATGACCAAGAAATGCTCGGGTTGAAATCACAAGATGTACATGTCGGATTTATGCATGAGATGCGGCGTTGGAACCGCGGCGCCGATGCGGACGCAATGACATAGGTTTTAGGTCGATCCGGGTCGGGTCTATATGACGCGACTCAAGGATGACCGCAAATGCTATCCACAGGTCACGGGTCGTCGAAATTCGACCGATAGGACCGCGAGACCTAGGGGAACGAAATGGATATTCGAGGTAGGGTCTTACAGATGATGATAGTGTAAAACGTGTAGCATTGGGGTTGGTTTGTTTAATGTAGTAATGAATGAAAGATAATGGAGAAAAATGAGAGGAGAGAGGTATTATTGAGAAACTTGAGAACATAAGGGTTCCTACACACATTTAGGATTTTCTTTATTATTAAAAATAAAATAAGGGGGTGGTGAATGGGCCCCAATGGCCCAAGCCCACAATGCATATACACTACAACACACATGCACCATATATGGGTCTACGTAAGGCTACATACAAAACTTAATGTACATATTATTTTCTACAACTTGGAAATATTGTTTGTAATGTATAGGATTGTTCTTTAAAGGTGTTAGTTCAAGTTCTAGGTCACTAACCTCGTAACTAACTAGATATTTATGGTGATGCACAATGTTTCATTGATTTTTTCACTTATTTTTCCACTAAGGCACTTTTTAGTTTTTCAAAAAAAAAAAAAAATTTAAGTGTGGGGGATTGTTGGAAATTTTTTATTTAAAAATGAAGAAAAACTATGTTTTATTTATTTTTTGTAGAGGTTTTATCCTAAAACAAATAGGGAGAGGGCTTAAAAAAGCATATACATTAAGTTCCTCTTTTAGAAGCTTATATTGGAAATCAGAAGAATGTTACGAAGACATCCTCGCATGTGCGCGTCGGGCCACGTTCGTGGCAAGTTTAGTATGGAGTGGCGTGGTCAAGTTGTGCCTGAGCATATTATATATTTTTTTCTTCTCTTGCTGCCACATGTGCATATAAAGCTACAGTGAGTCACCATGCATGCACTGAAAGTTGTCACGCATGCGTTGACATGTTACCACTATACTCTTTGTGCTCCACATTTCCTAAGTTGTCTCCATGCAACTTTTTCTTTAAAAAGAGTTTCTATTTTTAAAAACAAAACTAGAATACAGAAAACTCTCTTCTGCATCTTATTTTCTTTCTTCTGCATCTTCTTTTTTTCTTTCTATGAACAAATTAGTAAAGCAACTCTATCTTCAAGAGGTTAAAATTCACCTGATTCAAGCGATCCACTACTAAAAAGAGTTGTTGTATCCCGAAGCTGAAGGTGCTACGACCTAGTGCATCGAGGCTCAAATTCTTGTGAGAGCAAATCTATCTTAAAGACGACATCTGTAACATGCCTATGCTATTTAGTTTTATTTTACTTTTATCTGTCTCCGAAAAGACTTTTTTTTTTGTTATCTCTATTATTTAAAACAATATATTATTGCACCAAGATGTTTAGACACTTGGATGATCCTGATGAATGGCTTGGATCTCGATGGCTTTTTCTGACAATGTACTATGTTTGAATGATCGGATGGCTCCACATTTGTCATTTCCATTTGCACATGGCCAACTTGATATTGAAGTAGCCTTATTTTTATATTATGGAACATACATGATGAGGCCTCTTAAAGGGCTTGAATCTTACCCATGAGTGTTAATTTTCATTGGAATCATTGAGTAGTTAAGGTAGGGTTCAAGAAGGATTGTGAATCTAGACTTGGGACTCGGTTTCGACGGCAACCCCTTTTGTACCAGGCTCGATGATGGTCGATGATAGAAAAGATCCATAGGCCCCACCATGATGTATGTGTTTCATCCATGCCACCCATCCATTTTCTCAGCTCATTTTTTGGCATGATCCCAAAAATGAGGTAGATCCAAATCTCAAGTGGACCACAACACAAGAAATAATGGTAATTTAACACCCACCATTAAAAACTTTCTAGAGCCCGCTATAATGTTTATTTGCCATCCAACCTATATTGATCAAGTCACATATACCTGGATGAAGGGCAAACACAAATTTCAGCTTAATCCAAAACTTTTGTGGCCCAGAAGAAGTTTTAATAGTGGGCGTTCAATCACCATTGTTTTCGATGGTATGGTCCACTTCAGATTTGGATATGCCTCATTTTTGTGCCTTATGCCCTAAAATAGACTATAAAAATGGATCAATGGCGTGAAAGAAATATATGAAATTGCATGGTTATCTAACATGATATCACAACATGCGGAAGCTTGCAGAGCTTACAATTATGGCTAAGTCCTAGAGAGATGTGAATATGACATTTTAAAATATTTGCCAATTTATAAAAATTAATCCATAAGATATATTAGGCCTAAGATAATAGACTATAATGATACAACTAATTGTGTAACTAATATATGATGAGAGATAGCAATATCTAGTGTGTACAATGCATTAATCAGTTAGCATATAATCTAATCATGCATCCATATGAAATATACAAATTAAAACACAAGCATAATAGAATTTCATACACATAAATAATTACATACACAATGATATATAGTTGTTCGGATAAATCCCTACTCTGCCCGTGTCAGTGGCGGTCCTACACAAGGACCTACACGTACACACATGTATTGGTGGCTCACATAGAGATTATGTACACTCTCGTCGGAGATTCACACAGAGACTGCGTACACTCCCGCCGAAGGATCATACAGAGACTAACAAAGGTTTTATATAGGCTAACCAATAACTTACGCGTATGCACCCATGTCAGTGGCTCCCTATGAGACTAACAAGGTTTTCTATAGGCTAACAAATAACTGATGCAGTCCTACACAAGGACCTACATACACTGCCACCAGAGACGGTCCTATACAAAGACCTACATATACTCTCGTAGGAGGCGATCCTACACAAGGACCTATTTGAGTTTGGGGTTCAAACTCAATAGAGTCTAATTAAACTCTTACAAGTTCTGCATGAGCCCCATTGATAGTGCTTTCTTGAGATGCTCGATCAATCTTGATGTGGCTTCTCTTTCGCTCCATCGATCTTTGAAGTGGATCTTCTTCAGGTCATTTAATCGGCTACCTTTCAATGATCTTCCTATTGAGAGTTCCAAGGTGATGGGATGGTGGTGAAATCCCCTACAGCTAATGAGATAGTTGGTTCCAATTGGGGATTTAACTAAATGGGAATTCTAGATGATGATAGACATAAGGATTTACCTATAAGATGAGTGTCTAACCTCTAGAAAATGCTTGAGAACATGTACATCTTTAAATGGATCTCGGAATGCTTATTAGAGTGATAATTTACAATAAAGATGATATGTATCTCTTTGGATTGAAGCCTATAAATGAAGGAAAAAAGTTATGTACACTAGGGCTTCTAAAACATCCAAAAACATTCCATTTTGCAAAAGTCTGAGTGCTTCTTTTATAGAGGAAAAGCTCCAACGGACACATAATGGCTAACTGTTGATTTGATCGACAACTCTGTCGATTCAATCGACTTGAATCGATGGTTGTCAATTTGATTGAAAAACTCATGCCTTACATGTTTAGCTCGCTACACAATTTTGCTTGCTTTCGATTAGTTTGATCGGTCATGTTGATTTGATCAAAGTCAAATCAACTCTAATCAATGAACTGTCGATTCGATCGATGGAGATTCAATTTCTCCTGTTTTGATTTCCAACCATCAGAAGCTCTAAACCTCTTACAAGCCTAGCTTAAATTGTTCATTTAATGCCTAAGGCTTGGGATGATAGAAACAAGGTTTTCCTATTAAAGGTTTATCATCTAGAGGTAGGTTGTTTTGGAATTTGAAGGGGTCTATGACTAGTTTCACCAAGGCACCCCAATTTACGTGTGTCTTCAAGCATTGATGCTACAAGTCTTCAAGTCTTCGATCTTTCAATGTCTTCCAATGGGCATTCAACCGACTCCAGACACACAGACACACATTATTATCAAACCGGTGCACTTACAATATATACATCATGGTGGGGCCCACAATAATTACTAAGCTCAGTACTGGAGGGGTCACTATTGAATCTGAGTCCCTAAACTTGTTAGCTCTCTTCCATCCCTATCACATGGCATGTCTAAAGTTATCACATGTGGTACTGTAAACACCCCACCTAAAATGAAACAGAGCAACTCTTCAAACATCAGCTAAGTTTCGATAAAATCATCATTGGGCAATTCGATGACCATTGAAAATCTAATTGATCAAAGGGGTAGGACTCTCGATATGTCACAAGAACAATTGGTGGAATTGATCGATAGATATGAAACCAGCCATATCAAATCCCGACTAATCAGTTAGACTCTCCAAGAAACCTTGTTTATGCCTTATTTCTTTTTTTTTTTACACACGCACACACACCACCACACACTCACATCGTAGTGGGATTTCACCACCTATGGGTACTTGAACCCCTGACCAGGTGTTGAAACTCCAAAGAGTCTACCACCGGAGCAAGAGCAAGGACCTAATTTATGCCTTATTTCGATAAAAGTTGTCTCTAATTAACACATAAAGTATCAAAATCCAAACAGATCACATATTAAGGGTCTCTGACATCCCTAAAAGCAGCCAACATGCTCGATCAATGAAATAAACCACAGACTTACGACGAGCCAACAACAATGCCATCACCCATACTTTGCTTTTTCATTCCAACAAGTGTTAAGGAACTTGTTTTGTTGAACAGAATAGTGTCAAGTGAACTGTCGGCCTGCTACAAGCCGATGACCACCTGAGATGCTTTATACCTAACCAAGATCTTGTCTCGGCTTCCTAGACGTCGAAATCTCAAAGTTGGGGCATGTGTTATACCATTGTCTCACCATAAGCCGACAGTATCAATGTATAAATCTAGCACCGCAACTATCATTCAATGGGGTGCAGAGGCATAGAAACTGAAGAGAGGGGTTTAAAGGAGCGTCAGGAGTAGGTCCTCTTCTCCAAAGTCTTCCGAGATTCTCAACTAACGCCGAGGCCTACCCAACTTAGGAGGCCAACTCTGAGTAAAACAGTCCACTAAAAAAGTCAGTAAAATCAAAAGTATGGTTAGAATCAAGATTATCTTGCCATCCCTTTTGAAGAAAATGAGTATCTAATATCTCATTTTCTTTCTCACATTTTAATCAAATTTAGATCACATTCCACTCCACATATTCCTAATATACATGAATCATCAATTTTCATTTTTATTTTTCTCCCATTTGCATATCTTTTTCTTTATTACATTACCCACCTAGGATTATTTGACTCTATGCAGTAAGGTTAGGATTCTTTTTTTTTTTTTTCTCTGGACCCTCATAGGTTATGCGAAGTATGACTAGAAATATAATATCAAAATTTCTACTAAATCCTATAAAAATTATAAAACTCATATTACATAATGTGCACATTGTGCGGCAAAAGAGGATGCTTAATTCTTTTCTTTGTTTCAATTCAACCTTTACTCAAAATTTACGGTCACAAATTAACGGGAAGTCACTTGAATTGGGGAATCCGGTGGTTCTTGTGCCAGAGCATTTGTAGGGACATCCACTCAATCCAAACCATCCAATTCAAATGCCTTATCATGTATTTCTTTTTATCCCCGATGATGCACACCAGATGAATGGATTGGTTGGGCATGTAAACACCTTGGCGTGCCTTGTGCAAAACTAATGGTTGGCAACCCACTCAACCATATCGTAGGGTGTGGCCTACCTAAGTTTTAGATGGTCATCATTATTTTGGGTAGAAGGTGGACATGAGCCATATTATCCGATGGATAGACTGTAAATTCCACCTATGTGGCTCTCGTGTGCGAGATATCTAGCTGCTCTCTTTACGGGCTAAGGGTGCGTGGTTTTGTCTTTTACAGCATAAAGCCCTTTGTTGTTTAATGGAGGGTACTTTAGTCTAAATAGGTACCCAGCTGTAAATACAAATATTTTGAGGGCGTATTATATAAAAATGCCTCTTTTTTAAAAGATTTGTAGTAGCCGTTGGCTGCAGCAGGAGCGGATTAGGTGAGCCCAAGACGGTGCTGCCCTTACTGTGGGGCCCACCTTGATGTGTGTATTCTGTATCCACACCGTCCATCCATTTTTCCAGATAATACTAGGGCATTATACAGAAAAAAAAAAAAAAAAAAACAGATCGAATTATCAGGTGGACCATAAGAAGTTTTTAATGGTATAGTGCTCAATCACCACTATTTCCTAGAGTATGGTCCACATGAGAGTTGGATATACTTCAATTTTTTTGGATAATGCCCTGAAAATGATCTGGAAAAACGGATAGACGGTGTGGATACAGAATACACAGATCAAGGTGGGCCCCATCGTAAGGGCTGCACCGTCTTGGATTAGGCCGGGGTTTCACCTAATCCACTCCGGGCTGCAGGCGTGGGTGATCGCCGCAGCGGGTCTGTTCGGAGCTTCAAAAGCTGCCCAACAACGAGAGGGTACGGTCGTGCGGTGGGGCCCACATCGATTGAGGTGCCTAATTGACCAACAGTCAACCGACACAGCACGTCACAACCGTTAGCAGTCAGCATCAAGTGGGTCCCACTGTCTCTCATGTCACCTTTTTCTCGTGAGAAATCGATGCAATGCGAGTATGCGAGTACTAAGTAATTCTCGTTATTTTATCGGCACGATACCTTCCATCCGATCCTCTGGTGCGCGTTTGCCACGCCGATTTAAACAGCGGCCCACTCATCCACCGTGTTCCACCTGTTTCAACTTCCGTCAATCCAAACCGTAGAAATGGTGCCCTCGCTGCGAGATACGCTATATCAGACTTGATGCAGTTATATGCGGCAAATGGGCGGTTCAGATGGAAATGTATCTCTATGGTGACTACTCTTTTAGGACTGTGGAGAAGGAGCCATGGCAAACTGGCAATACATCCGCAGGACACATTGCACCTCGATCTAGACCGTCCAAACTTTCTGTTTTGGGTTGAGCATGACCTAGAATAATGTCACAGTGATCAACTGTCCACACAGCACTATTGACGGCTATACACCTATGGTACGCTTCAAAGGTAAACAGTCCGGCGTAGCCGATGGCGATGTGCACTGGCGCTACTCCACTCACACCAGGGGAGTGGAGTAGCCTGATTTTTTATTTACCGTACATTTTTCTCTTATACATATGCAGCTCATCTATAGGTGGGCATCGAGCCGAGTCGAGTCAAGGTGGGCCAAGCTTGGCTTGGCTTGTCCATGATGTACTCGAGTTTGAGCTCAAGCTCAAGTTTGGCCTCGAGCTCAACATTGAAGCTTGGCTTGTTTACCAGAGCTGTCAAGTCGAGCTCGATCTTGTTGGGTGAGAGAGTAATGGATTCTATTCTTGATCCTCCTTCAGTGATGAAAAATTCAAAAATCTTAAGAGAATCAAAGCAAAATCCGATGAAAAAATCAAACAAAGTTTCGAATCGAATGAGAAAACCTATAAGAACCGATCTGTTCTTGATCTTCTTCCACCAACAGAAATTCAAGTACTAGAAAAGAAACAGACCAGAACACAGATCAAAAATCCAAGTAAAGAGCTCTAGCTAATCAGATCATTGAATTTCCTTGAAGCTCTAACAAATCTGAGAAGAACCCATCTCGAACTTCTTGGGTTTCTCGCCTAAGAAATAAATCTTAAGAGATTGAAATCATACTATTGTGGAGCTGAAATGAAAACTGATGGTAGTGGTCGGGGCAGGCATGCAGCTGGCAGTGGGCAGAGAAAGAGAAGAGAGAGAAAGGGAAAGGGGTGTGTGCGGTCGGATAGAGGCTCTAGTGTTTATTTTTTATTTTTTTATTTTTAAGTTTAAACTTAAAACTTATATTAATATTATACATATATATATAATATAATATTTAATATATTTATTAATCGAGCCGAGTCAAGCTCGAGTTCGAGCTTCGAGTCGAGTCGAGTTGAAATGCCCCGCTTGAACTCAACTCGAGCTTCAAATAATTAGCTTGGCTCGGCTTGAATCGGTCACTCAGGCCGAGTCAATCCAAGCTGACTCGAGCTGAGTCAAGCGAGTTTTTCGAGCTAGCTTGACTCGTGAATAGCCCTAAGCTCATCGGATGAATGGATCAACTTGATTTTTGATCAGGAGATGTGTGCAGTGAGCACCATCTAATATATGGCTTGGATCTTGCTCCAGTGGGTTAATCAGCACCGTGCCATACCCCGATTTGATCAAGAGGTCACAAGTTATAAATTGAGGCTACCAAAATGGGGAAACGGATTGGCTAATACCCCAGCCACCAGCCTCGTGGCTGATGGTCGGTGCTTTGTGGGCCCCACCATGATGTATGTGTTTCATCCATGCCGTTAATCCATTTTTAAAGATCATTTTAGGCTTGATCCAAAAAATTAGGGGAATATAAGTCTCAGGTGGACCACAACACAGGAAAACAATGGTGATTGGATATCTACCATTAAAATCCTCCCAAGGCCCACTGTACTGTTTGTTTGACATCCAATCTGTTGATTAGGTCATACAGACCTAGATGAAGGGAAAAAACAAATATCAACTTGATCCAAAACTTTTATGGGTCCCAAAAAGTTTTTAATGGTCGACGTTCATTCAACACTGTTTCCTCTAATGTGGTCCAGTTGAGATTGGTACATACGTCATTTTTTGTCTCATATCATAAAATGATCTAGAAAAATATATGGACGGAATGGATGAAAGAGATACATCATGGTGGGGCCCACAGAGCACCGACCATCAGCCATTGGCTAGTGGCAGGGGGAGTAGCCAATCCGTTTCCCCCAAAGGGGAGCGAATTAGGTGCGGCCCGGCCTCACTCAAGACGGTGCGGACCTTACCATGGGGCCCACCTCGATGCATGTATTCTATATCCACACTGTCCATCGGTTTTTCCGGATCAGTTTTGTACGTGAGCCCAAAAATAAAAAAAGATACAAATATCATGTGGACCATCTTATCAGAAACAGTAGTGAGTGAGCGCCCAACTATTAAAAGCTCTTTAAGGTCATGTTTCCCCAATATTTATTTACCAAACAACCATTAAAAGCTCTCACTGCTCATGGTAATATTTACCAAATGTTTATTTACCACTCAACCATCTTGACAAAGGTCACATAAACATGGATAAAGAGGAAAAGATATCAGCTTGATCCAAAACTCATGTGGCTCATTAATGCTCAATTGCCACTGTTTTGTATGATATGCTCCACCTTATTGTAACAAATTTCAGACCTTCAGTTAAATCATAGCCCGTCAAGCCTTTTCCTACTACTTCCGTCCACATACTTTTTTATCCACCTATTTTTCCCTTTTTAGTGCCTTCAACTTTTACAATAGAATTTGTTTGGCACGGATTTTAAACCCTAAAATTCAAATCTTGAATTTTCAGTTATGTTTAGAATTCTAGATTTTGAAAATTCAAATATTTAAAATTGTATTTGGCAGCCTAAATTTTGACATGCAAGTAAATATATTCAACGGTATGAACTTACATAAATAATCTAACAGCCATTTTGATAGCTTGTATTTGAAATTCTGAGTTATGATGCATCAGATGAATTCTATGAATTCTCACATGTGTCACATCTTGATGTTTATGAAATCCACTCTAATTATTAAGTGTGTTACTCTATTTTAATCATGGGTCTAAAAATCAGTCTAGTTCATGATTCAAATAGACTACATAATTGAAAAGAATACATGGGACAATGCTTACACTCCAAACTCTCTCTGAGTGTGGTCCACTTGAATCATAAATGAACCAGATTTTTTGTTTCAATGCCTAAATTGTAGCCTGGCATCTAGTGTTTGCAGCATATTTCATATAATCATCTTGGTATGCCCCGGAAAAAATAAAAATAAAATCAAGGGTGGGTATCCCTCTCCCAACTGTTTTCCATTATATGACCTCCATGAATGATGAATAGGGTTAATTGTTAGGCTTTATGGCTAAAAAGGGGACGTACCTAGTGATTGAGACGGACTTCACTTCAGAGTTATGGTTTAACCTACTAATTCATAGAGTGGATTTGGGGTGATTTCCCATAGAAATAACTGACCCTGCATAATTAAAATATTCTCACAATTGGTTTACTATGATGTTTATGTGAAATTTGCTCCAACCAATTAGCGCGTTAATCTATTTTAGCCATGAAGTCTAAAGATTGGCCTTGTCAATGATTTAGGTTATCCTCATGCCTAAATTTTATCTTGGCATCTAATAATTAAGTGGATTTCATATAATTATCATGGCAAGTCCTAAAAAAATCAGGGGTGGATGGTCCTCTTCCAACTATTTCCTTTCCGGTAGATTTCACTTAAACATCGTAGCATGGCTGATGAATTCTTGAAGTAGAATTTGAGTGATTTAGGTGCCTGAGGTCATCACATGAAATCTCTAGTAATAGGTGTTAAAATAGCCTCTCCTCTCAGTGATTTACAAGTGGATAAATTTCTGCTAAACATGACTACTTTTTATGAATACCACCTACTGTCATTGAATCCTTGCTACCAAACGATCCATTCAAGGAAGGATGAGTAAAGGGTAGATATCAATATTGGAGATGTTTCAAAATTCAAAATTTTATAAGCTAAAGGTCTCCTTTAAAATTGAGAAGGATATAAAAATACTGAATTTTGAACCACCCTAAAATAAATCTAAATTTCAAGGGTGCTAAACGATTTCACATATCACAAATCCTGAATTTCAATTCCAACCACCTACATGATTTTGACGGTGCCAAACAACCCCCTTACCCAAAAATGAGAGTTACTCGGTACTCTGGCTGCGTGTGGCACATGATATACAGGCACCCAAATTTTGGACAAAGCTAAACCGACTAAATTGTGAAGCTCACTATGGCTAAAGTCACCGTCCCAATATCAGAATGATTGAACAATCCCAACCTTTAATTTATAACACTTTGTTTTTGACATGGGACAGTTGGATATTTGTCATTTTAACTGTCCAATAATCAGATAATCAAATAAAGAGAATTTTGGATTCCATGAAATACTGTTTTAGTTTGTACCCAATTTGTGGAGCAATTTAAGTGCCTGCGGGATCCTTACTCTTGCTGGGGTGGTATACTCGCAGGAGTTTCAACACCTGGTCAAGGGTTGAGTATCATAGGTGGTGAAATCCTACTAAGGCATGAGTGTGTGCGTGTGTAAAAATAAAATTTTAAATTTTAAAATTATTATTATTATTTTTTTAAAAAAAAAAAAAGGTGCCTGCGTATCATCCTCGCACTCTGCCAGAGTATCGAGAATCCAAAATATCGTGCGAGTATAAGAAAAGAAACGCGCGTAACAGCGACTGCTCCGAAGTGGGCCCCTTCATGCGCTGGAAACAGTAAAAAGGTGTCGTGGCTGGCAACTTCTGCGTGAACTGATTCGCCTCAGTGACTCGGAATCTGTTCCGTTCAATCATCCCGCCGATCGCGCACGCCGTCAGAGAATCCGTTAATGGGACATCCTACGATCGGACGGTCATCCGTGCCCGATGCTACAGTAGCAAGATCTAGCCACTGGAGAATGCCACGTGTATGACGGAACTGTAGATCCGTAATCTCGGTAGGACCACCCATCTTAAATATCTTCCACCCTAAAACTGAAAAATACAAAACATGAAAATATTGCCTGTAAAGGTAAGCTGGTAAAGGTTGAAAGCTGCTTTTTCATTCTTTCGGTACTGTGCTGTAGTCCGCGGACTACTGAAGTTAATTTGTACGTATTTAGTTAGGCCATTCGTATGTATGATCTGAACCGTTCAGTAGGTTTGAATCATTATGAGTAGGCGAGTGGTGAGGAATGAGTTTCTAAAATTGATCCCAACCGTCCGATCAACGCTTCACGTTCAATTCTATTTTTGCAATGGCTAGGATGCTTATTTTGGCAAGTCTACCTCCCCTCGTTTGTGTAACAAATACGCATACCTACCCTTCTTGATACGCATTACTGTAGGTAGATTCATTGCAGATTCCTCCGAACAAGAAATCACTATCTATTAATACCCTTGTCCTTCAGCAAATGATTGTTTTACTCTCATCTCACACGCTACTAGTTGGAGATCCATGTGGGGCCGATCATGGTACGTGTGAGTCATCCAACACGTCCAACTGGATCAACCCAGCATAAAAATGAGATGCCTTGGAAATCAAGACACTCACAACTTTTAAGTTGGGCACCACTTAAGTATATTTAAATCTTGAGTGGACCATACTATTAAAAAAGTTGGTGAATGATCTTTAAAAGCCTTTTCAGGTCACAAAAGTTTTGAACAAGCTAAAATTTATATTTCTCTACGTCTAGTTCTTTTTTATTTTTACCGAATTAAAGGGTTGGACGACAAATAAACATTATGGGCGTGTTTCGGCAGTGGGATTAGGAGGGATTAGGTGGGATGGGATTCATCTTGTCCTGTGCCAATTCGTTTGGAAAAGCTTGGAATTGCATAGTTCCCGTGCCAATTTCACTCAATGTTAGCAAATTGTATAGGTCTCACCATGATGTGTGGGCTATATCTACACCGTCTACACATTTTTCGAGATTATTTTACAACATGGGCCAAAAAATAAGATAAATCTAAAGCTCAAGTGGACCCCACCATAGAAAGCAACGGAGATTGAATATTTACCGTTGAAAACTTCTTCGGGGCCACATAAGTTCTGAATCTACCTCGTTTTTAGGCCCATGCCATAAAAAGAGGTTACAAAACAAATGAACGATTTAGATATAACACATATATGTTATTCTCAATAATTTCAAATGATGGTGGGTATATTCATTCAATGTACCACCATATTAATCCCTTCTAATCCCACCACCCAAACACACCCTATGGATATCATATTTGTTTCTTATAATGTGGCCCACCTATGATTTGGATGTACTTTTTTTTACACACTCATTGACACACCCCACACACTCCCCCACCCCATATGCACTCTGGCCCAGAGTTGTAACATGGCCTATCTACCACTGAGCTATGTAGCCTAGAGTAGGACATAGGGCTATGTAGTCTAGAGTAGGACATAGGGATTTGGATGTATTTAATATTTGACACTGCATCTTAAAAATGAGTTAGAAAAAAGAATGAACAGAGTGGATATACAACACATCTTAATATGCACCACTCATTGGGATGGTATCTGCAACACTCAAAGATATAAAATAAAAGGAGATATTGCAGAGAGGGGTATGCATAATTTTCATATAAATAAGTTCAAATCTAACTATCAACCCTTGCGTGGGCCACCAAATGAATTTGTGGCTTAAGTTCAACCAGAAAGAAAGAAGAAAAATACAAATGTACGAATATACAAGGCATGTCTAGAAATTAGGGATTTCACTTCTTTTTTTTCCTTCTTCGTCATATTTGATTTATTCTTTAAGATTTAATTAGAATTTGATTAGATATTTAAATTATTATTTTTTGTTATTTGTCATATTTAATTTATTCTTTAAAATATAATTAGAATTTGATTAGATATTTAGATTCTTCCTCTCTATAAATTTATTGTATTGTAATAATAAAGACATCAATTAAATAAAACAAATAAGGAAAAAAATGTACAAGCTGTAATTTCTAATGTTCTTACGAATTTTTTATTTCTTTTCTCATATTTACGATGGTTCACGTGACCCACATGGAGGGCTGTGATTTAAATGATAAAATTAAGAAAGTGTTCCATTTTGGGGTGGCCCAAATGGAGGGCTGTGATTTAAATGATAAAATTAAGAAAGTGATCCATTTTGGGGTGGCTTGTACTCTCCACCTTCCTGCATTCTTGCATCAATAAACAGGTAACATTGCTATTTTTATCTTCCCTTTTATTTAATCTTAACCGTCCATTTTGAGGATTGATGATGCAATGGTAGCCGTACTGCACATGTCTTTGTTCCATATTTAAATATCCGCATCTCGTCTATATAAGAATCCAAGTATAGGCCCATCATGTGGAGCAGCCTTGCTCATAAAACGCTTGAATATGAAATTGGAAGAATCCATCAACAGGGGACACGGATTTCCTGCCAAACATTTCGCAGGAAGTTCGGGATGCTAGGTGGGCCCGACGTGATGTTTGTGAGAAATCTACCCTGTCCATCCATGAGATTATTTTAGGACGTGGCTGAAAATGAGGTGGATCCAAAATCCAAGTGGGCCATACGAGAGGAAAAATTGGGGAAAGAGTTTCTTTTCGTTGAAACCTTCCTAGGTTTTATATGGGTGTTTATATGATATCCAAACCATCTACAATGTCATTTCCACTTGGATGAAGTGAAAACACAAAAAACATAGTCTCATACAAAACTTTTGTGGTAATAAAATGTTTCAATGATAGTCACTGAACTTCATTGTTTACTCTCGTGCTGCCCACTTGAGTTTTGAATCTACCTCATTTTCAACTGTAGGTCCTGTAAGAAGCTTACAAAACGAATGGATAAGGTGAATTTCTAACAAACATCTTGGTGGACCCCACCTAGCATCCCAGTACAAGAACTTCCTGCCAAAGGCTTTACCAGGAAAACCCCATCCATCAGCAAGCCTCGTACTACTCATCATTGCCATAATCGGAGTTGTTCCTCGTGGCGCTTATCTGAAATCCTACTAGCTAGAAATAAACAAATCCCTTGAATTGCGAAGAAAATACTTCATAATGGACATGCAGGACCAAGAAACTATATCACGTAAAGTATACAACTCATGTTAAGCTTTCCAAGCTATGGGTCTGTTTGGCTCGAATTCCGTCGAGTCACAGGTGTGCTTGAGCCAAATGTAGCCCAATCCAAATCGAATGCCTTTAATCTCAAGTGTCGAGAGATGAATTGGTCATTTATTCAATTAATTGTTTAGTGAAATTAGATGTTTTGCGAAGGAGAGAGCTCTTCTCTTTTATAAGTTTTTTGTCTTTTAGATAAAAGACTTTTTCTAACAATAACACGGAAAGAGTAATCAAAAGAAATAAAGTTAGATTTATAAATATTTATAAGAATTAATACTTACAAATAAAAATAAATCCTTAATAATTCAGTAGTTGTTACATAGATGGCAAAGTAGATCTTTTTTAATCCACCAATTGTGGTGTAAATATAGGAAATTACAAAAAAAAAAAAAAAAAAAAAAAAAGGTTCCAGCGTTGGTAGCATAAACAAGCAGGATTACATTACGCTAAATTAAGGTCAATCCAGCATGATAGTACACTAAGTTAAATTAAGATTATTCCAATGTAATAGCTTAGGCAAACAAGATAAATCTAAACAATGATAGGCAATGTTGCGTTATGGTTTGGCGAGGGTCTTGAGCTCTTCAATCTCTCTTTTATTTATAAAGTTTCTAAGTGGTTGCTCAAAAGTAGTCTATATAAGCATTTTCCACGTTCGCTAGCATGGAATAACCATCCGAGCCATAAACGGTCATATCCCATTGTATTTTAACATGTATAAAGAGCAATTTTTGTAAATATTGGCCATCTATTGTGCACACATATTCTTGATATTACGTGGATGGGACCCTTTCTCGTTGTTGCCATGTAAAGACGTTGATTATCTTCTCTTCTGATTGAATGTGAATCTTGCACCATTAAAATCAACCAACTTGGCATTGTGTCTTGTGACATTAGCTAGCTAGACTTAGTTTTTTACATGCTAATTATGACTTTAGATATTTTGATCAACTTCAGTCATTAAAATAGTTGAGAAAGATCATCATTTTGTCTCACCCCAAGATATCGCTTCCATGTGACATCATCTGTATCACTTGATTTGATACAGTAAGATCAAGTGTCAATAAGGGTCCCAATTTAGTAGATGGTGTTGTTGTGAATTCAATCAAACTAAGCCACATGTGTAATTAGTGAAGGCTTGAATTGATTGTTCGTTGTTCCAATAAGAGTAACAAGCACATGCATGATAAATTTTGCTTAATTCAAATGTTTTGATTGAAACACTGGTGTCCTACACGTCAAGATGGACAAATTGGAGATTGGATGAGGATCCAGTTATCTTCTCAACCATCGATTTATGCTCCACTCAGGTAATTTGTGAAAGGGCGGGAGTTAGCCCTTCTAAATGAGTTTTTTTTGCCTTGTAACAATACACATGAGTCTACAACATTAAAGATTTTTTTTTTTCTTTCACTAATCTTTAGATTTATATGCTTCTCAAATGAACAAGAATGTACAAATAAACATATTAAGGCTAAATAAATGTTGACTTTATTGATATTAAAATATGTAGTCCATTACAATTAACAAAGTAACAATCAACCCGATAAATAAACGAAAGCAAAACAAAACCAAGATAAATACCTGATTCACCTATTGGAGCGGATGAACTAGGTGGGTAGTTAGCAGGATGTGACCGGTTTGGTATGATCAATTGAATTGAAACTCAATTGAACATGATCCTATATATAACTTAAGGTTTAGAATATTTGTTCATATTCCTAAGATATTGTAGTGGACTGACTATGTAATAGCTACCTATTCTAAGCTAAGTCAAGAAAAGATAAACGAAAAGGTAGGTAAATGTGTTTGGCATGGGCCCCTAGCTCTTCTTCATGTGCTCCTTTTATAACTTGTTGAGGCGGTGAAACTTCTTGCTAGGCTTTCCTATTGCTTCTAGTTCATTTGCGCTCACGTCGCAATTATGGATATGGGAATCCCCCTGATTGCTTTGGAATTAGCCAGTTGGATTGGGGAAAAAAATGGCTCCATTCAAATCTAGACCCGTTGGCTTTTCGAATTTTTTTCTCATAGTTGATCCGTCGTGAAGATATTTGTGGCTCACTGAAGATCAGATCTGAAACCACTAAAGTTTATCTGATGAAGACAACGAGACCAAAATCCGTGAACCTCAAGAGATAGACCTGGACCAATCATGACCAGTCAACATCTCTATTGATGGTCCACATTGTCGACTTTAAGGTGTTGGATGGTCTAAATCAAATCCCATCCTACATTTAACCATCCATAAGGTGATGGTCTAGCGTGAGGTGGGGTTTGACACCTAATACCGATCTATTATCAAGTCAGATTTGATATAGTTCTCTCATTCTCTTAATTTTGATTAATGTACGGAACGGGGACCTAACCAAATCGATGTATTTGTTTCTCTCAACTTGGGTCCGAACTACAGTCATATTGGTTTGGACATAGGTCCAACCTCCTTATGTTCAAAACATTTTTTAGTGTCGTTGACTCTTTGAATGTCTTTGGGATGATCTCCCATTTTGAAAGGATTGCGAGAGACGGCCTCATTGAGAATATTATCGCCATATTTATAATTAGATCCATTCTCTCAACAAGTCTTTATAAATGTGCGAAGCATGTTACCTAATAAATGGGCATGTTGATCGTGGCCATATGACATGCGACGAATCATCCCCCTAGAGTCATGCATAAGAGTCTGTACCATTACATTAATTACGAAATGTGTAACGTCGAAGGAAAATTAGCCGAAGATCTTTTCACGTGCGAGTATGTTTTTCGTGTGTGCCAAACAGATAATGTTACCATATGTGAGTTTAAATAGACAGTTTAAATGAAAGGATAAATCTAATTATCCCAATTTCATCAACAATCTCTAAACAAATCATACCTCCGTATTGTTAACCAATTCTAACATTATCTTAAACATAAAAATTTCCCCTTAAACTAAACAAGCTACAATGTGCACTACTTGTCTAAGTGCACGTTTATCAAGCATAACAGCTTGTCAGAGTACCCTATAACTCCCTTTTCACTATTTAGGTGAACCATATTGACGCAGGGGAGGACGTGAGGTCGAGCACCGTCTTCCTCAAGAGGATAACTATTCCGAATCCACGGAACTTCTCTGGACTCCTCACAGAGACTTCTCGAATCCATGAGAAAAGAGAGCAGAAAATATAAATAAATTCTAAATAAATTCGAAATAGATTAATGAATGAATAAAAACGAGTTCACAACCCTTTAAATAAGGGTACTAAGCAATGGGAAAGAAATCAGAATCAATCTACAACTAGGACTCCTAGAATTCGCGACTTACTATAAATAGTAAACTTACTATTTATAGACGGTCGTGATGTCTACTAGTGCGCAAGGTTTTCGGCCAAAAATAGTAAGTGTCCTATTTGGCTTCACCAACCCGTTCTCCTAATTATTCTAAGCTCTTTTCACGTTGGGCACAACTCCTAAAGCCCGACGGATGAAGAGTTATAAGCAAACTAAAACTTACTATTTATAGTAAAAACGAAATTGAAACAGGGAAACGACTGTCAAATCAGGGGTTTCTCGCAATTCTGAGCGTTGTAACCCGGCGTAGCGGGGTTGGTTGGCTAAAGTAGCTCGTTCTACCCCAAAATCATATATTTTTCGTCAGCTAACTCATCCCGGATTGCGAGATACACCTGATTTAAGGTCTGATGGTCCAGATCACTTCTGTCGCCGACCGGGCCTTTTTTGATCCATCTTTGCCATGTAATTGTCCGCGACCCGCTCTACATCACATATGTTTAGGTCATGTGGGCCAATAGTCATGTTTAGCCATTGATTTTTTTCCCTTGGGGGCACCACGCCCACGCGCATGGTATTAGGTGGGATTAGGTGGGATGGAATTGCATTTGGTACCATGCCAATTCCACTCAATGTTTGGAAAGAATGGAAATGCTTGGAATTAGATTAGGTGGAATTGCATGATCATCCCGTGCTAATTCCACTCAATGTTAGCAAGTTGTGTAGGTCCCACCATGATGTGTGGGCTATATCCACACCGTCCACCCATTTTTCAAGATCATTTTAGAGCATGGGCCAAAAAATCAGATAGATCTAAAGCTCAAGTGGACCCCACCATAGAAAGCAGTAGGGATTAAATACCTACCATTGAAAACTTCTTTGGGGCCACATAAGTTTTGGATCTACCTCATTTTTAAGCTCATGCCATGAAATGAGGTTACAAAACAGATGAACAATTTAGATATAACACACATGTGTTATTCTCAATAGTTTCAAATGATGATGGGCGTATCCATGCAATGTACCACCGTATTAAAATCATAGTATGGAATTAAGCTTATCCACGGTCACAGGAGACTGCCATATTTAATAATTACGTTTTTTTTAATCCCATCCCACCCTATCCTTCCCAATGCCATGCGCCAAACACCCCTAATGCATTGTGTTGCCGTTCCGGAGTGGACCGACATAAAGTTTAGGCGGGGCTCGGATATCAGCTGGTATGTGCATGATCGACAACCCAAATCTTGCACGTGCGTTCACTTGGGCACGTGTGTGGTGAGTCCCATCACATGCCCAAGGAGTCACGCACTTTATGTTGTGCACGCCGTATGGTGTCAGTAAAACTTAAAACCTTTTCCTGCCGTCCAAGGACACTGGCTCCAATTCTCGCCGTACATTTTACCGTTGTCTAATCAGGAGATTGGTTTCCACCTACAACTTGTGTAAATCAGTTATACAATGTAAAATGGATGTGTGGCCCATGGTTTAAGTGATCAAAACCGTTGATACCATTGTAGATAGCCCATGTATTTAAAATAAAAATCTACTACTAGGAGAGTCCTAATATTCGTATTGTTGGCCAGCAGATAAGACCACTGAATGGCGAAAAGGCCAAAAAATTGACGGTGGGGATTTTCCTGTTGGAGATTATTTTGGAACTTTTACCCATCAAATTAAAGGTTTGAACCACTAAAGTATGCGACCCCATTTCTATAAGCTTGGCCAAACCCTCCATAATCTCAGTTGGGGCATTGTACATCCTTGGATCTTCTGTCATGGGAAAGCATCTCCACCTTCTAAGAACAGTATACATATTGCTAGTTGAGGGACCATATGATTGTGGTGGGCCACATTGTAAGTGCGCTTTTGACCAATTCCTAAACGGTGGTGATTCATCTGGCATGTATGTGGTGCAAAACGAACTATAAGTCTATATCCCCAACAGAACTGATCACGTACAGGTAAGGTAAGCCCACCACGTGGGAAGTGGATTTGATGGTGTACAGCACCCCACCGACGGAAACGGAATGGCTACTCACCCTCACACTAGCCAATGGCTAGTCGTCGGTGCTCCGTGGGACCCACTATGATGTATGTGTTTCATCCATGCCGTCCACCTATTCTTCCATATCATTTTATGGTATGAACCCAAAAATGAGATTGATGCAAATGTAAGTATTAAAATTTTCTTGGGCCACAAAAGGTTTGGATCAAGCTGATTTTTGTTTTCCCTTCATCCAAATATGACCCAAGTCAACAGGTTAGATGTTAAATAACCATTTTAATGGTGGACATTCAATCACTACTGTTGAGGTCAAAGTTTGATCAGCCTTCTGCCCCCTTTCCCGTATCTCGGACGGGTAACTAACCTGGTTCCCTGCACAAAAACTGTGAGCAATGGAGACCCTGGCTAAGCCGGGGGACCCTCCGATGCCTAAGTCAAGACACTGGAATCGGGTCTAAGTTGAAGAGAAAAGGGGCTATGCTCGTGTTGCGTACCTGTAGCCGTAGAATGATGTGACATTTATACCTTTTCACCTCACGATCCCCATTCGATAATCTCAGCACGATCAGTGGGATTCCGCGGATCACGAAGATATTGCCCAGAATCCGCAGATCATGTGTTGCGGCGTACGTATCTGCGGGCGAGATAAGGGGACGCGTCCCTATACGGCAGTTTTTTACTTAAAGCGTGGAACTTTTACTCTCGGGGATGCCTCGGCTCGGTCAAACCGAAATGACAACATTGCCCCAAACTACTGATCGTTCGCGAGTGACAGTTATTTATTCTCGACCTTATGACGGATATCCGCTCGGAGTTGATCATATAACTCCAGGTATTCTTCAACGACCACCTCTGGAAAGAAAGCGGTTGAGAATGGGAGCTTCACCTATCTTGCTTCCCTCGTATTATACTGGGGCTCGGACTCTCCGATCTGACTAGCGGATCATAGTCCTCCGATTGCAGTCGGCTCGGATCTTCCAATAACAACTACTTTTTTCCCATGGTGTGGTCGAACTGAGCTTTACATCTAACTCATTTTTGGGATCAAGCCATAAAATTATCTTTCAAAATGGATGGACAGCGTGGATAAAACATATACATCATGGTGTGGTCCACATAGCACCGACCACTAGCCACTTGGCTGGTGTCAGCGTCACTAGCCAAACTATGTCCGCGACGTGTCGCGCGAAGACAAGCGCTGACGCTCCTCGAGGTTCGAGTTGTACGAACGGTTAAAAGATTATCAAAGTTACATGGCCCAACAATGATGTATTTATTATATCCACACCGTTCATACATTTGGCAAGATCATTTTAGAGCATGAGACTGGAAATAATTAATATCTAAAGTTTAAGAGGACCACACCACAAATAGAAGTGGGATAATGATTTTCACCGTTAGAACATTCTCAGGGTTACCGTAATGTTTATTTTCCATCCAATCTATTCACAATATCACACAAACCTGGATGAAGAGTTAAAACAAATATCGTATTGATCTAAAAATTCTGTGACCCAAAAAAGATTTCAATGGTAGACGTTCAATCCCCACTGCTTTTTGCAGTGTGGTCCAATTAATCTTTGGATCTGTCTTATTTTTTGGCTTAAGCCTTACGGCGAGATCGCAAAATGGACGGATGGTTTGGATATAACACATACCTCGTGATGGGATCCATCGATCTTGGTAACGTGAACAAACCAGCCAGGTCGGTAGTAGGGCTGAAAGTTGGGCGGGTTCAACCCGATCGACCAGACATTGGGTTGAGCTCGGGCAAGATGTATTGGGTCCGATCTCAAGCTTGGGCTATACAAACACCAACCCGATAAAACTTAGGTTGAGCTTGGGTTGAGGTGTCGGGTTGCCCAACCCAACCCGAACCTGATCAATATATAAGTTACTTATAAATTATAATTGAGTGTGGATCGTTTGTGTCGAAGGCACACTAGTGATATCGGGTCTCATTTGTCTACGTCATTTCCACTGACTTGAGCTAACAAGATATGCCGAATTTCTTTCTCCCAAATAGATTGCGTGCTATGCTACATGACTTTTAAAGGAGTAGTTGTCTCATATTTTAGCTTGTTTTTTTAAAAGAAAAAATGAAGTTCTTTATTATGAATAATCATATATATAATTAATAAAATCATAGATACAAATAATAAATCTTATATTGAAATATAAGAAACTAATATAATAATGAAAATATTAGCATATATACACATGACCAACCCGACCGAGCCCGCTTGGGTTGGGCTTGGATTGATAATTCTCAACCTGAGGTGGGGTGGGGTGGGGTTGGGTTGGGTTGGGTTGGGTTGGGTTGGGGTATAGAAACCTTAGGTCGGGTTAGGGTTGAGCACCCACCCGACCGAACCCGCCCGACTTTCAGCCAGTCGGTGGTGTGTGGTACATCAGCCAATCCGCTTCCCACAGTTATTGGGCATGTGTGTGGTGTCACTTGGGCATGCGTGTGGTGAGCCAATCCGCTTACTGTGTGGTGGGTCCGTACGGTACCGAAGTTCTAGCCGGCATGCCACTTGTGCAGAGGACATCAGCACCATTAAATAGGTAGGCCCCACCACGAAGATTATAAAAAATAAAAAAGTAATAATAAAAAAAAGTCGGCTTATCAAGTGCTCCACACTATTGGAATCGACGGATAACGGACCGTTTGGGCGAGTGGATCAGACTGAAATTTTTTACAAAAACAATCTTCATGGTGGGCCCTATCTTTTTAACGGTACTGATTTCCTTAAAAGGAGGAATTTTGACGGTAAAGATGGCACGGTTCCACAAGTTGTGGTACGGTTGCCCATCCGAGATCAGTTCTCCATCCCCAAAAAACGCCTGATTGAGAAATTCACATTTTAAATGGAAAGCTAGGATCTTTCACACGTCTTTCATATATGGCAGTGTGCTTGTCTGGATGGGCAGGGTTTCTCCGTGTGGCAAACTCAGCACAGAACAGCAAAATCCGAGCCGGAGCGCGCATTAGGTGAGGTAGGAGTAACAGCTTAGTGGGTGAGGCCCTGGCCGTGGCACCCACATTGATTTATTTTTTGTATATCCACCCCGTCCATCCATTTTTCCGGATCATTTTATGCTATGGTCCCAAAAATAAGGTAGATGAAATTCTCAGGTGGACCACACCACAAGAAAACATTTTCTATTGAACGTCTATCATTAAAAATTTCATGCGGTTCACTGTAATGTTTATTTGCTATCCAAACTGTTGATAGAGTCACAAAGATCTGGATCAAGGGAAAACACGAATAGAAGCTTGATCCAAAGCCTATATGGTCCCCAGGAAGTTTTAATGGTGTAAATTCAATCCCTAATGTGTGGTCCAAATGAGATTCAGATCTGACTAATTTTTGGGACCATGCACTCAAATGATCTGGAAAAACGGATGGAGGGCGTCGATATATAACACATACATCATCAATGTGGGTCCCACGGTCAGGGCGTTACCTGCTGAGCTATTAGCCTATCCGCGCCCTCCCAGCCGAGCCGGAACCATTAATAGAAAAATGGAATATCCAGGCAGGAAAATATCTTGCTCTTATCCTCAAGGAGGCCAAAAAGCGAGGCTCGGCTAACACGATTGGCTCCAAGTGCACCACCGACTCAGCCATTTATGTAGTGGTAAGGCCACATCGAGCGACTCACCCAATCACGCGAGACCCGGATCGTCTAAAACAACTGTTTTACTCGCAGCGTAAAATACTTAATCTTTGTGGATCCCACCATGTTTTTGAAGTAAATCTAGTACGTCCATCAGGTATTAAGTCTTGTTTTAACCGTAAATACACAATATCAGCTGATAAAAAAAACTTTTATTAGCCACACCTATGGGAACAATGTAAGCTTGCTCCCAAAACTTCTAAGTTCATGCGAGTGTGACTCGCATTAGTTTTGAATCAGGCTGATTTTTGAATCTTCACTTGATCCTGGTGAGATAACGCTTACTATTACTAACGGTTTTGATTAAAGACACGCCATGGCGACCCAACACACAAACCTTTTGGTGTGGCCCACCTGAGCTGTGGATCTTTCCTATTTTTACGATAAAGGACTGGAATCAAGAATAAAACTAATGGACAGATTGGATTTTACATATGGAATTTCTGGGCCCCACAGAGAGTAGGTATTTTACACGCTGGATAAAAACAGGAGCCGTAGAGGATTCTGGTCCAAGTACATGGACCCCAGCGACTCAACAACCGATGAAAATCTGTCTTCAACAGCGACACGTGTCGCTTTTCTCTCAATATATATATATATATATATATATATATATATTATATATATATATTATATATATATATTTTCCTCACCTTCTTCAGGGGCTGTGATAGTCACAACTCACATGTCCGAAATATGATATGAAATAGCCCATTGACCTTTGAAGTTAAGACTGATACTCTGGCAGAGTACGACGCCTGATGCGCAGGCACTCAAATATTTTACACGTTGTATATATTAATTCAATTAAACAGATTAAATTGTAGAGCTATGTCACTGAGTCACAGTCCAAAAATCATATTATTCCAGTGATCCTAATCTCTAATTCAGGGAAGCAAGCTTATTGAAATTGGACAGTTGAATATTTTCATTTTCAACCGTCCAATAAGTGCCCACTAATCCAAAGTTTGATTAAATAAGCTTAATTTTCGGTTCATGATACGTTCAGACTTAAAACCCATGGTTTGAGCAGTTCAAACTGAAATATTTATATAGGACACGTGTGCAATTTCTTAAGTGCCTGCATATCAACTGTCACACTCTGTCAGAGTATTAAAAAAAAAAAGTTTTGGTCCATCACAAGGAGGGCCCACTCAATCCAACATGGCAGAAGGGGGAATAAGCAGCACCTTGAGCCTCTGATTGGAGCCAACCAGCAGTGGGGCCCATAACTTGGATTGACATGAGCGTGTCCACGTGTCCAATGGAAGGGTTGCCACGCTTCGGTAAACGGGGTAATATTTGAGGCAGTTATTTCATTTTCAAGGAGGGTGGGAAGGGCGATTCACCTCATGATAGCGCCGATTTCCAACGTCATTTGTTGCAGCCAGCCCGTGCAACAGCATCTGATCCTTGGGCATGTGGATCTAACATTTTGTTTCTATTCCCACTTCCCAATGGTGCGGCGCACTTGAGTTTTGGGTGCATGTCCTAACATGAGAGTTGATGCAGATGATGGACGGAGAGGATGTCACACACTTCATGAAAGGAGCCACAGCGTCCGTCCGTTTTGCCCGCATGAGCATAAGAATCAAGCCTTTGCCTACATTAATGCCCACACTGTAACGTTTGTTTCCCATCAAGGTCACAAACGTGGATGAAAGGAAAATAAAAAATAAAAATAAAAAATCAGCTTTTGTGGTCCATAATAATTTTTTATGGCTAATTAATACTGTTTTCCAGTGGTTTGGTCCACTTGTGATTTGCATTGCTTTATTTTTGAACTCTTATCCTAAAATGATATGGAAAAGCAGATGAATGGCTTGGATATACAATATATATTTCAAGGTGGGCCCCACAGTTATTGCCTCACTGTGTTTGGTGAGGCATGGGTCGCACCTAATCTGCTCTTGCTCTCCCATCTCATAAATAAAACTGATACAAATCTTATATGGCCATTCCACACAATAGTAATTGAATCCCTATCGTTAAAAACTTCATGGGATATGGGAATGTTTATTAGCCATCCAACCTGTTGAAAGGTCACAAAGATCTGGATGAAGAGACCACACCCATATCAGCTTGATCCAAAACTTTTGTCCCATGAAATGTTTTTAATAACTGATTACCATTGTTTCCTGTATTTTGGTCCACCTGATATTTGGATCTACTTCATTTTTTGGATCATGTCCTACAAGGAACTTTTAATATAGATAGATGGCATGGATGTAGCCACATACATCACAGTGGACCCCACAGTCAGGGTTCCCACCCACCTCGGTAGATCCGGGGTCTCACCCAATCCGCTCCCCCCTCTCCTGCCACTAGCCCGGTCGCTGGTGGTCGTGCCCTGTGAGCCCAACGTGATGTGTGTGTTCGTTTATTCATTTTTAGAGATCACCACAGGGAAACAATAGTAATTGGATATTCACCATTGAAATCATCCTAAGGCCTGTAGTATTGTTTATTTGGCATTCAATCTGTTTATTAGGTCATACAGACCTATACAGACCTAGACGAAGGGCAAAAACAAAGATCAGCTTGTTCCAAAACTTTTATGCCCCTAAAAATTTTTTAACAGTGACGTTCATTCAACGTTGTTTCCTGTAATGTGGTCCACTTGAAATTGGGATACACCTCATTTTTAGTCTCATATCATAAAATGATCTGAAAAAAATAGATGGACAGCATGGATGAAACACATACATCATGGTGGGGTCCACAGAGCACGCTGGGAGTAATCAATCCGTTTCCTGTACAAACAGGCCACGTTGGTATGTATGGCTCCACGTGGATATACAACTCATATACCGAGGTAGGCCCCACGGTCAAGGTCCCACCAACATCTATTCGGGGGTGGCATCTAGTCCCCGTTCCTCAAAATAATCCACGGTCAGGATCATCTGATTGGCATGCCTATGACACCACAAGTTAGGAAGTCTTGATGTGACTAAATCTGCATGCTACATGAGTTGTTACCGTTAAACATAAGGTAAAAAAAACACCTGAGGCAGGCGGCCAAGCGTACGCGTGGGATTACAAAATGACTAAAATGCCCCTAGATGGTGGTGAAGTATAAAATATGAAGACCACACGACGTGTGTATGAAATATTTCAACAAGTCCCAGCTACCATGATGATTTGATGGACTAAAATTCAGCTAATGCAATTATTAAGTGGCTACATCATAAGATAAAGACATAAAAACCCTTAAAATTCTATAGATTTACCAGCAGTCCAGTTAATGATCAGATGAGCATGATGTCTTGGCCACCCATGTTATTGGGTTGTGTGCACTTGTCAGATGGGTTGAATTTTTAAATTGGAACATCAACGTGATGGGACCCTTATGTTAGATGGTACTTGAACTGCCTAGTACGGTCGTATGGGGATTAGCTACTGACAGGTTGAGTAGCAAGGCTGGCCACTGAAGTGACGTCACCAAGTTACGTGGGCCTTATGATGTATGGGTGGTATCCACACCATACTTCCATTTGGAGAGATTATTTTAAGGGATGAGATGAAGAATGAGGCAGATACAAATCTAGAGTAGACCCATCACAAAAAAAGAGTGGGGAGAGTGATGCCCACAGTCAAAACCTTCCTAAGGTCCACCATGATGTTTATTTGAGATCCAACTTATAAGCTAACATAGGCATGAAAGAAGGGAAAACACAAATATCAGCTTGATCTAAAACTGTTATAGCCTTTGAAGTTTTTAATGGTGGGTGTCATTCTTCCCACTGTTTTCTGTGGTGGGGTCTACTCCAACTTTAGTATGACTCATTCTTTGTCTATGCCCTAAAATGATCCCTCCAAATGGATGGACGGTATGGATACAAAACCTACAATATGGTAAGGCTCACATAACTTGGTGACATTACTTCAGTAGTGAGTCCCGCTACTTAACCTATCAGTAGCTAATCCGCGCCCATAAGGTCTTCTAGGATAAAAAGTTATAAATAAATAAATAAAAATAACCTAACCAAACTTAGTGATGAATGAAACAATGTGCTAAGAAGTGGATCAAGCTAGATGACCCAAATAGTTTTGAGTAAATTGGCTGCCAAAATAGGTTAGGTTTGTTCCAAATGAAAATTTAGAGCTTCTTAAGTGTTGGGAATTCATTTTTAGTTTTTTCATGTTTCTTGAGAAACGTTAGAGTTGACCTTTTTTTTTTTTTTTTTTGATATCTTTAAGTTTTTAAGAAAACTTGAAAAAAGTGTAAATTTCTTCTCTTAAGTTTTTCATTTTCCAACTAAATGTTATTGAAGTATATTGAAGGAATAGAGAGATTGCAAAATATTACAAAGTTCTTTTTTCCTTACTCTTATTGAGCAAGAAATATTGTCTTGTATGAAAAAAGGGAGGATCAACCAAAAACACAATTAACTAAGGGCCCGTTTGGCCGGTTGGATTGGAAGGGATTAGATGGTAGTGGAAGGGATTGGATGATAAATCCTGGGAATGGCCGGGCGTGCCAAACAGTGCAGGTGATCCGATCCAAATCCGATGGATCTTCAGACAATCCGCTGACAACACCATCATTACCTTTAAATCCCATCCAATCCATTTTAATCCGTTGAAATTAGCCTGCGACGTGTTTGGTTAGTGGGATTGGAAGGGATCGGAAGCTTTAATCGCCGGATTGGCCGGACGTGCCAAACGGACTGGATGTATGAATCCATGGATATATCAATCCCATGGATCTCAAGACAATCCGCTGACAACACCATCATTACCTAGAAATCCACGCCATCCACCTTAATACCATTCACTCCCTTCCAATCCACCCGGCCAAACGGGCCCTAAGCAAATATGCACAATACTCACATGCAAGGGGATGTAAATTTGGCTCCAACAAGCTTGAGCATGACCCTTTCTAAGACCATTTACCTATGTGAAACGTGTCACCTCAAAATTGGGTGTATCTCAACTCCATATATTTGTGTAGAGGTGATATTGAGACCCTTTATCTCCGTCTATAAATAGGGGGTGGTCTCTTAGGGCCTATTTGGTTAGATATGAATGCATGTAAATAGTGATATAAATAAGCTTGATGATTAGTCCAACTAGACTAGGTAGATTAGCTGGACTAATCTGCCCATAAAATCAAATTGGGATCTACTTCATCTCTTATAACATTACAGTGAAAATTAATTAAGAATAGCATTTTGCTAACTTAATATTTTGAAGTAGTTTAGGCAAGTGCTTTTCCTACTACCCTCATTAATGTCCCAAATAGACAATTTTGAGTGCATTTCAAAATTAAGCATTAAACATATGAGCAATGGCTTATAGATGAATTGTGGAGAAAAAAAGGTTGGGCCAACAAATATGCAACCCAATGAATGAAACTTGCACAAACTAAATGTTTATAATTGGAAAACCGTTATGTTTTTGAGTTGATGGATTATTTACTTGGTAAGTGTGAACTTGTTCGGACGAACGGTTGCTTTCACTTCTGCTTTTAATTATGTAAATGAGATGTAAATTTGACTCAGATGTAAAAATACATTTGATTTTTGAAGTTGTCGCTAGTCAAATAAAGCTTAAAATCTATAACCGGCTAGAAACTGTATAATCTCTTATGGGTCGAGGAACCACGAGATTCTTTAATGTAAGTCACTTTTACGGTTGATCTGTGACCGTATATTCTAAGTAAATGTCTTAGTGATGAAAGAGAAATGTTAAGCACTCTCTTTTGTTTGCACAACAACATGTGATTTTTACTTTACAATATTTTATAATTTTTAGGAAATTCAACAGAATTTTCGCATTATATATTTAGACGTGCTTTCCTGTAACACATCGACCCTCCAGTACTAGGGTATTGGATGCCCCCCGAGTGTTGCTGATAAAAATTTTGAACGAAATAGGCAATCACACGCACTTACATGTGCATATGCTCGAAGACTTAGCGATCGCGAGTCTAACCTTAAACCTAGAAACCTATAACTTAATTGAATTTTGTACCCTAATAGATCGAACCAAATTGTAATGCCAATGGGATCGGGTTATCGGATCCCTAATCTATTAAACATTATTACGTGCGTAACTAGATAAGAATCTGTGCTTAGGTGCACTAGCGGAATGCTTAATTTAAAAGATAAGCCAATAGAGAGTTGGAACCCTAGGGTTGTAGAACAATGGAAAGCCACATTTACTAGTAAAACATATGTTCTATCAGTTTAACCTACCACCTTGTCGGTCCGACCGACCGTGTTAGCTTGAAAATTTGAGAAAATTATATACAATCGATTCTTGTCTACGACCTATAGTACCCGAATTTCAATACACTTTCAAATCATTGACTTTCTAATTAGGGCTATAAAAGCCTATTTCGCCATTTTCATATTATTTTTTATACCTTGAGAGGAGTTGATTGAGTGAGAGAGAGAGAGGAACGTGAGATTGAGAGTGAGGGAGAGTGGGTTGTCGTTTATGCATGTCGTATGCCCTTCGTTAGCACAAGCATGTCGCTTATGCTCTATCTGGCACATGCATGCGGAGTTTCTGATGTCAGATTCTTATGTGGTAGCTTCCCAACTGCATACTTGAGCTTCGTAGCGGCATAGCGGCGTTGGATCACCTATGTTGGCTGAATTTGAGGTCGTGTCATCGAATCGAGTCAACCTAGGTAATTAGGTGAGTGAAAAACCATCAATTAGCATCTAACCTAATGTTATTTTGAATTAATTTAGGTGTTAACCTCAAATTGTAGTATCGGGGTTGGATTTTTCCAAATTTCTCCAATTTTCCACCATAGAATCCTCCGCAATTAAAGCATGTCCGGGTCAAAGTACTCGAAGCCTAAAAGCCCTAATTTCGAGAGGTGAAGATCTACCTTTCAAGCTTTTCCCAACATTCTAATTGGGTATTTACATAGTATACACGTTGTGTTATCGCATTGTCTTTTATATAGCATGTGTTGGGTTATTTATTTACTTAGGATCATAGAGATGTAATTCGAATTATATTTTTATTCGTAGGATCATGAATATATAATTTGTACTATGTTAGTATGCTTAGAATGATAGATATGTCGTTCGAATTACCCTTGGTATGAATTGTTTGTGCTTGAACTATCTCTTTGTGCACTATCTATGTGGTTTTATCAGCCACTTTTATGAATTATTTATGTGGGTTTTAATTTCTATTTTCATGAATTATATGTGGTTTGGCTTGTTGCTTGTATAAACTGACTATATGAATTTGGTTTTCGCTTTTATGAATCGGTGAAAGTATACTTTGAATAAGTAGCACTGCCTGACGAATTGATGAATTCCATCTTCGACATTTGTGCCCTCATACTTTTATTTGGAAGAAACCTTTATTTTTGTCCTTTATTGGACTTTTTCCGGCCCAAGCCACTTTTCGAGTTAAACCCATTTGTGTCTAACCTAATGAGACTTTCGATGGAAAAGATCTTTAAATATAGTTTGTTGTTATCAGTTTGAAATGGCCACTAGTCGAAAGGTTTTATTGTAGAATAGATTATCTGTAAAATAGGATTAATGATGGTTGTAGATATGCATCCGATGCATGAAGATTTTACTGGGTGGTTAACAGTATGGGCGTACTTTTCTCTGTATTTTACCGATTGGTTAGCCATTATGGGCGTTGCATGCCAACTAGACTTGCATTCTCGACCTGGCATTATCGGTGAATTGAGTTGCTTGTAAATTAAATTGCTTGCAAGCATGATTAATAATAATTGTACATATACATCCGAGGTATGAAAATTTTATTAGGTGCCTAACTAGCATGGGCATATTTTTGTCTTTATTTTACTGGCTGGTTAGCCACTATGAGTGTTGCATGCCATCTAGATGCACATCCTCAACTTAACATTGTCGGTGAATTTAGTTACTTATAAATTAGATGTAAGACACGTATCTTAGTTCGTACCGTTCCGTAGGCTTTCGCGGTCCTTCCGGTCGAATTCTAGCAATCCTTGACCCGTATCCAACGTTTGCGCACAATCCTAGGTCAAGTCCTACATACTAAAGCCGGCTCAAACCGAAACCTGTACCTTGGCGACTCGCGCATCGAACGGATACCCAGGCTAGGAGATGTGGGTCTACGTTTATTATGAAGAAACATCGCGCGTTGCGAATTTCGAGGGAATCTCTACAACATGTCTTATTAAATCAAGTCAAGTACACCACCTTACCTCAATGCCACCTCACCCAACAACAAGTACACATGACCACTCATTCTTTTACCATAAGTCAACACTCTCTCTCCCCTCACCATCCCTCTTTTACACCATTTTCAACTAAGCCCATGCTTCCCCATCTCCTTTCCTTACACTCACCACTCCATCCATCCTTTTATCTATTATTTTCTCCCTTTCTCTCATTTCTTAAAAAATCTCCCAAGCAACCCAATACCACACGTCCAAGCTCCTCTCTCTCAAGCCAAGTGTGGCCCACCCTCTCATCTCTCATCCCCACCATAAAAACCCCATCATCCATCATTAAAAGTGAAGGCAAGTAGCTAAGGAGGCTAAGGGATCAAGGAGAAGGCCTAGAGGTGGGTGATCCACCGTTGATTTCAATTTTAGGGCCACTTGTTGTGGGACCCACAACGATGTATGCAATGTAGTGAGGGGCCCATAGTGGCGGGGTCCCTCTATCTCACCGTCTCTCTCTCTCTCTCTCTCTCTCTCTCTCTCTCTCTCTCTCTCTCTCTCTCTCTCTCTCTCTCTCTCTCTCTCCTTTTATGTGATGTCTTGTGGCCACCACGGTGCAAGATGATCTTGACCGTCCGATCGTGAGACCCACCTTGCAACAAGTCCATTAGACGGCCAAGATGAAGGAAAAAACACAAGTATCAACTTCATCCAAAATCTTGGTGGACCACATGTGTTGGACCCACCGTGATGTATATTACATGCCAACCATTAGTGGCGCCTCATTGTCCATGTGGACATGGGGCAGACCTAAATCAGGTGGGCCACGTTCTTATGCGACCCACCATGATACATGTGTTTATCCATGTCGTCCAGCGTCTCTGGACGCTAGACGTGAATGGGAATAGGGTGCGGCTAACATGGAGTGTGTGTACTGACATGAGTGTGTACTAACAGCTAACAAAAAAAATATATAACCTTTTTTTTTGGGATGGGCTGCTCATGCAGGCCCCACCTAGATGTATGAAGTTAATCCACGCCGTCTATCCCGTTCCCCAACCCATTTTAGGCGTTGAGCCAAAAAATGGAGCCAATCCGATTACCTGGCAGGCCATTTCTTAGAAAACAGTAGTTTTTCACCGTTAAATTCACTTTGACCTTTCTACACGCCGAAACATGCCAAATATTGGGCTTGTTTGGCTTGTCTTGAGCTATAGAAGCCAATGGGAGGGGCGGATTTCCCTGATGCGGGCCCCACCTAGGAAAAACCTCAAAACCCATGAAAAAAATTTAAAAAATAAATAAATATGCAACAAACGTTGTTGCTGTCAGCATCTCTGGACGCTGCAGTAAGCAGCGTCCACTGCCTTGGCATGAGCCTGCTAGTGGGTCCCATCTCAAGCCCCACCATGATGTGGGTTGAACATCAACACCGTGCATTTAATGGGGCCCCTTCTTAAGTAGTGGGCCCCCTAAAATCAGCTGTATACGGAACACTCAGGTGGCCCACACGGCTGGAAACAGTGAGGATTAAACGTCTACCATTTAAACCCTTTGGTGGGTTGCAGAAGTTCTGGATCATATATGAAATTTGTTTTTACTCTTCACCCAGGTCTGTATGACCTTGTCAACAGATTGGGTGGAAAATAAACATTTTGGTGGGCCCCAGGTCTATATGACCTTATCAACAGGATGGGTGGAAAATAAACATTATGGTGGGCCCTACTTGGGACCCACTTATGTGTGTATTGTATCCACACCTTTCATCAATGTGGACCTCCACCATGAAGGATGTGATTTATCTATGCCATCCATCCCTATGGGACCTACCATGATGCATGTGTTGCATCCAAACCGTCCGATCATTTTGGAAGCTCATTCTAAGGTTTGAGACTAAAAATGAGATAGATCTGTAGTTCAAGTAGACCCCACCATTTAGAAATAGTGGAGATAGTGACATTTACCGTTCAAAACTTCTTAAGGGCCACAGTAGTTCCGATCAAGCCGATGTTTTGCTTTCACTTCATTTATCTCCATGTTAACGTATGAATAGGTCGGATCCCAAAAGAAAAATACGTAACGGTAGGCCCTGTAGGAATTTTAATGTGGTAGATCATTGTCTCCACCGTTATTTAGAGTGTGGTCCAGTTGATCTTTTAATATGATTCATATATACTTGAGGCCCATATGATGTGGCCCATTTGATGTATTGGAGTCCTTGGGTCGAGGCCCAACGGGATGTACATAAGGCACATTGCAATGTACGATTCCACCATGGTTTATGTGATGATGTTTTAGCGATCATACCTTGGGAGCAATGATGGTTTGACGTCCACATTGTGAGAGCAATGATGGTTAAATGTCTGCATTGTAACTCTCCCTAAGGCCCATCGATAGGCCGATACTTGTAGGGTGTAGGCCGTCTAGGCCCATCTTCGTTATGAACGAAGCTCATCACTATATAACATGTTTAGTATAGATCCATGATTCATGATCATACGCATCATATGTATGCTTGATATAAGGAGTGACTGATCATAGCATATGCCCTCGGCCAGATTGTTTATGGGCTTCCTGATAGGCGGAGTTGCCCCACATGAGCGCGGTACGCGCAGGATTGTTGCATGTCTGGTAGGGTGATTCATACACTTGCATTTGTGTGATTGTGATTATTGTATACCCTAGCGACATCAGGGCCATAGCCTCCACAGACACATCGTGAGTGGTTGGATTGGATACTGAAAATACTGATTCTAGCATCGGGGCGTCATAGATGTCCCTGGGTGAAAATCTCTAAACCTGATGGTATCAGAGGATGAGCACATGAGGGCCAAATACAAGGAGGTCGCGTCTCCCACTATGTCATGGTTAGTTAGAAAGGGGTGTGGCCTTACCTGCCCGAGCGTAGGGGGCATTACTAGGCTAAGTTTGACCAGCTCGTGAATGGATCCGCTATCGACATGCCAGGTAGGTATTGACAGACTATTGGCCAGGCGGATAGTGAGGTTTCTTACGCTCACTTGGACTGTGCGGCTGGGAGAGAGGCAGTGCCATTTGAAGTGTACTAAACCACGGTGATTATGTAGAATGAGAACCGTACTTATATTTGATGCTCTAGTGATGAGCTGCATTGATATGAGGATTTGCATGCTTGAGTTGCATCTCACATCGCATGGTCTTATTATGGCTGATCGTATTCATATTTTGCATCGCATAGCCTTGGTACGGCTGATTACATTCATGTACTCATCAGCATGATTATGCATTACTCTGTCCTTACATTCTGAGTATGCTCGTATTGTGCACACACTTACACCACCCTCTAAGCTTTCTATAAGCTTATGCACGATTGATGCGTGCAGGTGACGCCAGGACGCAGTCATAGCCTCGCCACCTTTGGAGCGTGCAGTCGAGCTTCTGGAGTTTTCTGTTACTTTCATTATCTTGTATTTCTCTTTCATACGCATTGTACTCAAAGTTTTTTATCATAATGAATTTTGTGATGGTGTTCTTGTGGTTATTGTTCATGGGTTATGCTTATGGTTATGCTCATTACAAATCAAATTGATGATTAGAAATCCTACTTGTAGTATCCCAGGATCGGAACCTGGTGTATGGGTGCCGGGAGCCGAGAATGGGTTACTACAGAAGCTGTCGACGCCGGATTCGGCGATCAAGAATTTTGTGAACCCGGTTTCCGAGTTCGGGGCGTGACATTAGATTGCCTGCAAAGATAATTAATAATAGTTGTAGATATGCATTTGAGGCATAAAGATTTTTTCGAGTGCTTGACTAGTATGGACGTACTTTTGAGTATTTTAACGACTAGTAAGTCGCTACGGGCCGTCGCATGCCAGTAAGAGTCTCTCTAATTTTGAATGTGTTTCTTACGTCTCAGTACTTTAATATATAGGACTTAATTGGTGAAATTATTGGTTGTGTTGTTTAATTTTCTTTTCATGTGAGAATAACATGTTTAGCATGTATGTTGTGAATTGTTGCTTTTGTTGTAACCTATGCTCAAATATTATGTCGTGTGCTCGATCTTTGGGATATTTCTTCACTATAAAGGCCATTGACGCTTCCATTTAATATATACAGGGGTTTAGGGGTAGCGCTGACAAGTTAAGCATTAGAAAGATCAGAGAGATGATAAGCTTTTCTTTTATTGTTTTATTTGTGTTCTATACATTATGTTTATTGTGATTGTATATCCCTAGCTGTGAGATTTGGAATTATACATTCTTGGATTTAGCCTTAACATTTTATGGTTTAGTTATCTCACTCACATTTTATATCGCTGCATAATAAATGCGACTCTTATTGTTGGTTGCAAGTTGACTGCTAATTTGACTACGCAAACATGTGGAAAATACTCACACACGTGTTGTTATTTAATTCACACCCCAAACTCGGGATCTGTGTCTTGTTACTTGGGTGCCTGGGTTTGGAGTGTGACATTTCTATAGATTATATGGGTTGGACATGCAAAAATAAAAATATCTTATAAAAGATGCATATTAAATAACTCAGAGTAGGCTAGTGTAATAAAGAAAACAATATGCAAAAGAAAAATAAATAAATAAAAGTCTGAGTTAAAGATGCGAATATATTAAGAATGTGTAGAGTGGAATATAATCTTGTTGCGAGCATTGCACAAAAATCTTAGGATCTCGCCTCCCAAAAACACTAGAATTATGGATGTAATAAAGCAATGAAATAAATCAAAACACAAACCATACGACACAAGAGATTTTTACGTGGAAAACCCTCGAAGAGGTAAAAACTACGGGACCTAGTCCAGAGCAACAATTCATTATGAAGTAGAACGTTACAACTGATCACAAGCACACACTGCTTGGATCAAACCTAATTCGATCACGTAGGAGTGGATGAACAATCAGAGAATAATGAAAATGGAGAGATCTCACCGATCACGAGGACGTAGAAGCGCTGAGACGTCGACTGCGCAGTAGATCACCTCAACGATCAGAATCCTCCCTTCCACAAGCTTCCTCTCTCTTTTTTTTCTCTCTCTCTTCCTTTAGAATCACTTTAGGAAGCCTTAACATGCCCTAGAATAGCCCTAGGAGCCCCTATTTATAGTTTAGTCAACTCCTCTTCTGCACCTTTGCAAAACTGCCTCAAATTTATGCAGTCCATACAAAATCCATGCAGAATCTACGTAACCCTTAACTAGTCAAGCCAGGCTCTCGATTGGTTGAATGGACCCTCGACTGGTTGAGGCCAAAAATAAAGTTTGCTGGACTTTGAATCGAGCGAGCCTCAACCAGTCGAGCAGCTCCCTTCGACCGGTCGAGCAGCCCACTCGACCGGTCGAGCAGCGCAGTAATGCCAAGATTTGAGACATCTGATCTGTACTACCTCTCCTCTGAACAGAGGAGGAAAACTCCATCAAATCTCTCCCTTTCCGACTCAGAAGGAATTCGCTATCTTTAAGCTAGTCAGGTTTCTACAAACCTCAAACTTACCGTTGAGTAATGTCTTGGTCATCATGTCTGACCCATTATCATCCGTGTGGACCTTTTCAAGCTGTAACATCTTCTGTTCCAAAGTATCTCTGATCCAGTGATACTGAATCTCTATGTGCTGACTTGGATTTTTGCTCAAGTGTAAAACACTTTGACTATCGCAATAGACCACGTGTTGCTCCTGCTTCAAGTTAAGTTCCTATAGGAACCTTTTCATCCAAAACATCTCTTTACATGCCTATGTGACCGCAATGTACTCGACCTCTGTAGTCGATAATGTTACAACCTTCTGTAGCTTGCTTTGTCAAGAGACCGCTCCCCCTGTAAAGGTGAACATGAATCCCGACGTAGACTTCCTGGAGTTTATGTCACCTGCCATATCTGCATTTGTGTAACCTTCTAACACAGGTTTTTCGTCACCATAGTATAGACTCAATCTAGATGAACCTCTTAGATACCGCAGTATCCATTTCACTGCTGCCTAATGTTCTTTGCAAGGATTGACAAGATACCGATTGACAACACCAACCGCATATGCAATGTTTGGGTGAGTACACACCATAGCATACATCAAACTTCCTACCGCTGACACGTATGGTATCATCCTCATCTCATCCACCACTGCCTTCGTCTTTGGACACTGTTTGTCGCTCAATTTGAAGTGACCATCCAGTGAAGTACTGACCGACTTCGCTACATTCATATTGAACTGCTATAGGACTTTCTCAATATACCACTCTTGTGATAACCAAAGCTTTTTGCTGCTTCTATCATGGGTTATCTCCATTCATAGGATCTGTTTAGCCGGGCCCAAGTCTTTTATTGCAAACGACTTGCCCAACTCCTGTTTTAGCGTATCAATCTTCTTGATGCCTTTACCCATGATAAGCATGTCATCAACATATAACAACAGAACTAAGAAATCATTATCTGAGAACTTGCACGTGAACACACAGTGGTCCGACTCGGTTCAGTCGTATCTATGCTTTAACATGAACGAGTCGAACTTTTTATACCATTGCCTTGGAGCTTGTTTCATCCCATACAAGCTTTTCCTTAGACTACACACCATATGCTATTTGCCCTTGACTTCAAACCCTTCTGGTTGGTGCATGTAAATCTCTTCTTCCAAGTCACCATGGAGAAAGACAATTTTAACATCTAACTGCTCTATCTCCAGATCCATGCTAGCCGCCAACCCAAGTAACACTCATATGGATGTCATCTTCACCACTGGTGAGAATATCTCTTCGAAGTCTATACCTTTCCTTTGACCGAACCCTTTCACCACAAGTCTGACCTTGAACCTCGTTTGTGAATTATTCTGCTTAATCTTCTTTCTGAACACCCACTTGCTGCTCAGAGCTTTTTGACCTTAGACAATTTCACCATATCATAGGTGTGGTTCTTATGCAAGGATTTCATCTCTTCTTGCATAGCTTTCAACCACTCCCCCTTATGCTCGTCGGCTAGGGCTTCAGAATAATCTTTTGACTCTCCCCCATCAGTGAGCATAATGTACTCATGCGGCGAGTACCTCTTGGATGGGTGTCTGTCCCTAGATGTCCTCCTCACCTGTGGCTCAACAGGTGGATCAAGTGAGGGCTGCTCCCCTGGTCCATCTTCTATAGGAACTCCCTCGTCCTTTGCATCTTGTTGTACTCCCCTGTCATCAGGCACCACAGGAGGAATAACCGGATCTATGTCCTTTAGCTCACTTGAACTAGGTCGGGACTTCTCTGGCTTACAAATGTCTTCTATACATTGATCTTCAAAGAAGATTACATCTCTGCTCCTGACGAGCTTCTTCTCGGTCGAATCCCACAATCTGTAGCCGAACTTTTCATCACCGTACCCCAAGAACACACATTGCCTGATCTTCGTATCGAGCTTGGACCTCTCGTCTTTTGGTACGTGAACGGATGCCCTGCATCCAAACACCCTGAGATGACTGTATGATGGATCTTGTCCAGTCTACACCTTCTCAGGTACTTCTCTATTCAACGGGGCTGATGGAGACTTGTTTATCAAATACACTGCCGTATGCATTACTTCTTCCCAGAACGTCTTGGGCAACTTTCTATGGGATAATATACATCGATTCTCTTTACAATTGTACGATTCATTCGCTCAGCCACACCATTATGCTAGGGGGTCTTGGGTACCATTTGTTCTTGCCGTATACCCAGGGACTTACAATACTTATGGAAGTCACCGATGTATTCACCACCATTGTCAATGTAGATGCACTTTAATGATCTACCTGTCTCTCTCTCAACCATAGCATGAAACATTTTAAACACATCAAAGACCTCGTCCTTGGATTTCAAAGCATAAACCCAAACCCTCCTAGATGCATCATCTATAAAAGTGACAAAATACAATGCCCCACCCAAGGTTTTTATCCTCATAGGACCACAAACATCAGAATAAACCAAATATAATGCGTGCATTTTATTAACATGGGAAGCAAATTTAACAAATGAAACTCTATACTGTTTCCCTGATAAATAGTCAATACAGGTTTTGAGAGGTATACCTGTCACGTCTGGAAGGAGTCGCTTCTTTGTTAGTAGTTGAAGCCCTTTTTCACCTATGTGGCTTATACGCCTGTGCCACATGTCAGTAGCTGAATCTTCCACTGCGTTCAACCCACCTTTGCACACACTGATACTTGCCTTGTAAAGGGTGCAACACTTCTTCCCTCTGGCTGCGATCAAAGAACCCTTATGAGCTTCCAACGCCCACCAACAAATCGGCTTTAATAGTCATCATCATCCAACCTTACCGTCGACATCAAGTTGAGGCGAAGGTCTGGAATGTACCTCACATCCCTGAGAACCAATGTGCAGCCCACATCGGTCTTCACACAAATATCACCGACCCCTACGATATTCGATACGCCAGAATTTCCCATATTCACGGTCCCAAAGTCACTTGACTTGTAGCTTGTGAAGAAATCTCTACATGTAGTCGCATGAAATGAGGCTCTGAGTCTATCACCCAGTTGGTGTCCTGACTCGTAGCCGTGAGACAAGCATCATTATCCGCTGAAAGAATAACCACAACGTCGCCATCTGAAGCGACCGCAGTGGAGTCTGATTCATCTTCCTTCTCCTTTCCTTTCCTTTTCTTGTCATTCTTCTTTTTATGACATTCATGCTTTTAGTTGCCCTTCTTACCACAATTTCAGCATTCAACATCCTTCTTGACACTTAACTTGCCTCTTGATTTATCTCGGGCCTTCCCGCCCTTTCTGTTCTTTCCTCTCCCCTAATCTTGTGTCCAAGGGCCTCTTGTTGAGTGAACCCCTGAGACTTCCTCTTTGTCTCCTCATTGAAGAGACAACTAGTTACGTTTTTTATGGACACCTTTCCGTCTGGCGCGGAGTTACTCAGAGACACCACCAATGTCTCCCAACTGTTAGGCAATGAGTTAAGCAATGACAAAGCCTGTAGTTTATCGTCCAGGACCATCTTCATAGCGGAGAACTGGTTCAATATGTTACTGACCTCATTCATGTGCTCAGCCACAGAACCACCATCTTTGAACTTGAGATTCACAAGTCGTCTTATCAGAAAAATCTTATTGACGATTGTCTTCCTCTCATACAACCCTTTCAATTTCAGTCATAGGCTAGCGACTGAGGTCTCCCTAGACACATGGTGGAATACGGAATCGTCCAGCCATTATCTAATAAACCCCACCGTCATCCGGTCCAACTTCTTCCAATCATCATATGATATATCCTTTGTCTTTGTTGATATGCCTATAATTAAAGCATACAAGTCCTTGCGATAAAGCAAGTCCTCTATCTTAGCCTTCCATATGGTCCAGTTAGAACCATTGAGACTGATCATCCTTGATGAGCCACTTTCCATAATTCAAAACTGATCCCACTCCATTCAACCAACCTAAACGCTCTGATACCACTTTGTTGGGAGCGTTGAACAAAAACCTTAGGATCTTAACTCCCCAAAACACTAGAATTATGGATGTAATAAAGCAATGAAATAAATCAAAGCACAAACCACACGACACAAGAGATTTTTACGTGGAAAACTCTCGAAGAGGTAAAAACCATGAAACCTAGTCCAGAGCAACAATTCACTATGAAGTAGAACATTACAACCGATCACAAGCACACACCGCTTGAATCAAACCTTCTTCACTCACGTAGGAGTGGATGAACAATAAGAGAATAATGAAAACAGAGAGATCTCACCGATCACGAGGACGTAGAAGTGTTGAGACATCGACTGCGCAGTAGATCACCTCAACGAGCAGAATCCTCCCTTCCACAAGCTTCATCTCTCTCTTTTCTCTCTCCTCCTCTAGAATCACTTTAGGAAGCCTTAACATGCCCTAAAATAGCCCTAGAGACCCCTATTTATAGTTTAGGTAACTCCTCTTCCGCACCTTTGCGAACTACCTTAAATTTACACAGTCCGCACAAAATCCGCGCAGAATCTGCCTAACCCTCGACTAGTTGAGCTAGGCCCTTGACTGGTCGAGGTCAAAAAATAGATCTTGCTGGACTTTGAGTCGAGCGAGCCTCGTCCGGTCGAGCATCTCAAGCAGCCCACTCAACCGGTCAAGCAGCACGGTAATGCCAAGATTTGAGGCATCCGATCTGCACTACCTCTCCTCTGAACTGAGGAGGAAAACCCTATCAAATCTAAGCTTAATTGAGATGTGAGAAAGAAAATGAGATATTAAATACCATTTTTATTCATTAGGGATAGTCGGATATCCTAGATTCTAACTCTACTCTTAACTTTAGTGGATTGTTTTATTCGGATTTGACCTCTTGAGTTGGACAAGGTCTTAACATCATTCAAGAAATCTCCGAAGTATTGAGCACTTGACTCACCCAGTGTCACTCCATCAGTTTCTCACCACTCTCTATATCTAAGCCCCCATAACCTCTCTCTCTATTTGGAATAGCAGTTATCACACTGCATTTATAGACCGAGACAATTAGCTCAAGATGAGTCGATGATGTGACATATCTCCCTACTTTGAGATTTCAACATTTAGAAAGCCGAGATAAAGATCTTACTTAGGTATAAAGATCTTAGTTAGGTATAAAGCATGCTAGGTGGTCGTCAACTCGTGACAGGTTAATGGTCCACTTGGCATAATTTTATTTAACAAAATAGGTTTCTTGACGTATGTTAGAATTAAAAAAGTATGGATGATGATGTCATCGTTGGCTTGTTGCGAGCCTCAGATTTTATTTTATCGATTGTGTCTATTGGTTGCCTTTAAGAGATGTCTAAACCCTTAATATGTAACTCGTTTGGATTTGTGATGCTTAACAGGTCAAGTAAAGAACTTTTATCAAAACAAAGTGTAAATAGGTCTCCAAAGAGTCTGTATGATCGACGAAACTCTAATTTGTTAGGTTTCAGATATGGCAATTAGGTTCGATGGTTGCTTTCGTGATGTGCCGAGAACCCTAGCCATTTGACCCATTAGATTTTCAATAATTCTCGGATTGTCTAAGGATGGTTTTATCAAAGCTCAACCAAAGTTTGAAGAGCAATTCAATCTCGTTTTAGGTGGGGTATTTATAGTAAGTTATATATCAGTGATTTTTTTTAGTATACTTACGATATTTACAATAAAGAGATTGGAAACAAATGACTCTCCATTGTAAAAGAATCTTCTTCGAAGTTATAACATTTTTTAAAATGGAAACTGTAATTTACTCGGGGTTATTTGGATGTTTCCTTGACATAATTTAATGACATTGTCAAAAAAATAACTCACATTGTGTTTTTTTTAGGAATGAGCATGGAGGCACTATATTTTGACATTCTTTCACATATGACAATGTGTATAATATGTTCAATATCCAATTTGTCCATGTTATTAGATGCAGACCACCAAAGGGCATACTCTATGGCCTCACATATCTTATGTGGCAAGGCCACCATTAGAAACTATTCATGTTTTTTTTTTTTTTTTTTAAAAAAACAATTTACATGCATGCATATGCCTTATTATGATAGGGAGCCTTTACAATAAAAGAAACCGGTATGTTTTGATTTGACCTTTTATTGTTTGGAGTACAAATTCTATAAAATGATTTTTAACCATATTTTAAAATATAGTTTTTGAGAATCTAACTATTTGAAGTGGAAACTTATCATTGAACATGAAACTTTTAACTTTTCCTTATGAAACAAACAAAACCCATTGAAATAAAATACGTTTTTTTTGAATAGTATTGATGAAAATGATAATTAAGAAATCACTACTTTTTCCACATTCACACTTGCTTCGCTTGTCTAAATAGGGCCTTCAAGAGAATATTTCTCTTTTAGTATATTTTCCCTTCAAATTCTAACTTTTTCTTGCTTCCTCGTTGACATCCATACATTATAAGAGTTTTATACTTTGGAGAATCTTAAAAACCATCTATATGTGAAAGAAAAATGAGAAAAAATTTGAGACGCTTTCACTTCATGCGATGTAGATTGTGGATTACCACATCACTTCATCTACATTTTGTGGCATTATTCTTAAATGATTATTGGAGTTAGCCACAGATTTACATGCTCACTCAATGATTCACGATATGACTGACACATGTGTCATGCCATATAATTGAGGTATACCATACCTAAATTCAATGCTCTTCTTGAATCATGGTATGCCATACTATACAAAATAATTATGTTACTACATTCCGTAGCTAATTGGTTATGGAGGCTAAAATGTGCCTGTTAGCCAAATATTAGTCTAATCATTTTTTTTATATGTACCCATATATGATGTTATTTGTCCCTAAATAAATTAATTCAATCAATTTTTATTTATTACTTGTGTGTGTGTATTTAAAATGATAAAACCATGCTTTGCAAATCATTCTATAGTGCATCAACATTTAAAAAGGCTTTACACTTGAAAAAATGTGTAAAATGAATTTTGCATTAGGTGAGTTTTTTTAATCCATTGAACCATACTTACATATTGACTTGGCCTATTTCATCTTCATATATGAACTACTGCTTGTTTAATAGAGCAAGTTTTTGCATGCAAATAAATTGTATATATGCTAAAACTATACATTCTTAAAAAATATAAGTTCCAACTTAAACAAAGGACATTCATGTAATTTACTAGGCGGAGCCATGTGTTTAATAAATTTCTCTATTAGAGACGGTCTCTTTTCAAGACTCCCATTTATTATGCACGTGCTACATCTACTAGCCATTAAAATATTATTATTACCCCTGTCTAATCAAAGTTAAAATAATTTGTGTCAAACTCTATAGGAAATATGAAAATGCACTTGCATATTTAAATAATATATAATAGATTTCTAAAGTAGAGAATGGTCTAATATTATACTAGAGTGTGATTATTGATACTCAAGCACTTTGAGATTGTGCACATAGCATATGTTAATTTAATTAAATTGTTCTATTCATATAACTAACTTTAAAATTATAATTTGAATACAAGTTTATTTAAATTTCTCAATACTTGATTAATAAGCATTTGTATATTTAATTTTGGCCACCGGTAGTTTTCACCTTTGTCAATAGTGGTGTATTCGATGTCCGATCACTTGAACACCAATTTTGTTGAAGTAAACTCGAACTGGACAACGTATCATGTTACTTTTCGTGGTGATGAGTCAAACAAACTTCTAATGTACACATTCTACAAGAGAATGATGAAACAATTTACACATCTAGCAACTCCAGCTACGATGGAGGCCAATGCAATGACGAATGGAGGTCAATCAGCCCATGTTAATGGTGGTGCGTTAATGGTTGAATAATACAAGAGAGAAAAACCTTAGAGATTGTGTGGAATGTGCATCCCTATGAATACCATCTCATTTTATATATATACCCCCATGAAATTTTCTAGCAAGAATCATGCTGGCCCTCATGGGATTTCTTGTCTTTTAGGCATTAGATTTTGCTTTAATATTAGACAAGAATCATGTTGACCGCTTACCTTTTTAGGAGTCCTAATTTGAAGCTTAAATCAAGCAACCCAATCTTAGATGCCATGTGTGTGGGCGCTATGGTGGGCCCCCACTACACCGGGTCCACCACCGACAGTTTTGATTGCCCATTAAACATTCATCAATTAACCAGTTAAGAGATTACATAAATGAAAATTTCAGTTTATGCATGTAAATTAGAGTTCTTAATTTTTATATTTTATTTTAAGTAAATTCCATGCCTCGCAATCAATTTCTTAGTGTTTGCGTTATGAACTACAATATTTTGATTGTGTCAAATTCATCTCATTGGCACTTGTTTGGATTCATGAAAGGGAAGGAAATGAAGCACTGTTTCCGTAAAACTCATTTTTTTATTATTGGTTAAGCCTTTGTTTATAAGAATTTGTAGGAAATGTTATTGTTTGCTTTCTTTTTTGAAAATAAATAAATTTATTTTCTCACCTATACCATTGAAAAAAAAAAGACATTTTCTAATGGTAGAAGAAAAATAAGTTCTTTAAGGGTTAAGACCAAATGTGTCACCATCCATCTTCAATCACCCCACACTTGCTAATATGCCAAATGAATTGTTTTCATCTTTGGTTATATCCACACGTGTTGCTATGCCATATGGACCAATGTGCCACCATGTAACGCCCCGACTTTTTAGGACCCGAGTACGCGACCCGTTTCCCAAAAACCCGAGTGTTAACTTATAGATAACCAAATTCCATACATTTTTTTCTTTCATCAGAGTAAGCAGATGAGCGTAGAATGGACAAATCAACATAAGGAAAAATTTCAATTTCATTTAGAGTATACAATAGAGTGCCCATAATGACTTATACAAACCAATGTCCCCATTCTTACAATTATAAAATGAGATAATATTACATGTGAAATAAAGTAAATTATAACAAATTTGGTATATGAAATCCTGTAGCAACCCTTAGCAATTATAATCATGCATCCCCGTCAAATATATCTTGCTCCTGATCAATATAAACATGAATTTCACCTGGGCTACCTAGGCTACCTGTACGGTTGTATATTCGATGGATGAGTGGCCAACTCAGTGTGAATTCTCCTTAAGATTACACACCGTCGCATTAAGTAAGAAATAGTATAAAACATCCAGACAACTAAAACAGAGTAAATGCAGTCTTATTAGATGCATAGATGCTTGAATGCAATCATTGTCTTGGGTAAAACATCTAGACGGACATTAGGGTCGTCACCCATACAATCATCGACCCGGGTAAAACATCCAAACAGTCTGTGCCCCGGGTAAAACATCCAGACGGGCATTGGGCTCGTCACCCATGAATATGACTGGTCATCAGCGCAACACTCAGCGTAATCGCATGAGCATGATGATCCAAGTCATTATCATAAATCGAATGACTGATCATTAGTGCAACACTCAGCGTAATCGCATGGGCATAATAATCCAAGTCATCGTAAATATGTCATGTTTTCATGATTAGCCAAGTCATTATTAGTCCATTTACAACCAACCAATTTAAATAAGCTCAAAGGTCTCTACGGGAAGCACATGACCCAGCATAGGCCGACAGCTCGGGCATAGTGTCTCATGACCACCATCCCCGGCTCATGAGACTATCACCTTAAGATGTTTTCTGGAAATCCGTCAACTAGTGGCCAATCATATTAAAGTATATGGGGATTATCATTGCATGGTTGCACGGTATAAAACATCGAACCCATATAGGAAAAATACCAGAACAAAGCCTCATAGGGCGATACCAAAACAAGCCACGTAGGGCAATTATCAAAATAGGCCACATAGGGCGAGTATCAAAACCATGCGATAAAAGACCATCCTTGAAAACCACTTAGACACAATAACCCTGGATGGTAGGCCTACATCAATGATTCATCTAGACCACCACTCAATAACCACTAAATCGAAGGTCCATTTCAGTCACAACCAGTCGGGTTACATCCCAAGTATGAGTGTACATTTATAAGTGGGGGTTTTCCATTGATGTACCAGTTTAAGTTCTATAAGCAATCCATAGATAATACGCAAGTATGAATAAATATGCAGGATAAACATTAAGCATGTAATGTAGCAATTCAATTCCAACAATTAACATATGTGACTATGAAACAGAGATATCAATTATAAATTAAAATAAAAACTATAACTTAAGTTAATGGGAAAATGAAAATCTTAAGGGGAAGAATCATCACCTCACGATTGAATCGCTACTACTGTCGCTAAGTGCTTGCGCCCTTAGAATTGAATCCTACCACAGATCATGAGCTTATATCATTATATCCAAGTTCTATGCACTACCTAGGTTTAAGATCATATCATAGGGTTTGAGTTATCTATCTTAGGGTTTTAATGTGGAATTAGGGTTTTCATCTTAGAGTTTAAGTTTAGGCTAGATCTTTAAGGTTGAACCCTAGTGGTGTGTAATTATTTATAATGTTAATTTAATAGTTATAAAATATTTACTAACATTAGTGTTATAGTTAATATTAGTTAATAATCATTATGATGATAATTAATATTATGATATACTATCTATGATAAGACAATGCATTAGCATTTAATAATGGTATCATTTTAATTTTTTGTATATAATAACTATCATTAGAATAGATAATTTACTAATGGTCATGCATCCTAATATTTAACAATCCTATTAATAATGGAAATGATAACAATGTTAATTTAATAATTAGAAAATAATTGTTAACATTAGTGTTACAATTAATATTAGTTAATGTAGCAAAATAATCATTATGGTGACACTAACGACTATCCAAAATGAATATTTAAGAATAATAAACAGGATACTAATATTTAATAATTGTAATTTGTCTATAATGATCAGTTTAGCATAATGGTCTACTAATGACTAATCTTTGCAAATATTAATAATCTCAATGGCAACAAATGATAATAGTACATCGAAACATAACTAGAATGGGGGAAAATGTTGACTCACCCATGATGATTCGGTTTGAACCAAGTTGACTTGGCTCAACACAACCATCCATCAACTCTCTCTCTCTCTCTCTCTCTCTCTCTCTCTCTCTCTCCATCTCTTTTATTCTTCCTTCCTACTGCTGGAACCACCCAACAACGGCTGTTAAACCCGGCCTGACCCAACCTCAGTCGAGATGATTCGGCGCGGTGGCTGCATGAAGAGGCAGCGAGTCAGGTTACTGAGTCAGGATTGTGCAGCGAGTTGGTGCAACTTGGCACAACTCAACCTAACTCTCTCTCTCTCTCTACCTCGACTTCCTTTCTTTCTTCTTTTGTTGTAACTCCAACATGGCTCGAACCAGGCCTGACTCGGACAGCACACCGGCAGGGTCCCTGGCCTAACTCGGACCCATCTCAGGCCGAACTTGGCCTGGTCGAGTTGGTGCAACACGCACCTCCTCACTCCCTATCTCAACCTAGCTCCTTCTTCCTCTATCTCTCTCTATTTTTCTCTCCATTTATCTTCCTGTTTCTTCTTTCTCAGTATAGTATCCCACCCGGCCAGCAATCTGCTGGACTCGCAGCAATGGTTGCTACAAGCAAGAAACGAAGGAGACAGCGATCCGTTCTCCTTTCCAACCGCTTCCTTCTCTCTCCTCCAGAACTTTTGAGCAATACGGGGTCATCCATGACCAGCGCCATGGTCTGGACAGACTCAGACTTAGCCCGAGACTTGGCATGTTCGAGTGGTTGTGTTGGTGCGGTGCAACAGCCGTACCATTCTCCTTATTCTTTCTTCTTCATTTCTTCCTTTTTTCTTCGTTTCTTTTCTCCACTCTCCTCTCTCAGCACTATCACCAGATGGTGAGAGCCTGAAAATGGCATCCCGAACCGAGCCTGGCTCTAGTTGGAGCGGCAGAGAAGATGACGACCATTAATGGCGTTTTTTGAATGATCATGTGTTTCTTCGAAACGAGGCTAAAGGATGTCTTAGATCGATCCCTGGAAGCTTGTGGAATGAAGATTTTGAAGCTTAGGGGCCGTTTGGGTGGTGGGTTCGAGTGGAGGAGATGACAACTCGATTTCAACCACTGAAACCGAGAAGAACCGTGCGGCTGGTGTCTCTCTCTATGTCGTTAGCTTTCAGGGTTCTCTTAGCTCTTATTTGAGTTGCTAGGGTTAGTTGGATGGCCTGGATTGATTGAAGAGCCATGAATGACTATGATGCATTCGGAGGCCAAAAATATCCACCGCCTAAAGGGAATATTTCTGGTTTTGTTTACTGGGAAAACCCTAAATCGAAGGGCTAGGATTCACTCCCCATGGATGGTTAAGATATGCAGATCCGGCCTCACGCGGATCGTGCCAGAATGCTTTCCATTTTCGGAAAGAGTAGTTTTGTAGGGCCTGTTGTTAGCAAGGATTGCGTGCACGCACACGCTCCTCCATATGCGGGACAAGGTGGGGTTTGGTCCAAATTCACGTCTACACCAGATGGATGGATCTGATCGGCCTTCCGATGAGAAGTGGTGGGCCATAGTTCAAATCTCAGGAGCAGCTCGGTCGTCGGCAGGAAAATGAAAGAGAGGAGGAATCATTCCTCTTTTATAATTTGTGGGTCAAACCCAGTTTGACTGGGTTTGCTGGCTTGGTGCGGCGCGGGTGTACACCACTGGTGTACACATAAGTCCTAGGGTGGGGTTCACAAGCTTACATGGTATAATCCAGACTGTCCATCCTACCTCGGGGTTCCTAATTAGGGCCCTTGATCAAAGATCAGGCAGATCTAAGGTCTAGGTAGAGCCCACTCTCAAATTTCACGCCCTAATGGTGGATTCCCGTCAATCTAATGGTCGAATGATTCCAAAGTTGGACGTCAACGGTTAAAAGGTCCTATAGGACCATTTGTAAGGCTTTCATCGTTTATTACTAATGCTAATATTATTATGGATTTACTTGTAATTAAAATAATTAAAAACTCATAAATATATATAAATATAATTTCTAATATTAACATGCTACTATTTACATGCTATTAATCACATATGTATTAATATATAATTCATAATTTACAATATCATATTATACATATGAATGAATGGAAGATTGTACGATATCATGTTTAATTAAAATTATATTTGTATTTAATAATGTTGTTAAATAATATACAATTCTATTAAAGTATCCAATGATCTTTATATACATACTTATGAAAGATATTTAATGTTGCATTGATATTTATAATTTGGTTTGATGTTGTGAAATCATTATTCATTATGTTCACTTAATATAATATTATTTTCATAATATCTTATATATATATATAATACATACATATTATTTTAGCATGAAATTTTAAATCTTTACAAGGTATATATATTTCAGTGTACATATTTAGGTTGCATTATTTATATATATAATTTTTTTAATATTTATATTAAATTAATCTACATGGTAACACTCGAGTATTGGAAAGTACGGGGTGTTACACACCATTAATCTCCCCCCACGCCCCACATGTGTAAAGCATCTCACATGTATTAATGTACCACATGTGCTACTGTCCATCTTCCGTTGTGCCATGTGTTAATGTCTCACATGTATTACTATTCATCTTCTCTTTACCTCACATGTGCAGAACACACCACGCGTGCCAATATGTCACATGGGCATAGAGTTGTACATGAATCAAGCTAGCTCGGTTAGCTCGCTGGACTCGACTTGAAAAAGCTCGATTCGACTCGGTTCAATGCTGAGTTCGAGGTGAGTCAAGTTGATTTTTTTAATTAGCTCAAAAATGAGTTTGAGCCGAGTTCGAGCTGGCCCCAGCTTGACTCGACTCGGATCGAACCCAGCTCAAATCGAACTTGGATCGAACCAATTCGATGACTCGGTTACTTTGATATTGATGTTGCTCACCAAGTGTTTGATGAAATGACCCAACGAAGTGTGGCTGGTGTCACGTCACAGACTCGGTAATCGGACTCATAAGGAACCCGATGACCGGTTCTAACTGCAACAGCCTTCATAGTACCCCATTCTCGACTCCTGAGGCAGGTTCCGATCCTGGGATCCTACAAGGAAGATTTCCATAATAGTATAATCATTCCCGATATGAGCATACCCAAGATCACAACAAGTACATCTGAGAATAACAAAAGGCACATATCAGAAAATCCACTAAGAATTTGAACTTTACAAGCTTACATCAGGTCTGAAAGGACATACATGAGATGATAGGAGAAGGAAAGAAAAATCAACAACACTAGATCCTCAAACTCAGCTCTAATCCAAGCTCTGCCACTACAACGCCTGTCTAAGATCACATGCATGCATCAATCATGCATAAGCTTATAGACGCTTAGAGGGTGGTGAAAGTGTGTGACAATGATACACAGAAGAATGGCAGGAGGTATAAGAATGAAAATATGCTCAATGACAATATCACTAGCCTTACCAAGACTTACCATGAATACCATGCAATGAGTACTGGGCGCCTTACCAAGGCGACGCATAAAGGGGCTTATACAGCCAAATGCGAATGCAATGCAAAGTAATGCCAGTGCTCATATCCAATCCACATGTCAAATACATTTCCAGTCATAAAGAAATCACCGGGGTCCATTACACTATTGAGTAGCTATAGCTCTATAGACCCGCACAGTCAAACGAGCGTAAGAGACCTCACTACCTGCCTATGGACAGCCAATCACCAATAAGGCCTGACGGTAGCCGACTCACTTCACGAGCTGGTCAGACTCAGCCTAATAATGCCCTCCCTCACAGGCGGATAAGGCCACATCCTCATCCAACCGACTACACGATAGTGGGAGTCGCGGCCTACAAGTGTAAAGCCCTCGTGTGCTCATGTTTCCACCCGGTCACGGCGTTGGAGCAGATCCTTTGTACAATGGAAGTTTTGAAAAATTCACCCATGAGCATCCTATGCACCCGGTATATTTAAGTATTATTTTCGGTGTCCACACATCCAACCATCCACGAGTATCCCTGTGGAGGCAAGGCCCTGATAAAGCAAGGGCAATATTAATATGAAATGCGATGCCAATGCATGAGTCACACATACAGATCATGCACTAGCCGCAGGCAGTCAATGTGCACGAGGGGAGAAACTCCATCCCTCAATGACCACCATACAATGCAATCAATTCATACAGATGATGCATATGGGTCATAATGATGTAAGTGCGCTACCTGTAAAATATGCAATCCTCCATCCCAAGGAGGGTCAAGGTCTAGGTATATAGACAGATACCCTAAGGAGAAGAGAAATCTTCTAGTGGGGGCCCAATGCTTTGGGGTGACCCACAACTAAGGGAGTCATCATCCAAAGAAGAAACAGTCCTAATCAAGGGCCCAAGGTGGACCTTCAACCACCTACAGGAACCCTATGGGCCTACCTTAGGGCCACCAAGGAGGACATCCAACCTCAACTGGGTCCCAAAAGGTAGCCCGCTACGTGTAAAAAGTAAAGTCTAAGGCCCAAGCAATACATGGTTTGGTGAGCTATACACAAAGCCCAACTCATAGACAATTTGGTGGGCCCTCAAGCAAGGTTTGGGCCCAACCATAAAGGTTATAAACCCATATATTGTGGTGGGCCTCATTGGTAGCCCAGTAATTCACCCACATGGGTAATTTTACACTTATTACTAGTGAGTTGGGCCTCACTTCTTAGCCCAAGTACATAGTTAATTTAGTGGGCAGCCAAGGGCCCAACTACTTGCATATTATCCCATAAACTCATCACAATAGGTAGGAGAGTATAAGCCCAAGATCAATGGGCCTATCTAAAAGGATTTAGTCCATAAGGCCTAATGAATTAGTCTTTCAATCACATGCAACATTCCATTAAAACTCAACTTGGGTGGGCCTCATATGGGCCTTAATTACACTCAATAATACTGTAGAAAATGGTAAGATAACTGATTTAAATCACCCTCAAATCTGGTGGGCCATGCTACCTCAAAACAAACATTTATGGGCAACAACATTGAGCCCATTGCTGAAATTCCAGCCCACCCGCTTTCCGGGTTTGTTGGAGTACAGCAAATAATTTAATTTATAATATTTATTTCCTGATGACCCACACACATCACTGTGGGGCCCACTAGATGAGAGGGGGATGCACAACACATATTACAAGTGGGCTATGCTGCTGGAGTACAAGCCCAACAACAACCCAAGGTAGGGGCGTTCCATGGTGGGTAGTCCTACGGGCCTGGGTATTTTGCCCAAAACTGACCCAAATTTGTAGGCTACACCACGGTCAGTATAGGGGCCCGATGACCCTGAAAATTTGCAGGATGGTCCTTCCATGGGTGGGCCACACCTCCACAAAATTTCAGGATTTTTGAACAACTAAAAGTATTTTAATTCATTTTAAGAAAACAATCTGTCCTGAGATTTTGCCTGATTTAGACACCACAATATAGTGGGCCGGTTCGGCTATTGCCATGGTGTGTACAGGTGTCTATTGGCCCTAAAATTTTGTAGGTGTGTCCTACTATAGATGGGCCATCCCCCTGCAAAATTTAAAAATTTTTGAAGTCATAAAAGTATTTTATTGAATTGATACAAATTCTGAACAACAATGTTTTTCAAAAAAAAATCTGCTACTGCATAATGTTGTTGTCCCCATGATTGACATCTCATGGGGTAGGGATAGGTCTCTTAAATCACTGGAAAAATAGGTGGGTTTAGTACTCCCATGTATGGACAGCAAGTGAGGTCCACTAGAGCGGCCTACTTTCCCAAATTCAAGGTACAATAGGCTCCTCTCCAACATGCAACATTGCTAAACTATCCAGAAATTTATGGACGTCCAACTCACTTTGGCCCATCCCATAGCCTCAATCAAGGGTTAAATAATGTGGGGCCCATCCTACATCAAGGTGGGGTCCATGCCTCAGAAAAACCCTAAAGAAATCAGGAATAAAAAGCCCCACAAATGGGCTTAAAACAGTGCCCAAAATCCATGCAACAAATGGGTCTGGTAAGGCGCCCAGTACTAATTGCATGGTAAGCCTTGGTAAGGCTAGTGATATTGTCATTAAGCATATTTCCCTTCTTATACCTCTTGCTATTCTTCTGTGCACCATTGTCACACACTTTCACCACCCTCTAAGCTTCTATAAGCTTATGCACGACTGATGCATGTAGGTGATCCTAGACGGGCATCATAGCAGCAGAGCTTGGATTAGAGCTGAGTTTGAGGATTCAGTGTTGCTGATTTTCCTTTCCTTCTCATATCATCTTATGTATGTCCCTTCGGACCTGATGTAAGTTTGTAAAGTTCAAATTCTTAGTAGATTTTGTGATGTGTGTCATTGGTTATTCTCAGATGTACTTGTTGTGATCTTGGGTATGCTCGTATCGGGAATGATTATACTATTATGAAAATCCTCTTTGTAGGATCTTAGGATCGGAACCTGCCTTAGGAGCTGAGAATGGGGTACTATGGAGGCTGTTGCGGTCAGAATCGGTCATCGAATTCCTTGTGAGTCCGGTTACTGAGTCTAGGCCGTGACAACTGGTGGCAAGGAAGGTATGTATATGAAACCAATACCCTTTTTTTCTTGATTTTTATGTTGCTTAGAAGGTGTTTGATAAAATACTTGTAAAACCATTGTTGCTATCTTAAATACACTGAGATTTTGAAGGTGCAGTCCAGGTGTTTGTGAAAATGCTGCACATGCGAACTCGGCTCGAACTGGGCCGAGCTGCTGACCGAACCGAGCCAAGCTGGCCAGTTAGGCTCGAGGACCGAGCCGAGCCGAGTTCAAGCTGAGGTCAGCTAGTGGCCGAGCCGAGTCGAGTTGAGGCCATCTCGACTCAATTCGACTCAATGTACACCCCTACACGAGAATCTTCTGTCTCTAATTATTTTAGATGTACCAAATGTGCCAATAAGCATAAGTGCTGCCATCCAGCTTCAAGTGGGCACGTGCCAAATGTACCTATGTTTATCCTGTGCCATCGTACAACTTTAAGCACTTCACATGTACCATGTTGCCACAATTCATCTTCAAGTGCTCATGCATGTCGTGTACATCACATGAGCAATTATCCATCTTCAAGCATCGTCTTACATATCCCGCTTGTGTTAATTCGGTATATACACGCTAGTGACTACTTTCATTTTCCGCAGTTTACTAGAAATAAGGTTTCCATATAACTACTTTTCATTTCAATATTTTACATGAATTCAAATATATTTTTATAAGAAATATGAATGTATAGTAGCCTGTGAATGATTTGTTTCCTTTTAAATTACTAAACACCTTTCATTTTGGTTTAAATCCCTTCTCATATATTAAATAAGATATAAGAAAATAATTTATTTATTTATTTATTTTATAGACGTTGCATGAGTGACATCATTTACTTTTTTGCTTCTTAATTTTTTTTTATCCCCTTCATTTTTTTCCCTCATTGATACATGTACACTCATAAAAGAATAATCTCGCTTCTTGCTTTCCCTACATGGTTATTATAATCAACCACATATTTTTTTTAAAAAAAAACAATTCTTATTCAATCTAAAATTTTTTTTATCTCATTTAAAGTTTTGAACTTATCTCTTTATAGGTAATTCCTTAAAAACTTTTAAATCTATATACTTCTTTAAGGTTTTTTTTTTTTTTTTTTTTCTCTTTTCTGTCCCCTTATCAAATAATGGATCATTTGCCCAATGGGATCGTTTAATGGGCCTATTGTGCATGCGCAATGGTTAAAAAATTAGGACCACTTCACGATTAGAGGGTAGGCATCATCACATTCAATTTCGTAAAAGACATGCTCAATGTGAAGTGAAAAAATTCATTATAGCAATGTAGACACTCCACCTAAAACAAGGATAAGCCACTTTTTGATCTTCAACTTAACTTCCATAAATTATCTCATACTAACTTAAAAATTATTAAAAATTCAAATGTGTTAAACATGATATATACTCGGCATGCCCCGAGACAACAAATGGACCTAATCGGCTAGCACCAATCCAGTAAAGATTCGATCACGACCGTACATCCGAACTTTAAAGCCTCGGAAACTCTCTATGTGTAGCAATGGATGTGCGAAAAAAATAAAATAAAATGAACTCTCTACCTAAGGATCACTCTGTATACTATTTGGTCTTTCTGAATAATGCTGTGTTAAGCCATGAAAGGTCACATTTTCAAAATTGAGGAAAGTATGGTCGTTCTAGTACACAAAGTGACCATGGTGTTATTGAAAGCATATTTTGACCAATCAAGATTATTTATAGTTCATTGGAAATGTTGTCAAATGATCTTCCTAACGAACTTAAGTTTCCTCTAATTCGGATTATGATGAGGAAGATCTAGTCCGTTTATTAAAACCATGCATTGCAAGCGACCAAAGTCGTAAAAACATTGGCCCGCACTTTAGACTAATCAAATGAGATCCGATTGAAATGATTTTAGTTCCATTGAAAATCTTATCAGACGATATTTCCAATGACCCTAAGATTATCGAAATCGGACAATCGATCAAATTGCAGTTAACTTATTCACATATTGAATGATTGTACTTTTGACAAGTCAAACGAGATCCGATCGAAGTGATTTTAATTTTGTCAGAAAACTTATCTGATTATCTTTAACGACACTAAGATTACTGAAAACGGATAAACAACGAACAAGATACAAGCATTTAAAAATTTATATTAAAAAAATAGATAAAAACTTATAATTAAGTTTCATGTATATATATATATATATATATATATATATATATATATATATATATATATATATATATATATATATATATGTATATGATACAACCAGCGGGCACACACAGTGTAATCCAACGCTTATAAAAGGATTTTGTTACCGAACAAAGGAAAATGAAGACTAACGGAAGGAAAGTGAGACAGAGAAGGAAATAGTGAAAGAGAAAGAAACAGAGAGCAGAAAGAGAGATGATAAAATATAGAGAAGGTTCAACGGTTGGAGTTCACCATGACGTGTTGTCCGAGGTACCTTAGAGATTTCCAACATGTCGATATGCTGCCCGACATATGAGACAAAAAATAATTAAAGAAGTCATTGAAGCTAAGAGTTTGTCTACTTCCATTTAAGTAACATTTTACTTGACACATTTCTAGTGCATCAACCATATCCACATTTCATTTTATCTCATTTTGCATTATTCTCCATCTTCAAATGTCTTTTACTTTATTTGCCTGCATATGATCTTAAATCCTGCGAATCAATGCTAGTTTGTACTTTATTTTATTTATTATATTTTTATTTTATTTGCCTACCTAGTACTATTTAGCTTTTCGAAGTAAGGCTAGTTTACATTTAATTTTACCAATCACATTTATTTATTTATTTGCCTACCTGGGGTCTGATGCGGACACAAGTGCATTCAAGGTGTACCAACGAAGAAAGCGTCAACCACAAGTGTCGTCCTTGTGGATAGGCGACTATTGAGGAGCTGAAGACCTTTCACATGTGATTGGACATATAGAAGACCCCACTCAGGGAAGACACATGTGAAGGAAGATTGAAGAAAGAAGACCGAGCGCCCGAACTTTCCCGTACTTATGTTATTTGAGCGTTTTTGCTTAGTTAAGGGTATTTTAGTAAGTTTATGTCTTTATTTGCTTATTATAGGGATATTTTAGTAAGTTTATGTCTTTATTTGCTTATTCTAGGGGTATTTTAGTAATTTTATGTCTTTATTTGCTTATTTAAGTGGGCTAAAGCCCTAAATCCGAATTTCAACTATTGACTAATGAAAAAAAGCAAACCCTTTGGTTGCCTCCTTCCTCTCTTCTCTCTAATGGTGCTTCTTCTCTTCCCTTGATTTTCCTCTTCTAATTTCTTCTTGTGCCCCTCCAACTTCTTCAAGGTAATTATTTCATTCTTTCTATTTTTCAGTTTTGGCTATTCCTTCTTCGATCAAAATCTTGAGAACCGATCTAAACCCTAAACTCCCAAATTCTCAAATCCCTAATCCGAGAAACTTCTTGGTTCTTCGGACTAGTGATCTTCATTGATCGATTGGGTGTGACCATGCAAGATCGGGAGGTCTCATCCCTCGCCGGATCCAACCTAAGTAATAATTGAATGCCATACTCCATGGTTGTGATGATGGCCCGCTCCATTGCATGTTTCCTTTATGATTTTCTCAATTATGATGATTACTACTAGAATTTTAGATCATTTATTCCTTTTATTTCCGCTGTTTAATTATGTTCATGAGCATGCATCATAATTAAGGCTGTCCTGCGTCAGGGTCATTCGGCTCTATAATGTAAGGTTAGATAAATTTATTTATTTTTTCGTCTGCCCAACCCTTATGGGTTATGCGAAGCACTAGTAAATATAAAAATGCCAAAATTCTTTTGAATCCCCAAATGTTGTAAAATCTTGTAAAGTAGAGACCGCGCTTTGTGCGGGCAAAAAATCATGCTTAATCCCCTCATTTTCTATCATCGAGGCTTTTACTCAGAATATATGACCGTATACCAACTGTAGGAGTCACTTAAATTTGGGAATTATGAGATTCCTAGACCCTTGAGCGATTCTACGATTTTTAGACAGCTATAGGTTTTAAACTTTATTTTGCTAGTGGCGATTCTAAATCAAATACATTTTTATATTCAAGTCAATAACATACTTTGTCTACACCAACAAATCAATACCAAAGCTAAAAAAGTGAGGACACTGATGCGCTCATATGGGAGAAGGCGTTCATAAGTAGTGAGCACCAAAATGGTAACATTTAACTAGAATTGTGATATAAGCTACAAAGTACTAGTACTCTTGGCCATTTGCTGTTTTGCCATTTTGCTGACTTTCAATATAACAATTCATATATGATCTCAATAAACCATTCATAATGAGGCCCATTGTTTAGATAACTTGATTAGGTGAGCTCCACCCTTAGTGTTATAAGTGGTCACCTACTTCCTATTGAACAACTCAGATCCTGCTCTAGTTTTATTTTTTAAGGTCCGTGATTATTTGGCTATATCAAGAGCTATAACTTTAGTTAAAGCGTAGATCATTAAATATTTTTTAAATTTTTTTATTACTTGAGATCCGACCCACAACTCAATGGTAGACAAAGTGCGATTTCAATATTGAGGTCATGGGTTTGAGTCTCATATAAAATGTGTGTTAAAAAATAAAAATCTACAAATTTTTTTTTTTTCCTTATTTCCTCTACTCTCATCCTTTAGAACCTTTTAGCTTATACCAGTTCACCCCATTTAATTAAAATAGTTCCTACTCTTTAATGCACAAGACAAAACCTATGCATTTTCAATGTAAAGTTTCTCTCTAAAAATATAAGGACCACTCACGTTGCATATGGTAGAGTGGCTCTACAGGTCATCTCACCTGCCCATTGGTCTGTTGCCTCCTACTATAGATGGACAATGCCAGAATACTTTCACACAGCTATCTTAACTTTTTGATTGCCCAATAAGAGAAATGTCCATACTCAGTTAGAAAAAAAAAAAAAAAGAGACACAAATACAGGCTTTTTCTGACAGATTTGGGACATGTTCCATCCATGGGGGCACTCAATGGACTGGGTCACTGGGCCATGGTCCATACCATTGTAATCAAAGCCCGTTCATACTCTACAAAGTAGCATACTCCTCCCATCAACGATGAATCTCAACCATCCAATTTAGGTAGCTTTCCACTTTGATAGTGGATGTGGGCCATTGTCATTTTTTTCTTGAAGCAGTTCATTTAATGGTCCATGCTAATCAAATTTCTGACCTTTTCGCACTAACCCAACACCATGGGTCCCACCAAATAGCCAGCAGATAACGAACTGAGTCACAACCTTGGGTGGCCACGACGGTTCGGTGCTATTTTATTTTCTCCATTTCTGCAAAAGCGAGAAACTCTACCCACTATTTTTGATAGACAGGCCCTTCATTTTTTACTTTTTGTAATACAATGATACAATGACTCACCGGCGCAAACAGCGAAACAGAAAAAACAAACGAGATGGGTCTAAATATCAGAAAGCATAAAACTCATTGAAATGACGAAAAAACCGAGCTACCATTCTATGTAGCTGAAGGGTAGTTTTGTCATCTTTTTGTTAAAAATTAAAATGACAAGAAAATAGATACAAATCTCAAAAACCAACAACTAGTTAGGCTATAATCATTAATTATCACTAATTTAATACGACAATAATAATTGTTTATCGAGGCAAGACCAACGTCTGGAAAAATACAAACCCCTTTCTGGCTATGAGGAGTTATAAATACTCGGGCAGCATAGGGTACTTGATACACGGTCACTTGGTAATTGTAGTCGTGGCATGCATCAGTCCAAATTAAACCGACTGAAGTGTGGAATCTACTTTTTCTAAGTAAACTTCCTAATGTCAGGTTGGATTAAATGATCTTTGATTCGGAGAAAATTGTTTGATGAGATACGACCCATTGGAAATTTTTTATTTTTAACCGTCCATTAAATGTACACCCATCCGATATTTAGTTTATAAAATAATTTTAATTTTAGGTTCGTAATACATCTAAGGCAAGACCCATAATTTGGATAATTTAACTTGATTATTTGAATTCCAGCTATGCACTTTTTAAGTGCCTGTGTATCATCAATGACACACAGCCAGAGTATCAAAAGTTCTCTCTTCGATTATCTAGACCAGCCGTGCCCAATCATGTGACGCCTGCCTCGTCGGGACGTGGAACGGTGGAGCCGGAAGAACGGGAATCTCGTATATCCGTCCATCCAGCGAGAGGATATATCAATCGGGACCGTCCATTTAGTGGTCCTTTTGATGGATGGAATAGAGTCCGAAAAACTCATTCATCAGATAATCACAGGCATCTATTATTTGTATATTCCTCAGTGAAAATTAACCGTTAAAAACTTTGTTTCATGACAGATATATTCGACTGTCCGTTTGGAGTCATTTTTTAAATATTGTCCGTACAGTTTGTGGTCCACTAGATGGACGGATCTGATTCATAATTAGAAATTCCACGTGGACTGTGATCAGATGGCTCTTCTATGACCATAATCTTCCGATTCCACCGTATCATTCACCTCCTCGTCTGGCCGCACTAACTATGGAGGGAAACCACGTAGGATGACACGTCATCCTACGGCAGTTTAGATTAGTCCACGTCTACTCTCGATAGTGGCACGTCATCTGCCATTAGGAGAGAGAAAAAGAGAGAGAGAGAGCCGTATGGGCTTTTACCCAAATCCACCCTTTTAAATACTGTGAAGAGGACCGTGAGAGGTTTTTCCTCACGGCTTTGAAAGCGGTTTTTTCTGAAACTACTTGCCTTGGACTGTACGGCTCTCTGAGGAAAAGGGGAGTGGAAAAGCGGTTTCCCGAAGCGGTTTTCAGGTATACATGCTGGTTTAGGGCTCCATTCGTGGTTTTCCTTCTGCAGAAGAGCGGTTTTACTTCCTCATCCCTCGTTTCTCTGGTTTTATCACCTCTGTTTTCGCTTTTTCTGTAGATCTGTGGATTTTGACGTCAGACGCGTCTGATCTTTGAGTTATCTGCTATTCTTTTTTCGTATCCGTTTCTGATCGATTTCTTCCGTTTTTACCGGTTTTTAGCGGATATTTATTTTTTTTCTATTTTTTTCCTGACGGATATTTATTTATTTCTATTTTCTCTGAATATTTGCTGCACAGATGAGTGAGGATGAGTGAATCTTCGTTTTTTTCTCCAGACATTTGAAGATAAATAGATTTTAGATTATTTTCTTTTCTTATAATTTTTTTTTTTAAGTGTATGGTTTTAGATATCGTTTCATGACTAAGCGAGAGTAATCAGTGTAATGAGCTGTGATTACGCATCTTTAAGCGAGAATAAATGGTAGAGTTAGGTTTTTTTTTTTTGGTTCTTTTCTTTGCTGACATGTCATTTTGCTGGAAGTAAGGGTTTCTGGTTTAGAGATGGTCGATTTGTGGATTTCTGTCAACAGTCCCTGATCTGTACTTTTCGTGTTTTTTTTTTTTTTTTTTTTTTCTAGGGTTTTGAGTAGATCTATAGTCTCTCTCTCTCTCTCTCTCTCTCTCTCTCTCTTTTCCGCCAGTCTCTGAGCTTTGGTTTTTTTTTTTTTTTCTCCTTTGTATGTCGCTTTTAAGGTTAGGGTTTTATCATGGTTATTCTTCTTCGGCATTTTTTTTGGGGATTTCTGGGTTAAAGACGAGTTTGGAAATTGCTACGATTTTTTATTTTTATTTTTTGTTTTGTTTTGTTGTTTCTTTAGTCTACGCCATTTCTGTTGGTTCTAGTTCATAAATTGATGCAGCCAATGAGCATTTTGCTGATATTGCAGTTTGTTTTCTTTTTGTTACTTTCGGCATTTGGTGTTACAAGGTAAAAAAAAAAAAAAAAAATCCTAAAATAGACGATTCACTCCTTTCTATTGCCACCGAGAATCGACTCTATTCTTGCTGATGTTGTAGAACTTTCGGGGTCCACCAATGGTTTCCGATCTGGGGTTTCTGTTTGTGTTCTTTTCGCTGGTTTTAGCTCTTTCTTCACTGCGAAGCATTGAGGGCTTGTTTTGTAGCTTTGATTTCAGAACTATTTCAGTATGAAGAATTCTGTTATTTCCAAGCAATTACTGCCATGGAAAAATATTCTGCGTTTTGCTTTCCTTATGGGACCTTTTGTTTAACTGCACTGTGCAGCACTCATAATCATGGTTAGAAAGAGGAGAACTGAACTTCCCACTGGTGGTGAGGGCTCTGAACCTCAAGAAGCTAGTAGTAGCACTGGACGTGGGTCCCAGCGTCCGGCTGTGAGTGCTCCTCAGCCACAACAGGGAGGTGGGGGAGGATATCAAGGTGGTAGGGGTGGAGGTCCCTCGGGTCATCAGTCTCAGCAAGGTGGCCGTGGCGGTGGTGGATATTATCAGGGTGGCCGTGGTGGATCCCACCAACGGGGTGGGATGCCACCGCAGCAAGGCAGTGGCCCCCCACCTGAGTACCAGGGCCGTGGGGGATCTCACCCACGCGGAGGAGCGCCACCTCAACAATCCGGTGGTGGGTTACATGAATCTGGAGGAAGGCGCAGGGGCGGCAGTGCGGGTGGGCGTGGTGGTGGCCCTTCTTCCAGGCCGTCAGTTCCCGAGCTGCACCAAGCTTCCCAGGCGCCTTATCAAGCGGCTTATCCCAGCCAGCAACCGCCGTCTGCGAAACCAGCAGAGTTGTCGTCACAGCCCAGTTCCTCATCTCGGCTGCCTGAGGCAGCTCCATCTCCATTTCAGCTGACGCAGCAATTTCAGCAGGTAACGATCCAGCCGGAGGGGTCTTCTAGCCAGGCTATTCAGCCTGTGACCCCAGTGCCAGGGTCGAGCAAATCTGTGCGATTCCCACTTCGTCCCGGCAAGGGCAGCACCGGTGTCAGGTGCATGGTGAAAGCGAACCATTTCTTTGCGGAGCTGCCAGATAAGGACCTTCATCAGTATGATGTAAGTATTCGTTCTTTCACTGTTTCTATTATTGTTTTTTTAGTCCAGTATATTAATCCGTAATGATTTTTGAGCAGGTCTCAATTGCACCAGAAGTTACTTCACGGGGTGTGAATCGGGCTGTCATGGAGCAGCTGGTGAAATTGTATAGGGATTCACATCTTGGGAGGAGACTTCCAGCTTATGATGGGCGAAAGAGTCTCTATACAGCTGGGCCACTTCCCTTTACTTCGAGGGAGTTTGTGATTACTCTTGTTGATGAGGATGATGGTCAAGGCGGACCTAGGTCCTTTTACAAGCATTTCCATATATAGATATATATAATTTGGCATATCTATGCATCAATCTCTCTTTCATAACTATGTTTGCTGACATGTGCTTATGTAATGCAGGCGAGAGAGGCAATTCAGGGTTGTCATCAAACTTGCTGCACGTGCTGACCTGCACCATCTGGGATTGTTCTTGGCTGGGAAACAGGCAGATGCACCCCAAGAAGCTCTTCAGGTTCTTGATATTGTTCTGCGCGAACTTCCTACTACTAGGTAATTGTTATGATGTTCGCTAGATGTTCAGAGTGCGTTTGAAGTTTCTACCTGATTGATCAAGTTTGAACATGCTATTTGTTGTGTCACTGGCTGCAGGTATTCCCCAGTTGGTCGATCATTTTACTCCCCTGATCTGGGGAGAAGACAGCCACTCGGTGAGGGGTTGGAAAGTTGGCGTGGTTTTTACCAGAGTATCCGTCCTACCCAGATGGGATTGTCGCTAAATATAGGTATTACCAGTTTTCACTACATAAAAGATAAATAATGGGCCAGTTGGAATGCAAGATCTGTTGCAATTAATGTGGGCCCAATGGCGGCATGTAATAGATTTGGGCACCACTTGTGGAGAGGATCCACAAAACCCTATGTAAAGGGGTTGCCTTTGAATGGAAATTATGGATGAAGCTCTCTAGTTGCATTGTACGGGATTCTCCCTCCAAAGTCCCACGTGCATGTTGCTGCATTGCACTTACGAAGAAATCCCAGTTTAAGGTCTTGCTTCCAAACTGGCCCTGCCCTTAAAGAGTGTTCATGTTGAGGTAATTATATTTCTGCCATAATGAATGAGAGTTGCATTCCTTAGCTTGGAAGGTAAACATCGAGGAGAATTCCTCCTTAACGAAGGGTATCCATCGGTTATGGCAGGTTTTCAGTAATGCCTCATTGCTGCTATAATCATAGTTAGCAGAACTCCTTTCTAAACTTGTAACTTTGAGAAATACGCGTATAATTGCTTTCATGTTTTAAAACTTTGTATATTTCAGAAGATAAGTTTTTCTTTTCTTTCTTTCTTTCTTTTTTTTTTTTCCCCTGTGAAAACAGAACAACACTCATTTTTCAGAAAAAGGGAAAAAAAAGAAAAGAAATGTCCTTTCTTTCAAAAAAAAATTTCTAGGGTAATTTAAAGTTAGTGATTGGTTGTCATCATCCATTGATAGAAATATGTGGAAAGTTAGAAAATTTAGTGGAAGGATCTGTTTATTTTTGTTGATTACTTGAAATGAAGGATTTGAGAAAGATAATTTGCCCATGTTAATCACAAACTTCTTCGTCTCCCAATTTTGGCATCTTCGTTTCTTTGGCTGTAATTATCATCATTAAAGATTGGAACTGAACACATACTGCCATTTTGCCATAAGTTGTTTTGCGAACTATGAATATAATGTGCGTGTTGTTTTTTCTTTTCAGTGAAATTTTCTCATCATTGCTAAGAAAGCTGTATATCTTCATTAAGCATATATAGTTATTTATATATTTTTAGATCTTGTTTAATTAATATTACTTCAAATCTGTAAATATACATGAGTACAAAGAATTCTATGATATTCTGCATGCATTTTTCAAATTGCTGTAGTTGTCTGATCATTGTGATTTGGGCGCTATGGTGTATCCATGATTGGGTCCACAGAATAGTCTGGGTCACCATGTGCCATCTGTACTGCACTTTATATTGCTACCTTGCTGGTTGTATAATAGGTAATTTGCGACACGCATGCCTACTAAAATACTGCACTATACAATACTCGCGTATTATAATGTATGCTGTAAGATTTTCTTGTTACTAAGAAATTGTCTCTGTTGCAGATATGTCATCGACTGCTTTTATCGAGCCACTTCCAGTCATTGATTTTGTAACTCAGCTCTTGAACAGAGATGTCTTAGCGAGACCATTATCTGATGCTGATCGAGTGAAGGTCTGCTTTTCTTTTGTTTCTTCTGTTTGGATCTTGATGGTTTTCTTTTTCTTTTTTCTTTTTAGATCATTATTTTGGCATATTCCACAGGTGTGTCAAATTGTCCCAATGAAGTTTAATGGGACAATTTTGTGATTTTTTTTTTCAAACTTCTGATTATAGAATTTTCCTCAGCTATTGAAAAACTAATTTAGTTATTTTTCTCTTTTAATCTTATTGTACTCGTTTATGATTGTCAACAAGCTCCTTGGGAGGTGTGCTTTTCCTTTTTTCCTTTGCCTGAGACCATGCAGTTTTGTTCTTTTTTCAATGAAACTCAATTTTTTTTCTTTTACTAAATTGAGGCAGGTGGTCTCAGGGTGGAGTTTTTTAAATTGTGTGTTTTTTTTTTTTTTTTTTGTCACTGTTCTTAAATCGATTTTTCTACTGTGGTATTGACAGATTAAGAAGGCTCTTAGAGGTGTGAAGGTTGAGGTTACACACCGAGGGAACATGCGCCGAAAATACCGAATATCAGGTTTAACATCACAGGCAACTAGAGAGCTAACGTAAGGATCTTTTTGTCTTGATTTAAAAAAAAAAAAAAAAAAACCGTTAGTCTTTGTTTACCAATATGTCCTGTCTTATGGGGTGTCTGTTTAAGTATTCTTTATGTCTGTGTTGCTGACATGGATCATGAATTGTCTTGTTTATGGAAAATTGGAAACATCAATAGTTTCCCTGTTGATGAGAGAGGCACAATGAAGTCTGTTGTCCAATACTTCCAAGAGACCTATGGATTTGTTATCCAACATACCACGTGGCCATGTCTGCAAGTTGGAAATCAGAATAGACCAAACTATCTGCCTATGGAGGTCAGTACGTTCATACACTCTTCCCATGTTTTCTATGTATGAATCTTCTGGACTCTTCCCTTGTTTTCCATGTACGAATCTTCTGGACAAGTCTGCTACAAATTGTTACAGGTCTGTAAGATTGTGGAAGGCCAGAGATATTCCAAGCGGTTAAACGAGAGACAAATAACTAATCTGTTAAAGGTGACCTGCCAACGTCCTCAAGATCGGGAGCTTGATATTGTACAGGTGATGTGATGTCCTACAACTTTGCATGTCTTACATTTTTGTATGTTTATTCCTTCTCTTTCACCTCTGTACATTGCTTGTTCGTTCTTTCTTATTCTGGATCATTGCTGAAAAATGACTTATGGTTATCATACACATTTAGCAGTTACTTCCTCTCACTCAGTTTATCATACTCAGTTAAATGGAGTACTATTTCGTTTATAAATTATATATGAATTGTCTTGTAGGTAAATTATACACGGAAATAATTTTATATACAGAGGTAATTATTTTAAAGAGAATCCATTGTTCATGTATCACTATAAGATAAGGCAACTCCTAGTTGAATGAAGAGACATGGATTATCCAATCAATAGATCTGGATTGTGTCCATTAGGTTCAGCCACACTTCATGGGCCACCATGCAAAATACACTGATTGGATTATCATAACTGTCCAAAAGTTGAACTTTCATTTGCTGACATTCTGTTTTCCAAAACATGGATGTGTTGGTTAGAGTCATCTGGGCAAGGTGATTGTTTGGAATCATTACCAAATGTGCCCCATCAAATGGGTGGTTAATATGTTAATTGGACCTTTTTCATAGCAATCTCGACTCTCCAGTTTATGGTTCTATTAATTGGATGGCTTGATTCGTGTCCCAACGAAGGGCGGGTTGGGTCAAAGGGACTGTTAAAATCATTTGATTGGTCTGTCTAGGTAGCCCTATGCAATTGGGAGCACATAATTTGCAGAGCTGTGGGAGCACTGGATCATTTCTCTAATTAAATTTCAGTTTACTTAGTTCATAATTTCTGTGGTCAGATATCCCAAATACCAAAAGCATTAGTTGATGCATACAAGAAAGTAACAAGAAGGTAGGAGGTAGAAGTGCACAAAAGATGTTCCAATGTCAGCACAAAAAAAATTGCAAGTTATTCTTACCATGCCTCGAGAACCTTCCAAAAGTATGCACAGCAAGCGCATGAAATTCCTGGAAACTATTCTTTAGTGCATCAACATGTTGGTAGGCACTGGCCTTATAGTTTGATTTTGTTAATGCTTGTGTTGGAATGAAGTACCCTGCAATTTCATTTTTCTTTGGTTAGACGGTTCACCACAATGCTTACCACGAAGATCCTTATGCAAAGGAGTTTGGCATCAAAATCAGTGAGAAACTTGCTTCGGTTGAAGCACGCATTTTACCTGCACCTTGGGTAAGTAAATTGGTATTTTTTAACAAATGTGGGATTTGGTTCATTGACTAGCTACTTTAACCACAGGAATTCCCTCCTGTGAGTGCTTTATAATTTTTCATCATTGCTTCTGGTTGGTTTTGCAGCTTAAATACCATGACACTGGTAGAGAAAAGGATTGCTTGCCCCAAGTTGGTCAATGGAATATGATGAACAAGGTATACTCCTTCAGAAGTTGAAACTCTCATTTTAACTGTGAATTAAATATGCATGTTGGTTCTAATCGATGGCTCCAAATTCTTAGGCTCCCCATTCTTGTTGTTGCGATTAGAAAAAAAAAAAAAAAAAACTATAGCCCTGTCCTAGTTTCAGTTCATGTCTGAAATCGATAGAATAAAATCAAATGATACAAGAAAGATGTTATTCCTATAGATAAAAAAGAGAAACTATTATGAGGGAAAGGAAATTAAAGGATTCAGCGTTTGACCTATTATTATGTTTAATTTAAAAAAAAAAGCAAATCTGTTCATGGCTTTCAGTAAGGATGGGTTTTTCATTCATGATATTGAAATATGTTTTTCTATGGCATATTGGGACATGGTTATTGTATTGCTTCTATAATTTCGATCCTCACATGAATTCTCTCTCGATTATTTCGTTTCAGCCTGTGCAGATCTAGATTGGACTTCTTGAGGTTAAATTTCTTATTAGTAATTGGTTTTCATGTTACGTAGGATGCCTTGAAATGTTGTTACTGGAGCTTGATACTGATAGCATCTGCGACAGATAATTTGTCAAGGCAATTTAGGGAACTGTTTACGGCATTTACATTTGCTATTCCATGATAAATCTGCATGTAACTTGTTGCAAATTACCTTGTTTTTCTTCTTCTTCTTCTTCTTCTTCTTCTTCTTAGGTCTGGTGTTACTGGGATTATTTATTTCAAGTTTTGTGGAACTAATCATTATTGTTTAAAGTCAATGCATAAAATCGTGGTTGGTACAGCATATAAATCTGCATATAACTTGCTGCAAATTGCCTTGTTTATTTGTTTTCTTCTTTATTTCTTATGTCTGGTGTTACTGGGATTTATTTATTTCAAGTTTTGCGGAACTAATCATTCTTGTTTATGAAATCAAGGCATAAAATTGTGGTTGGTAAAGCATGCTCCATGCTGCTGTTTTATTTTTGTTTTGTTTTTTTATGACGACAGGGTGTCCCCGCTCCATTTTTAAGGCGAGACTGCTGTTTTGTTATGATGCCGTGTTATTGAATTCTTTTTATTTTGCTGCAGAAAATGGTCAACGGAGGAACTGTGAACAACTGGATGTGCATAAATTTTTCACGTAGCGTGCAAGATGGTGTAGCTCGTGGATTCTGTCATGAGCTCGCTCAGATGTGCCAAATTTCTGGCATGGTAGGGTTTCAGTGTGATTGTATGTTGGTGTTGGATGCATAAGATGCTGGTGTGCACGGTTCTTATTTTTATATAATCCTCATTCATAATTCCAAGTTTATTTGAATTTATGCAGGCGTTTACGTCTGAACCTATACTTCCACCATACTCCTCTCGCCCTGATCAGGTGGAAAGAGCCTTAAAAACACGCTACCATGATGCGATGACCATTCTCCAGCCCCAGGGCAAAGAACTTGATCTGCTGATTGTCATTTTGCCCGATAACAATGGTTCTCTTTATGGTATGCATTTCCACTAATTTACATGAATGGAATGAGGCTGTTTTTTTTCTCCTTTTTTTTTTTCCTATACCAATCCTAACTTTCTGTAAATTTGTATTGCAATTTCTGCTTCAAAGGAGATCTGAAAAGGATATGTGAGACAGATCTTGGATTGGTATCTCAGTGCTGCCTAACTAAGCATGTGTTCAGGATGAGTAAGCAATACCTGGCAAATGTTGCCCTCAAGATAAATGTAAAGGTAGGTGCTGTGGTGTTTTGAATTCCCGGCTATATTAAGTTTATGAATTTAAAATATCTTCAACATGATTAGCTTTCTTTTATTGACTGATGTTAGGTTGGGGGAAGGAATACTGTGCTTGTGGATGCATTGTCTAGGCGCATACCTCTGGTCAGTGATAGACCAACTATTATCTTTGGTGCAGATGTGACTCATCCACATCCAGGCGAGGATTCTAGCCCTTCCATTGCAGCGGTATGATGCTCGGCTTCCTTTCATGTAACTGAAATTTCACTGGTTCATTTATTTTCTGCACAGATTCTTATTTCTAATTCTGTAATATTTGCATCCAAGAACTGCAGTTCTTCTGTGTTTGTTGCATTCATCTGATTAATAAGATTTGGTGAACTTTTTGGCAGGTTGTGGCTTCACAAGATTGGCCAGAGGTCACAAAGTATGCTGGTTTGGTTTGTGCACAAGCTCACCGCCAGGAGCTGATCCAAGATCTTTTTAAAGTCTGGCAAGATCCTGTACGGGGCACCATTACGGGTGGCATGATCAAGTATTCTCTTATTTTCCTTTAGCTTTAAAAAAAAAATGGTAGATTTATTATTTATGATCGATGTGCTCTTGTGGGGTTTTACACGTGGCCATCTTAAACAAGATCTATTTAATGTAGCTGCTTAAAATAAAGAGGGGGGATTTTAATATCATTCACTGTTCTTTTAAATCCAGGGAGCTTCTGATTTCTTTCCGTCGGGCAACTGGGCAGAAACCTCAGCGAATCATATTCTACAGGTGACCGTTGTTAAACTTTTCTTTTCCATATTGAACGACTGCCCCATTTTTCACCAATAGGCTGATGTGCTGTGTATATGCAGGGATGGTGTGAGCGAAGGCCAGTTTTATCAGGTCTTACTGTATGAACTAGATGCAATCCGGAAGGTGACATCCTCAGTTTTTAAAGGGTCCTGTCCTTCTCTGTTTTTGTTTGTTATATAATCTCAACTCACCTTACCTTTTCTGATGTTTGATCTTTTCAGGCATGCGCATCACTTGAGCCAAATTACCAGCCTCCAGTAACATTTGTTGTTGTCCAAAAACGCCACCACACCAGGCTTTTTGCCAACAACCATTCGGATCGCTATTCTGTTGACAAAAGTGGAAATATATTACCTGGTAAGATGGCGATTAATAGCCTAAATATCGTACATGCCTCAATTTTGAGAGATTAATGTAGGTGTTTGGTAACTCAGCCTAAATATCGTACATGCCTCAATATTGAGAGATTAATGTAGGTGTTTGGTAACTCACAATTATACAAGTGCTAGTGATTTTCATGGATTAAATGCTTTAGTTTTCCCCAGCGAAACACAAGTAATTCGTCCAATTGATGCCTTAAATTCAATTGCTTGAAACCTGTTTCCTTGACTCACAGGAACTGTGGTGGACACGAAGATATGCCATCCCACTGAATTCGACTTCTATTTGTGCAGCCATGCGGGCATCCAGGTAAATTTGATCCCCGCCTTTCCTTAGTAAGTTGATTTTTAAAGCTGAATCCATTTTTTGTTGATGGTATGCTGATTATTGTGTTGTTGTACTTAAGGGCACAAGCCGTCCAGCTCATTACCATGTCTTGTGGGATGAAAACAAATTTACTGCTGATGGACTTCAATCTCTAACTAACAATCTTTGCTACACGTAAGAATCTTTCCTCTTGGTTTATTTTCTTTCTTTCCAATTGTGTTTGGTGGCCAATCCAGCCTTTCAGTTCCCTGTTTCAGAGTGCAACTTGACTTGGGACAGTTTACAGGTCTTGATTCCTTGTGATCAGTTTATCTTGATCTAATCTTGTTTGCCCTTTGTTATACAGATATGCCAGGTGCACCCGGTCTGTATCAATTGGTGAGTTTATCCATTCATTAGATTTTGGTGACATTTTTTCAATCTCTTTTTATAGTTACCTACTGAATTTGTGGAGGAAACATCTTTTGCCTCACGTTGCCTTTATGTTTGTAAAATTGGCAGTGCCACCGGCATACTATGCTCATCTTGCTGCCTTCCGCGCTCGATTTTACATGGAGCCGGAGACATCTGACAGTGGCTCTCTAACAAGTGGCGCTGCTGGCCGTGGTCCTCCGGGCGGTGTTGGTGGAGGCGCACGCAGTACTCGTGTCCCGACAAGTGCTGCAGTCAGGCCGCTCCCCGCACTCAAGGACAACGTGAAAAAGGTGATGTTTTACTGCTGAGGCATGTCCACCTCAAGAAACAACCTTCCAGACTCAAGAAAAAAAAAGGAAATACTCCAATAGGAGAAATGTGAGCCTTGCCTAGAGAGTTTTTGCATGAAAATATTAATTTAGACGATTTGTGGATTGTAAGAACATTGCCATTCTAACATTCTTGGGGTAAAGGAGAACTTTCGAAGTCTTGCTCGGTCTTAAAGTGAATATCTTGGGAGCAACCAATATGGATCGCTAGTTGCTGGACTCTTGCTATCCTGATGGGGCTTTCAAGGTCCAGATAATAGGACCATGGTGGTGGCCTTATCACATTCTTTATTGTGATGGCCAAGTGGATTACATATACATAATAAGCAGCGAAGCACTGAGGCAGACCAATCTATCAAAAGATGGCATGTGATGGACCCCTCCTTGGACTGATCATGGAACCAGACAACTTCCAGTCAAATCTACTGGAACGGCATAGCCTTTTATAATCACAGCCCAGAGTGTGGTTTGATATGATAACACCCAATGTCTTTAGGGCCTGTTTGGCCGGACCAATCCCATGGTATTATGAGGGATGGGATCGTGATATCCCGGGATATGCATGACGAGCCAAACAGACCCGGTGAACTTGTCCCGGGATAAGCAATCCCATGGATCTTAAAACAATCCACTGACGTCACCATCATTACCTTAAAATTGATCCCATACCTTGGACGGATTTGAAGGTAAAATCCTGGGATATGCCAGGCGTGCTAAACAGAGCCAGTGAACTTGTCCTGGGATATAGCAATACCATGGATCTTAAACCAATCCACTGACACCATCATTACCTTAAAATCAATCCTATCCCTCCTAATCCCATGGGATTCGCCTGGCCAAACAGGCCCTTAGGTTACAGCTACTGATCTTTCTTTAAGGATATATCTGCGATGAACTTTTTGTTAGCATGGAAGTGCTGTCACTGGGCCACCTACATGGTATCCTTGTGATATTAGATTCATTTGGATGTCGTATCTTGCAAATGGATTGGATTGATGATTAGAAAAATTGTAGAGATGGGTTGTTGATCGTTTAACCCAGTGGGACAAGCACCCCTCCCCCCTCCTGTGTTGCTTTTGAGTCTTTTATTGTACGTGTTACTTGGGTTATTCTTTGCTTGCACAACGTTGGCACAAGTTTCGAATCTCTGGTTTCTGATTATCAGGAGGATCATTCGCTAGACTAGAGCAGCATTTCCCCTGATTTACGGACATGGACTTGGGCTGAGAAGTAGCGCTTGGGGCCTTAGCAGCTGAGTATTTGTCTGCCCGTTAGGAGGATGAAACAACATGCCTCTTGTTGAGTCGTACTCTCTCAGCTGCTGGGGTCCTGACAATTTGATTCTTGGGCTGAAGTCTTATCACAGCTAGACTTGTTCGGAAATTGGGTTGGTGCAGGATGTGGTGGGCTGATCCTGTTCCTTTGTAGTCTTTTTACTCAAATGGCTTACATCTATTATGGGAAGTAATCGCCTATAGGTGGTTGCACTGCTATTCGCTTATAGGCCGACCTGGATGATTATGTAAAATTCACTCAACCCTCAGCTACCTTGTCGAAATTTTATACCTGGGCCCACTGTTATTAGGCTCATTTGTGATTTATGTGGGCCATACCAAGGAAAAGGGTTTGGAGGGTGGCTCCCCTTACATTGTTTCCACTTGAATCATTGATGTGGCTGATTTTTGAGCCTTCCCTCTCACATGGGTTGAGGCATAAAAGTAGAGAGGATTTTTATGGGAAAATCATTCTATGAATCAAAATACCAGGCAGTGTTTTTTTGAGAAGAGAAGTTACCAAAGTTTCCTTTTGTATTGTTTTTCTTTAAAAAGAAAAAATAATGAAGCAGAATGGTATGTATGACGGACGCGGATTGCGTCCTAACCCCGCCCGTCTCTAGCCCCGAACGGGCAGTTCTGTGGGCAGGCCCACCGTGATGTATCTGTTTGTCCAAGCCGTCCATCCCTTTTCTTATATCATTTTAAGGTATGAACACAAGAATGAGGCAGATCCAACGCTCAAGTGGACCACACCAAATAATAAGCTTGGTTGCATTTCATGCACCAAGCATTAAATGCCAGTTGCATTAAATGCAAGAGTCATATGTAGTGTGGTGCATTTGAGCGTTGGATCTGCCTCATTTTTGTGCTTATGCCTTAAAAAGATCTTAGCAAGGAAATGGACGGCTTGGATAAATAGAAACGCAACGGTGGGCCTGCCCACAGAACTGCCCGTTCGGGGCTAGAGACGGGCGGGAGTAGACGCAATCCGCGTCCATGTATGACATCCAACCTGTCACACATATACATCGATAACCACATTAACAACAAAATCTCTTTGAATCATGGAAAGCCTTATTTGTTAAGAATCATAATTTTCAAGGAATTTTGAGTAAAAATCCACACACACACACACACACACACACACACACATATATATATATATATATATAGTAAATGTATTATGAGGTTGATCTCAAGGGAGCCTCTCTCACGAGGGTGGGGCACATCCACCCCCATCAATCAGACACATCCTTCCATGGTGGTCCATGGGGCTAAAATTAAGCCACTCCATAACTTAGGCCACACCACAAATAACCCCATTGAAACCTTCTTGATTGTTTATATGCCTACTGAGATGTGGCTTACACATCTAACCCATCCGTTGTGTGTCCCATTTGGATGAGGGGTCACTCCAAAATTTAGGCCATTCCAAAACTTAGGTGGGCCGCATCAAGTGCTTTTAGATGTTTCAGGCATGAGAGAGAGAGAGGGACGTGTTTGGGGTCTTTTCCTTGATAAACGAGATATCATAAATGCACATCTGCATCTTTTTTATTATTATTGATAGAGTAGATAATATAAATGCAAGTTACAACATGTAATTTAAAGAGAAACAAACTGCAACACTTGTGACCTTATTTTCTTATATGGTCTTGACAATGACACAACATTCAGTCGTTTATTTTGTTATAAATGGTTTTAACGGTTTCCCTCTGGTGTAATAGAAATGAAATGAGCAGCACCAACCAAGCCAACCAGAACCAAAAAGATCGACTCCATTTCCGATCGTTAACCTCTTCACTGTCGTCCTCTGTTTGAACGTCATCCTTCACGCCTTGAGTGTCGTCCTTTGATTGAAGCAGTTGGCTATGATGGTCAATCGGCGGAGTTTCTGGCGTCAACCTAGAAGCCTAAAACTAAGTTAAATGAATCAAATGAGTAATATATAACTAGCTGACTACTGCAAAAACAGACATAATACAATACTCTGGCGATTCTATTCACCTCGGCAGTCGGGATTGTGTGCGCCTGTTACCATGCAACAACATAAATTGTTAGATAAAAATATTAGATTAGGAATGATCAGGTGTGCATAAATCAGGTATAGGAATTCAGTAGAGATAAAAAGAACATAATTAGGTTTTTTTTTTTTTTTTTTTTTTTTTTTTTTTTTTTTTTTTTTTTTTAATACATAGTTTAAAATGGAGATTTGCTATGTGATTGAATGATGATGAATCTGATTATCATGTATGCATTATCAAAAAATTTTATGGGCTAAGAATCTGGATTTGTATTAGTTTACTTGCCTTGGTGGTGGTTGCACTACTGCTTTTGAATCAGGTTGTTGGGGTTCCTCACGCCCTACCGGTACCGTTTTCACCTGGATTAAGACACATAACCGACTGTTAAAAACTGTTGAAACCCAGCAATTTTTTTAAGCCATACCCATATATCAAATCCTCTCAACTCACCAAGTTCCTGAACTGGAGATTGTAAAACATCTCCAGGTATCGCTTCTTTGCTTGTTTCTCATCTTTGTTCAATTGCCTCCAGAAGCTGTAGATTGATCCCATGTTCAACACCCTGTTCGCATAGATCTTCCATGTATAGCTGCAAAAACAAGATCCCATTAAACTTCACAATCTATTCGACAATGTGGGATTAGAGATTGTTACCCAAAGCTAACATAAACTCAAAATGTAAAATCAATGCAAGGAATGTTGGTTTGATGTAGCAACGGAGAGTCTGGTCTTGGGTAATTTGAATGATGGTGTTTGACAATGTTATTATTTGATTTGTGGGTTTTTGAATTACCATTCGTAGATGCGCTGGAGTCCACCTGTAGACATCTTATTCCAATATTCGCTGTCTTTCTTGCATTTCTCGAAGAAATCAGCAATTTTGTTGCTAGCTTCATCTCCGTTGTTGGGATCAATATGGAAGCCAGAGACCCCATCCACGATTATCTCAGCTGGCCCTCCTTGATTGGTTGCGAAGGTCGGAAGTCCACAATTCATGGCCTCGATGACTGTAAGCCCAAATGCTTCATACAGTGCAGGCTGTAACCAACACAAGATTAAGCTGATATAATTTTGAAAAAGATGTTGAAGAAACTAGTTTCTACGCACTTGAAGTTGCAAATAACGAAAAAGTAGTGTCGATCGAACCTGCACGAAAGCACCCTTTGTGTCGGCGATGCATCGGTATAGCTCACCGTTCCGGAATCTATCGTTTTGGGCTGCAATCCACCTGATCTGACCCTTCAATTGGTATTTTTCTATCAAGGAATGCATCTTCTTTATTTCACTAATCTCTTCTCTGTCTTTCGATTTAGATGCATCAAAGAAGCCTGCAACTACGACAAGATTAACCAAGTTCCTTAGCTTCTTGTTCTTCCCATACCATTCTGTCAATCCACTGATGTTCTTTACTACATCTAATCTTGCCATCGAGAAGATGATGGGTTTCTTCCTGTCCACGAGAAATCCACTGTTTTCAACCGGAATTCAATTCAGATGTTAGTAATATAGTAGACATTAATTGATTATGCATCTAATTTACATATGGTGTATAAATAGATCTGGTACATAAGTAATTGTTGAATGTATGCAATGAGCCATTCATGCAATGTTCAATCGAGCATTTTGCTTGACCTGAAAACTCTGATGTGGGGCCCACTTTTGGTTATCTAAACCATTCATATGATGGGCCCATTGTTAATGTTAGCTACCCAAAAAATCCCCATGGGATGTCCCTAAGCATCCAGTTGGGCTCCCATTATGTGTGGATTTTCATCTCATGGCTAAAATCATCCAATAGCAGAGATGTTAAGGTGCGGACCATCCCATGGTGGGGCCCACCAGTCAGCGGCGTGTGCTACTGAAGCAAAGTAGGTTGTTTTTTGAATCAAACGCGATGTAAAACCCAGCATATGAATAGGGCATTTTTTAGCCACTCGGCGAGTATTATCAGGGTATCAAAGCTGGAAATGCATCCTTTCAGTTGAGATTAAGCACCATACATGTGTTCGCTGTTATCCTCTTTACTGTACAGTAGCTCTTCAATGGCAGGATGGAATGATGTTAGTCGCTTCTGTTTCTGCGTGTAAGGGAAGTATACAGATTGATCGGCGCCAGGCGAAGCTATGTTGAATTTGGGATCGAAGACATTAATGCCTGAGACCACCCGGCATAGGCCTGGGAGTGTAAATGTATAATGACTTTCATACTGCCCTGGCCGATCCTTGCTGTGGTGGAAAACATTCAAAGTCAGTTAGAATTTCAGATCAGATTTACTTGTATCTAGCATTCGGTTTGTTCCCTAACCTGCCCGCAATCTCTTGGAATGTGCTTGTGATGACAAAATCGGTAGCGTTCATGGCAATTATGTCGGCAGTGAACTGGCATGAGAAGTGATATTTCTGGTCCTTTTCCTTCCAATTGATGTCCGAATCTTCGTACTTTGTCTTCTCTAGAGCATGTGCTATCGTTCCCTAGATTAAGAACATAGAGAGAGTAAAATTCGATTAAGCAGGAAAAAAAATCAAGCATTTTGGATCAGTGGACCTGATAGCAAATTAGGGGGACCTGATAGCAAATTAGGGGGTCCCTGATCAATGGTTCACATTCAATAGACAGTTCCTCCATGGAGCAGTTTGGATTGTCTGAATGTTGCGATTTTTACGATGTGGCCCATTACGCCTATTTCCCCATGGAGTCAGTAGCACGCTACGGTTTTGTCTGATATTAGCATGTTTGTACATTGCACCACAATATGATGTGCTTGAGTGTAGTAAAATTAGAATGAAAATAGAAGAACTACAACACACCTGAGTTATCCCAAGCTTGCTTGCCATTAGGGATGCTACCATGTTTCCATCAGTGTAATTTCCAATGATAAGGTCTGGCTTTCCTTCCAAGCGTTCGATGATTCTTTCAGAGGCATCCTGATAATTCAAGAAGAACGGTTGTTCTCAACAAAATGAATGATTGTAAAGCAAAAGTACCAATAGTAGTTTGACAAAAGAAGATTCAAGGGGAGCAATGAGTGACGTGCCTGAGCAAATCTTTCCAGGTACGGATAGATATCGAAGCGAGAAACCCACTGCTGTAGGATTCCCTTCTCTGTCTTGAATGGCACTCGGAGTATGTGCGAGTGTTTAGTGTCGAGGATCGGCTCCAATTCTACATTGCACTTAGTCCCCCGAGCTTCCGGTATAAGCCGCGTAACCTGTTCATGCATTTTGGGCTCAGATTTAGAGGTCTATTCAAAACATCCTGTATTCCATTTTCGTCCATCTGATTACCAGTAACTCACCACAAGAATTTGAGGCTTCACAGTCAATCCTTGCTGCTTTATTCTGAGGAGCATTTCCTCCTCCATGGCTTTTACTTGATCGAGAATGTAAACAATCTGTTTAAAACAGCTGAAAGATTACTCACTGATTTGTGCAGATGTAGGTGGGGCCCACCTCTTAGCAATCCAAGCCATGGATATGGGGTTGGCCCAGTCATGAGATGCCTGAATCCCAATCTCTCTACCATAGCAGATGATCCTTCCCATCTGATTGATGACTTGCCAATGGACAGTTGCAGCCAATGGTCTACATTTAATTGGGTAAGATGGAGAGGCTCAACAGAAGGAGATATTTTATGGGTGTCTTCCATCCATGAAGGCCTCATACAAATGTCATGGATCACCCGAATTCAGCCGCTAATTTACAGTTTGTTGGGCTTGAGCAATTGCTCAAACTTCTATTTCCCTGGATGCCATACCTGTCCGCCGGTATCTGGCAAACCGAGAACGTCTGCCTGGCCGAAGTAGCCGTGAGGAGAGAAGATAACCACACTAAAGATTGTCGGAATTCTGCTAAAGAACTTCTCCATGTTCAGAGGATCTGGTGCTTGAAGGACCTCTGAAAGCGCATTTATCGTCTCTCTAGCACGTTCGGCGGTATCGCCCCATCCTTTCTCCAATCCCCATTCCTGAAATCTGAAATTTTGGAAACACACAAAAAATCAGGCTCCAAGGCCCCCCAAACAGTTATTTCAATCCATGTAAGATACAATTCCATCAAAAAGACACCGAGAAATCACCTGATCTCAAACTGATGGTACGCCGTTTCTTTTGGCAGTGCGCTGAGAAACACCTCGGCTAGGAGCAATGCCGTTTGAAGCTTAGACACGTTGTCAAGGCTTTGATTAATCACAAGATTCTGAAAATTCAGCAATAAAAAAGAGAAACCCGTTAATCATTGGATTGTGCTGATTGGAGAGTGAATAGTCGCCTCCCATCTGAAAACATTGTATATGTTCTGGTGGCTGAAACTGAAAGAATTGTAGCGGTTTTTGTCGCAAGGAAAAGGTTTTCAAAACCTTAGTTTTTTCCATTTCTTCGTACCTCTCCCTGATGATTAAGAGCAATCAAATAGTCCAACAAAGGCTTCATGCTCTCAGAGCCTTGTGTCATGAGTTTCGAAGACAAGAATTTTGTGACGTACTGGACACCATTCCCGATCGAGGAAGGTAAGATCGTGTGTGGTGTGGAAAACTCGAAAGCTCCAAAATCCACTTCCAATGCGTTTTCGTCATTCGCCCTGCAAGTGGATTGATGCAAACACAATCCTTAGTCCACAAGGTGAAAACTGCAATCCATTCAATTCATTTTGTATTGATAACAAATGTACCATTTCTCGTCAAAGATGATTTCTTTGCATTTTAAGAAATCTGAAGCAGTGATTCCTTCTACTTGCAGATCTTCGGAGTTCACCTTAACAAATTCCCAGATTCCAGGATTGGGTCTTACTGCAAACGCAATGCAGGGAGGAACAACAGCTGCCTCCTGCAATTTGGATGTGGAGATCTGTAAATTTCATGATGAACATGAAAGGCCAAAAAAGAAAGAAGAAAGGGAAAGAGGAAAAAAGAAGAAAACCTGAGTAGCACTTATGATATAACCAAGAAGGCCCTCTAAGACTTTTGTTCTTTCAACCTTATCATCTATTGATTTCTCTAATTCCTCCATCAATTGCTTGTTTTTCATTAGCCTTTTTCCCTGTGAAATGTACCTGTTTTTCAATCAGAAAAAATAAAAAATTTGTTTGTTATTTTTGGATTTGCGATGTTTTGAAATAACAGAGAGAATTCGAGGACGTACCTTGCGAAACACCTCTTCATCTGATACCTGCTCTGCCTCAGAGCTTCTGGCATGCCATCGGCAATGCTGTCTGATCTTTTGAAGCTCATGCTCTCTGCCTTTTTGAAGCTCGACGAAGAAGCCATTTTGATTTCTGAACAAAACCCAAAAATCTCGATAAAATTCAAACGAGACTAGCTCTTGAATTCCTTTGGTCTGGGTTGTCGAATGGCAGCTATGGCTATTTATAGGCGTGAACGTTGCTTCATTAGCTGGATTTTCCTTTTCCAATTATCGACATCTAACGGTATGCTTTCCATCTGGACAAGCCATGTGATGGCAACTGTGGAATTCTTTCTGAAATCAACCTAAGGACTGCTTTGAAGAGAAAGAACATTCTGTAAAGAATCTGCGGGACGAAACATAGAGAGAAAGAAAAGAATTCATTGCAGACAGGAGATTCCTTTGTGGGTCTGAAAGTTCTGATTTGGTTGAAGCAATTGGCCTGAGAATTCGTCGATTCGGCATTAAGAAAAGGTGTATTGAGATTTTCTTTTTTCTGTATGATTGAAATATTCATTTATATTTTGAAATTGCTTTTTAATTTGTTTTTGGGAATTGGGTCTTCTTCTTCGGAAATGGGTATTCTTTTCTTCTGAAAGAGAGTTGAAGCTGCTCATTCTACTCTCTTTTATATCAACTTTTTCAAAAGAACCCATCAACAGATTACCCGCCAAAAGGCGGGTACTCCCATGTGCGTTTGATAGCTTATTCACCGGACACATGGGACATATACAATCTGATCCAGACCGTCGAAATCATGGCCCACAATGTGGATGGAGCATTGACAAAAAATTACACTTATTGGAGAATCCTAACCATTTATTTTATGGCCATTAAATCGAGAGTTGGACATAAAATGTTCTGATGTATGGTTTTAATGGCAGATATTGGATGGCTATGATTGTCCGATGAGTGTCGCATAGTCCATTCTCCATTCACAGTGGGACGGATGACATCTATGAGATTTGTGGCAAACTCAGACGGTTGTCACGGAGGCAGTTTGCGTGGTGTCGGGACTTTGTGGGGCCCACCGTGATGTATGTATTTTATCCACGCCGTCCATCCGTTTGGAAAGATTATTTTACAGCATGAGATAAAAAATGAAGCATTTTCAATGCTCAAGTGGACCACACCACGGGAAACAGTGAGGATTGAAAGCCTACCGTTGAAAACTTCTGGGGGGCTACAGAAGTTTTAGATAAGGCTGATATTTCTCTTATCCGTTCATCCAGGTCTGTTTGATCCTATGAACAGGTTGGTTAGGAACAAAACATCGCTGTGGGCCATAGGAATGTTTCAACGGCGGACGTCACTATCGCTGCCTTTTCATGTGGTATGGTCCACTTGGGATTTGGATATGCTTCAATTTTGGACTCATGCCCTAGAATGAGCTGGAAAAACGGATGGACGGTTGGATAAAACATATACATCAGGTGGGCCCCACAATCCTGACCCATGTAGCTACGTGGTTTTGGGGTCACACGCAATCCGCATCCGTTGCGACGTGGATGAATTGCCATGATCTGAGTTTAATCAGGGCCGTGTGAATTTGAATCTTCACTCTGGTTGGAGCACACCTACAAACCACACTGATCAGAGATCTTAACCGTTTGATATCTCGTATTGTATCGGGACCGTTGATGGATTGTCCTTTAGGTACCGGATCCAGTGGATCTGAATGCACGGAACGAATCGTGTGTCCGTGTCGTACCTGTACATTTGACGAACTAAAAACAGTTCATTTGATATGTCAAATGATCAATGGGCCATTATCCAAAAATCACACCGTTTGGGCAATCCTAGCCCTTCAATAATTGTGACGAACAAATGGACATTCAAAGACAAAAGCCAGCAACGGCTCACAGTCGCTGAGAAAAAAGGTTCTTTTAGATGGTTAGGATATGGAGGCAAAAAATTGCTGTGCCCATGGAGGCAGTAGATCAGCACCCTTCTTCTTAACTGTCCATTTCACGGCCAGCAATTGGACGGCTATGATCATGCTGATTATTGGTTCTTTCCTTCCTAATAGTGTCCAACGTTCGTAAGCTTTAGGCTAGGGTGCATGCATGTCAGGTATACTGCCGGATAATACACAGTACATTTACATGAAAGCACACTATTTCTTGTGGTTTGGTCCACTTGAGCTTTGGATATGATTCTCCTAAAATGATATGTAAAAACAGATGGATGGTATGGATAGTACATATACATGACGGTGACCTCAACACTTGCCATGTAGTTGGTGTCAAAGCCCTGTGGGCCCACCATGATAAATTCAACCTGTCGTTAAAATTTTTAGCTCATTTTATGATATGAGACAAAAATAAGGAAGATCCAAATCTCCGGTGGTCCACAATACAGGATCTAAGCTTGTTGGGGGACAAAAGTTTCAGATCAATACTCTTTCGTGTGGTGGAGCCTACCTCAATGTATTGATGCATATCCATGCCGCCCATCCATTTTCCAGCTCATTTTATGGCATAGGTCAAAAAATGAAGTATATCCAAATATCAGGTGGGCCATACCATATGAAACATTGATTATCGAACGGCCGCCATTGAAATCATTGTAGTGTCAATATCAGCTTGATCCAAAACTTTTGTGGCCCACACAAAGTATTCCATCGTCAATCACATTTATCCACGTCTGTGTGACATTATTAGCAGTTTGGATGATGAATAAACATTACAGTAGACCCTAGTGTTATCATTGTATAAAAAGTTCATATTATTTTTATTGTTTATTAATAATAATTGGAAAAAAAAAAAAAACGAGCCGACTTTGTTCGAACTTGGCTCGGTTCGTCTTGGCTTGGATATGTGGACCAAACCAAACCAAGCTCAAGCTCGTATAATCCAGACGAAACCAAGCTCAAATATTAAGGATAGACTCGAAGCTCGGCTTGTGTCAAACTTGAACAGGAGTGTCACGTAAACAAGCAAACCAAAGTAGGGTCAAACTCGGTTCAGCTTAGCTCATGTACAACTCTACAAATAGATCTTTGAACCTAGGTCTTGAGTTGAGTTTTCGTTGGGTCCAAGTTAAATGAGAAACTTACACAACGAAGACATTTGAGGGATGGATTAGATTTCACACGTGTCACTTTGATGAATGCACAATAAATAATCAAGTTCTTTTAGGCGCCATTTGGATTCTTGTAAAATCTTTAGGTTCTAAAGGGATTGTTGTGTTTGTATTTCAAAACAAAAAGATTTTTGATTTTTAAATTTCTTTTTTTTTTTTTTAAATTTAAATTTTTTAGTTTTCTCTTCAAAATTTAAAATTTGTGTTACTTTTATCATCGGTTTAGTCTCACATCAGATTTGCCAAAGTAACATTTCATGTTTATAAGAAGGATTTTTTTATTTATATACCTTGGGGCTTAAGCTCTATGTGAATTTGGTCTTGTAGGCGTTATGTTAATAGCTCTAATATATACTATTGATCACATGTGCTAGGACGGGACGGGCCGGGCCGTGGCCGCGGGTGTGGGTGTGGGTGTACTCGCACAAGGATGTGTATATGTGAAATAGAGAGACGCCTGATCCGTTGAAAAATCAATTTTCCTTTCTCTTCTAAGGACCAAACCATTTCAAAAGGGTGCCTTCTAAAGACCAAACAATTTCAAAAGGGTGCTTAAGGCACCACTCTCTCTGGTTGCTACTGTTTTAAGAAGTTTTCAGTACTGAGTTTATTGCTGAGTCAACTAAGCACTTTCAAGTTAAACTGCAAGTGGTTCAAGCATGTGTACGGTGAGCGCATTGTTGGGACCAGGTCATAGCCATTGTATCCTAGAGGTCGATTGCTCTGAAAACCTATTGCACTTCGGACACAATCCAAGGGGAGCAAATTTGCTTTCAAGCTAAGTGACTCACGTCATGCCTTGACTAAACTTTATAAGTTTTCTTTATTTTTTGTTTTCATAATTTATTTGATTTTAACTAAATAATCTAAGGGGATTATAGGTAATCAAATTGTAGGAGCTGTTTGGATACTTGCATTTTCTTATAAAGGCTTTACAATTGTAAACACATTACAACTTTTAGCTGTAATCTAAAACCTAGCAAAATGCTATATTTTAAATTACAAATAAACTCTTTACAACTAAAAAGACATTATTAAAATTGAACATGATAGTTAATACACATTTGTGATGTTTGGGTACCACCATAATGTGTACGGTACATTTAATTTACCCATCATGTGCTTCCCTTGATGGTCTCTTGATGGTCTCCTATAGCCTCAAGCTCTGTGGTGTGAATGCCTACCATATGTATTGTAAACACTTTACAAGTTAGTAGGTATGACCTAGCTCAAAATACAATGACAAAAATGGTCATTGCCCATATGGGATAACAATTTGTGGGGCTGTGAGAACTGAAAAGTACTAACTATAGAAAATTATACAAGTTAGGCTATGGAGATGAAGATGTTGACACCCATGAAGAAGAAGAAAGAGAAAAGATGAAGGAAGAGGGTGCAGAGAGAGAGAGAGAGAGAGAGAGAGAGGAGAGAGAGAGGACAAAAGTTACTTTATTAATCAGTGAAAACAATGGTATGAGAAACATTAGAACAATAATAAATTAATGAAATATATAATGACACACCCATTTAGACAATTAAGAAAGCAATAATCCCGGTTAACGAATAAGTTGTCTTCTTGTTAGACGAGGCGTGTACTCGGTTCGGTCACTCTCATTGAGATAGTTTGTGTTAGGGATCACGCGGAAGCAAACTCGAATTCAATTAAACAAGACAAAATTAAACGTGAACAAAACATGTAAAGAACACACGAATTTTACGTGGAAAAACCCTCGCAGGAAAAAAAATCATGGTACAAAGTGACAAGCAATCCACTATGAAACAATATTACAAGAGATGTTGCACATAAAATGATGAGAACTTCATTTGAATATCCTAAAACCCTATATTTTCTTCTTTAAACCCTTAGGAACGTCTTAGCAAGCCCTTATTATGCTCTCATCCCGATTACACCTGATATATATACTATCACAATCGGAATAAGAAATAAATCGTGCACTGACGCAGTTCCACATGCATCATCGATCTTAGGACGTGTTTGGATTCATGTTTGGGAGTGTATAGTATCGTATTAAGACCCTTGATGGGACATGTCCTTTGTTTGTTTTCGAACGGTCGGGCCATGTATTCCACGCGCGCGAATATGCCCTAGAACCACTTTTCGTCATCGATTGGATAATACCTCCTTACAGCTATTCAGTGTCCGGTCCCGTCTCTTCGCTCAATCGTATTGAAGAGGGATTGAAGTCGAAAATACACCATATCAAAGCCGCCTCCGTCTTTATATATATATAAAAAAACAATCGGAACCCCGAGGATAGTCGCCAGTAGTCACCGATGCTGATCCGGCTGCACTGTTGCACGACAATCCAGCCATTAGCTACACCGCCAATGTCGTTGCTTCTTTGGACAACAGTTAACAGAGATGGCCCTGACTCTGCCTTCTTCTCCAAAGATGGCAACAGATAAGATGGCAAGGCCATTGCTGCCGGAAATCACAGATGGGTTTCTCTAGGTGCGGCAGCCATTAATGGCTTTCGGCGGTGTTGGAAGGTGTGGATGGGCAAGCAAGGGGTGTGCATTGCTATTTGCCATGGATGATGGAGTTTTTCGTTGTGGTAATCAGTCACCAGCAACACTGGGAAACAGATGTGTTCGGCCATTAATGACAGTCAGCGGCAATGGAAGAGGATGATGGGTAGAAGTTCGTCGTTGTCGGCCATGGCAACCGACATTGATGTGATCCAATCTAATGGGTAGAGTCGTACATCCCATGTCGTAACATGATATGGGAAAACTGATGAATGGAGTTGATTCCACGAACATCACGATGGGTCACACCTAGCTTCTTATCGCAGGCAATCTAAGTCCCGACAAAGCCCGCAATTCCGACCCAAATTTTGTGGTGAAAGAAACCCACAAAATTAAGACCATATAACTCATTTCGGCATCTGTATCGCCACACTGATTGTGTAGTACGACGACCATGGCTGCCCTATGGCCATCAACTCACAGTCAGTGCAGGCTGGTGTCCTAGGCCCTTATACGTCGTTTTCAAACATTGATCTGACATGAAATTGTATACATGCTAGGATAATACGTCCTATCCAAACATTGGTTAGTGCCACGTTTCTGATGGATATATTCTGAATATCGCCCAACGTATACATGAACAGTACCGGAATACAATACAATACACCTAAAACGTGAATCCAAACAGGCCCTTAGTGTTGATCGATTGACACTGATCGAACACTCTTTAATTGATCGAGCAGACCAAAGCTCGAGTCATTGAACTAGTAAAAAACTGCTTAGAGAGTAAATAAGGTTTTTTCCGAATATTGTTGATTGATCGACCCAAAGGCTCGATCAATCGAGTATGGTCCAAATTTGTTCAGTGAGCAATTTGATTAATTCCGGAGAGGTTCAATTAATCGAGTAAGGCTGTCGATTGATTGATGTCCCTTGATTTTGCATAGATTGAAGACATCCATTCAACAATCTCTACAATGGATTCAATCTTCATACTTAATTGCTCCGCTGCTATCACTGTCTCTAATTGACTTTCATCATAGCTTCATAGTCTCCTCTCATGCACTTTTTGCCTTCATTAAGCCTTCGCCAAGCCTAAAGAAGTATCACAGAACTTGAACTTATCTGTAGGAACTACCTTAGTAAGCATGTCAGCCGGATTTATGTTTGTATCGATCTTCTCTAGAGTCATGCCATCTTCCTCAAGCACCTATCGAACAATATAGTTAGTACGCGAGTGATAAACTGATTTTTTGGCCAAATTAATCGTGATTTTTCTGTCACAACTAACCAACATGGCCTCCTTCTGAAGTCCAAGTTGATTTATCATTCATCTCAACCAAACACCTTCTTTGAACACTTCTCTCACCGCCATATAATTTGATTCAGTTGTGGAAAGACCCTCCTCAGACTGAAGCTTTGACATCCGATTAATTGCACCACTTGCTATATAACAATTCGTTGATTTTTGATGGTGAAAACCAAATCTCACAGTTTTCTTTGGTGTCGCCCACTTGAGTTTTGGATCGTCTTCATTTTTGGGTCCATGTCCTTACACGGCCAGGCCAAATTCTTGGACATAGTGGATTTATCAGGGCATCAGTGGGGCCCACCACATTAAAAAAAGAAGAGAGAGAACTGCCATAATGATGTGTGGAAGCACGTCATCGCTTGCACCCTCGACTTTCTCTCCCTATCTCCTTCTTCTTCGTTTCGCAAGAGGCGGCCTCAAACCCATCACCACTCCTTTAATATCCAGCATAAAGGGACCTTAACCAATCTAAACCGTTTATAGAGTGGGTAATTGATTAAATTAGCAAATTAAATTGAGGTTTTCTAAGTAAATTGTTTAACTTTATTAGAATATAAGATATAACTTAGTTAAATTCCTAATTTTATTTATGTTTATTAACTTAAAGTTGAATTTAATTTAGTAATCACTTCTATTATTTAAGTTCGGATCAAATTTTAATTTGTTTAATATATCATTTAATAAAGATATATATATATATATATATATATATATATATATATATATATATATATATATATATATATATATATTGATTTTCTTATTAAAATATTTAACACTTAGAATTTATCAAGGTCAACTGGAATTATTCTTAACATTTTTAACTTATAATCAAACGATAGTTAATCGATATTATGTGAGTTTTATTTAAGTAATTATATTCCAATTTAGGGTTTATTATTACTAATTCTTGATATATATTATTTGTTTAGAAATTGTAAGTTATATTTAAATATAAAAAATATTCTATTTAAAACATTAAACTTAGTTGGTAATTAAATTACTTAACTATTTTAATATTAAATAATTAAATTTACTTGTCAATATGTTCTTTTATTTTGAAAAGTTTGATAAATATTAAATCTAATTTAAAATTTAAATAATAAAATTGTTAGATTAGATGTCACGCCTCGAAATTTGGTGCTCTAGTTGACCAGACTCGACTATGAATCCCAGGTTAAAGCACAAATTTAATAAAAACTACATTACAATAAATCAAACATTCATCCAATACAAGGTTAGACTCACTTTTGAGTTTTTTTTTTTTTCACTATACTTTTTTTTATAACACAAATAGAAAAGATCACTACGAGTAGATGAATGGTTAGATTGTTTGTCACGCCCCGGATTCAGTAACCAGACTCACAAGGAACCCGATGGCCGGTTCTAGCCGCAACAGTCTCCGTACTATATCATTCTCGGCTCCTGAGGCAGGTTCCAATCCTGGGATCCTACAAGGAGGATTTCCATAACACTGTAATCATTTCCAGTACGAGCATACCCAAGATCACAACAAGTATATTTGAGAATAACAAGACACACATCACAAAATTCACTAAGAATTTGAACTTTTACAGGCTTTCATAAGGTCCAAAAGGACATACATAAGATAATAGAAAAGTAGAGAAAAGTCAGCAACACTGGAGTCCTCAAGCTCAGCTCTACTCCAAGATCTGCCACTACGATGCCTGCCTAGAGTCTCCTGCACGCATCAATCGTGCATAAGCTTATAGAAGCTTAGAGGGTGGTGTAAGTGTGTGACAATGGTGCACAGAAGAATACTATAAGGTACAAGGAAAGAAACATGTTCACTAAGAATAACACTAGCCTTACCAAGGCTTATCATGAATACGATGTAATGAGTACTGGACGCTATGCCAGGGCAATGCATGAATGGGCTTACACAGCCAATGCTAATGTGATGTAAGTAATGCCAGTACTCATATCCAACCCACATGACAAGTACATTTCCAATCATAAGGAAATCACCAGGGTCCATTACACTGTTGAATGACTGCCGCTCTACAGACCCCGCACAGTCAAACGGGCATAAGAGACCTTACTACCCCTTTATGGACAGTCAATCACCAACAAGGCCTGAAGGTAGCGGACCCATTTACGAGCTGGTCAGACTCAGCCTAGCAACGCCACATCACACCAGGTGGGTAAAGCCACACCCCTATCCAACCGACTACACGACAGTGGGAGTCGCGGCCTAACTATATAAGGCCCTCGTGCGCTCATAGTTTCCACTCAGTCACGGCGTTGGAGCATATCCTTGGTACCATGGAAGTTTTGAGAATTTCACCCATGGGCATCTTATGCACCCGGTATACTCAAATAATATTTTCGGTGTCCACACATACGACCATCCACGAACATCCCTGTGGAGGCAAGGCCCTGATGAAGCAAGGGCGGTATCATTATAAAATGTGATGTCAATGCATGAGTCATACATACAAATCATGCACTAGCTGCAGGCACACAATGTGTACGGGGGGAGAAACTCCATCCCTTAATGACCATCATACAATGCAATCAATTCATACAGATGATGCATATGAGTCATAATAATGTAAGTGTGCTACCTGTAAAATATGGAATCCTCCGTCCTAAGGAGGGTCAAGGACAAGATATACAGACAAGTACTCTAAGGGGAAATGAAGTTATCTTAAATGGGGGCCCAACAATTCGGGATAACCCGCAAGCTAGGGGAGTCCTAAAACCTCAAGGAGGAAACGAGCCTAATAAGGTCCAACGTGGGCCTTCAACCACCTATAAGGGCCTACCTTAGGGTCACCAAGGAGGACATCTAACCTCAATTGGGTCCCAAAAAGGGTAGCCTGCTACGTATGAAAGGAAAAGTCCAAGGCCCAATCAATCCATGGCTTAGTGGACCATACACTAAGCCCAATACATAGGCAACCTGGTGGGCCCTTAAGCAAGGTTAGGGCCCGACCATAAGGGTCATGGGTTCACTCATTGTGGTGGGCTTAATGGGCAGCCCATTATCCCAACATATGGGAAATCCTTATATTTAACACAAGTAAGTTGGGCCTCACATCTTGGCCCAAGTATGGATTTATTATAGTGGGCAAGTAAGGGCCCAACTACTTGGGTATTTAGCCCATAAGACCCATCATAATGGCGTAATAAATATAGGACCTAAGGGCCCAGCAGGCCTATAAAAAGTTTCAGCCCAACCAAGGCTATAAGGCCCATTAATTAACTAGAAGACTAGCCCAAGAAGAATCCAATTGGAATGAGCCTCTAATCTTGCACTAATTAAGCCCAAAAATAAAATTAGAATGTCAAGATAACTGACTTAAATCCTCCTCAAATCTAGTGGGCCATACTGTCCCAAAATAGACATTTATGGGGCGACAACGTTGGGCCCATTGCTGAATTTCTAGCCCACCCACTTTCTGGGTTTGTTGGAGTCCAGCAATTAATTTATAGTATTTATTTCTTGATGACCCTCATACATCACTATGGGTCCCACCAGATGAGAGGGAAGTGCACAACACACATTAGAAGTGGGCCATGCTTCTGGAATACAGGCCCAGCAACAGCCCAAGGTAGGGGCGTCCCATGGCGGGTAGTCCTACGGGCCTGGGTATTTGGCCCAAAATTGACCCAAATTGCAGGCTACACCAAGGTCAGTACAGGGGCCTGTTGGCCCTGAAAATTTGCAGGGTAGTCCTTCCATAGGTGGCCCACACCTCCATAAAATTTTGTAATTTTTGGATAACTAGAAGTATTTTAATTTAATTTTAGAAAACAATCTATCCAGAAAATCGGACAAACCTGGACATCCCAACATGGTGGGCTAGTCCGTCCCTTTCCACGGTGTGCACGGGTATCCATTGGCCCCAAAATTTTGTAGGTGGGTCATATCATGGGTTAACCACCTCCTTGTAAATTTTCATAATTTTTGGAGACTCAAAAATATTTTAATAAATTTTGGAGTTACAATCTGTCCAGGGTGAAATGTTGCTGGAAATAACTGTCCTGAATTTAGGCCATCCAAATGGGTGGGTTTTGGGCCTCCAAAATTCCTGAAATTTGGGCCCAAGGTCCCTCATCAAGTCTACAATAAGTTGAAACCCAGAAATATAACCTACCTTACCTTCTGAGAAAGTATTTAAAAAAAAAATGTTTTTATGAAACTATGCTATTGGACTGCACAACAGAAATTTCTGGCAGCCTACTATGTTGGCCTACCCTTTTGGATGCCCAAATGGGATCCATTGGCCCTAAAAATTTTCGGGTAGGTCCTACCATATGTGGGATACCTCTCTAAAAAATTTTAGAATTTTTGAGATAGTATAAAATTTTTATTTAATTCATACAAATATAGTCAGCAATGAATATCCAGAAAATCTGTTGGTGCAGAAAATACTGATGTCCCATGTTTGGCACCACATGGGGTGAGCCTATACTTACCCAAATTACTGAAAAATTGGTGGGTTTGATGGTCCCACATATGGACAGCAAGTGGAGTCCACTGGAGTGGCCCACTTACTCCCAAATCAAGATGGAAAATGAGCATTTCTAACATGCAATGTTGCTGGACTGTTCAAAAATTTCTGGATAGTCAGCATACTTTTGCCCCACCCATAGGCCTCAAGCATGGGGGAAATGATGTGGACCCCAATCCACATCAAAGTTAGGTCCACACTCTAGAAAATTCCCAAAGAAATTTTAGAGAAAAAGATATGCAAATAGATCCAAACATTAGCTCAAAAGTCATGCTCAAACTGGGCCTGAAATCTGGACAGCAATATATGTTGTCCATATTTCAGACCATATAAATTAATCAAAGGGTTTATGGACCTGATTCAACATTTGGGGTTCACCTTGATGGGTTAACAAAATTTCAGACCCAGGAGCTCACCCAGACCTCCATGAAAAAGTCATTTTGGAGGCCACCCAAACCATGCATGCATGGTGGGCTTGGACATCTAGTCAAAGTGGGCTTGGACTTCCCATTTAGCTAAGGGTCTGAGATGTTGTTGACCTCTCCTTGGTGGGCCACACATCATCAGAGTACACATGAGAAAAATAGAGAGAAAGGGAGAAGGAAGAAGTAAATTGGCCATTGGTGAAAGGTCCCGCCACTAATGGACCTTCCACTCCACAATCCACACCATCCACTATGTATACACTTACATGCAAGCTATTATGCATCAAGATAATTTGCTGGAGGGTAGGGACACCCTCCCTACATGCATGCAAAGGCCTAGATGGCCTATGAGATGCAATAATAAAGGAGAAGACGTCATGGTGGGTCCATGGAGAATGACCCACCATGGAAGGAAATGAGTAGGATCTAGGCCCATAGCCTTCATCGTAGGAGTCATGTAGGACCTCCACCATGGGTTGGTGGGTCCTACATGCTTCCATGCAAGCAAGAGAAGAAAAGGGAGAAGAAGAAGGAAGAAAGTCTTCTAGAGTACACCCACTTTAATGGATCCTACTCCAAAGTTACATCAATCTACTCTTCATGCTCCAAGGGACATGTTTCAATGGGTGAGATGGATTGTTGATGGTTAGTTGAGAGGAGATTAGAGGGAGAAGGGGCTGGATAGAAGGAGAAGGTGGGGACATGTGGAGGTGTTGCTAGGAGAAGAGAGAGAAGAGAGTAGAGAGAAATGAGAGGGAGAGAAGAGAAATTGCTAGAAAAGAGAGAGAGAGAGAGAGAGAGAGAGAGAGAGAGAGAGAGAGAGAGAGAGAGAGAGAGTTATCATGAGTTCTCTCTCCTAGGATAAGCAAATCCATCATAAAACTAGGGTGATATAAACAATGCTCATAAACTCATAAGCTTGGGGTAGGGATGGGTAGTGTGTGGGTAGTGGGTGGTGTAGAGGATGTGGTTTAGGTAGTGTGTGTTGGAATTTGCATAAAAGTGGGTGGCCATCTTGAAAAATGTGCCCTCCACACTAGGTGGGCCACATGATCATGATTAAGGGCTAGAAATGAAAAGCCTACATATTATGATCTACACGTCGGATAAACGCACAAGACGCGGTGTTGGAACCGCAATGATGAAGCGGACAAGATGGCATAGGTCTCGGCTCGATCCGAGTCGGGTCTACGTGACCGGACTCAAGGATGACTGCAAACACAATTCGAGGGTCGCGGGTCGCCGGAATTTGACCGGTAGGACTGCGGGACCAAGATGAACGAGATGCGTACTCACACACACACATGCGAACTCGGGTCGGGTCTCACATTGTTGATCTTCTTCGCTCCTGACTAATTTCTGAACCTTGAAACACTGTTAATGTGGGTGTGAGCCTAACAACTCGTGGGATCGTATCCAACCCAAATATGAAATTTGTATAATTATACAAATGTATAAATAATGAAAATATTTTGTTTAAATTTTAAAATACGAATTAAAGTACTGAATCTAAAAGATGATATGAATGCAATACTGGAATTGTAAAGATGCTACGAATGCCAAACTTTTCATGAATTTTACAAATAACAAAATTAAATAACCATAATCTTTTACAATGTTGTACCCAAGTGGATGACCACGTTGCATTAACGCCCACGTACTAGTACCTTGAGGTGAGGGACTCATTTATAAGTTAGCTGGTCAGACTACTACTCCGGTTGTACCTCTGATGTATGTCTACGCACACAATTGTACTCATATGTCGTACACAAATGAGACTCCAAAGGATCCAGTAGGTTCTAGGGTCTTTCACTCAAGAGACACGATTGCCATACTTGCTAGATTTAGGGTTTTCTACTCAAGGGACACAATCACCATACTTGCTGGCTTTAGTGACTTTCACCCAAGAGACACAATCGCCCTACCTGCTTATGCCTTTTAGGGACATCCTCAGGGTAGTGTACCTGTATTCCAACATTCATTAAAATAAATATGCACATGATATGGGTACCCACCATCCAATGAAATCAAAATTATTAAATATGCAACTTACTGCAATTTAGTTACAAACTATATAGTTATACACATATTTTTCGTTATTATCAAATTATGCATAAAAGTCATTATAAGGTTCGATCGCTATTAACTTAGTAATTATTTTAATTAGATAATTAAAATATTTGATTATAAATTTAAAATTATTTTTAATATAACTTAATAATTAATTTATCAAAAGTAAAATTTTATTTAAATTCGAAATAAAATTTCTTTATAAAATTGTAAATCAGTAAAGCATAGGCACTCCTAAAAATAACTCATGTTAAATCTTAAATTCAAATATATTAATGTATGATTTAGATTTAACAATTTTAATTTAATTAATTTAGTAATACATGAATAAAATTTAACTATTTTATAATAATTATCTACTTCCTTTTAATAAATGAAGGAAAAATATATACTAAACAAATTAATCAGATTATCTATTTATTTCAAACCCTAATAATTGAATTAAGATATATATCAATAAATCTTAATTCAATATCATATATTAGTACACTTCTATCTATTATGGTTAGGTAATTACTTAGATAAATTGAAAATCTATACAAATCACTAATTTTTAAAATTTGAAATTCAATTAATTAAATATAAATATAAAAAAATTAGAATAAGTTATTATATGTTTTGTTTATTTAGAATTAATTTTAGAATTAAAAATTTTCTAATTAAAATTAATTCTATAATCCATAAAATTCATAATCAAACCATAAAGTTCATAATATAATTAAATTACTATTAATCAAATTAAGTTAAACACTATTAAAGTAAATTTAAGTTTAAATTAATTAATCATATGTCAATATTCCTAAACTGAAATTTTACCTGATTTATTTTTAACTAAATAAACTATTTAAAATTATTAAGTTTGGACTTTAATTATTATTAAACTTTACTTAATATTATAAATATAATTATTTTTAATTATTATGAATTATTTTGATATATTATTTCTAACTATTCTAAAAAATATCTAGAATTAATAACTTAAGTCACTTTACAGATTTACGTCAACAAAATTAATTTAATATAACTTAAGTAAGATTTAGAATAATTTTTAATTTAATTCCTACATATTTAGATAATTAAAAATTTTTCGTATTAAATTCACTAATTTAGAAATTCAATTTAGATTTTTCTTTACTTTTATTTTACAAAATCTTTATTTTTCTAGATATGTCAGCAATAATTTTTTATTTTTTTTATATCAATGATAAACAATTATTTCCTACAAATTTCAAATTTCAAGTTAATTAACTATAATAATAAAAAATAATAATTTTAAATAAATACAACTATAAAAATTTCAGATCGGGGATGGATCACCCTCTTTGATAAAATCTTTACAAAGTTTATTATTATTATTTTATTTTCTATTATTTTTTTCCCACACTTTCTCTTAATGTGCCTAACTTATGCTCTATTTATAATACAAGGGTCCCACCATACATAATGTATATATGTGGAAAAAAGGGTCCCACCATACATAATGTACATGTGGGGAAAAGAACAAACTGTTCTCTTTAAGTGGCCCCTCATGTAAGTGAAACACCTATCACATTTAATTCATTTGATTACAAAAATACCTCACGTGTGTATACGAAGTGATGCATGTGGTGCATGATTGTGCATATGTGAGTAGTGTACACATGAGCATACATGTAAAATGATTAATGTACTATGGATGGTTGATTAGGTGGGTGGGTTGATGGATCAAATGGATGGATGAATTTAGGTGGTGAGTCGAAGAGCTCTTTCCACGGTGTTGATTTGTTTACGGTGTTGATTTGTTTATGAATTTAACGGTTTCATTCCATTGATTTAAATTAACAAATGGGTAATCAGTTGATCTTGTAATAAAACTTGAACGATTTGAAATGATTGGATTGGTCATTGTGATGGGTGGTATAGAATATTGACCCTTAGTGATAGTCACATGCCTTTTTTTTTTTTTCATCTCTAAATCTAATACTCATGTGATAATAACTCTAATACTACTTAATATATATTTATATTTTATTAAAAATTAATAATATTTAATACATGTTATTAACTCTTTAAAATGTTAAAATTTAAATGGGTATGCTACACACGTTTAATACATAATGCATTAGAGAATTATACCGTACATGAATGGATGGTTGGGATGTATTGAAAATAAGATTTAAGTGGATCATGCGGTAAATCATTGAGCATAGAGATAGTATACGGTTGATTTTATGAACGAGTTATCCGATTATGAGATATGGGGCGTCGGATTTACGATTGTACGTATGGATACATGGATGGTTTTATACTCTTTTAAAATTATGATTTTATCATCAAAATATGTATATGGTTTGTGGGCCTCTAAAACTTATTAAATCATGTTCCAATGTAAGAAGTACTCCAGTAAATTTGTCCGGAGAAATGAGAGAATCATCACAACAATTTTTGTTTGATTTTTGAGCGACCCAATTGGCGGATCTAGGTATGATGTATGATTATATGATAAAATATAGGTAAAATAACCAAACAATTAAGATTCTAATCTGATATACACGTTAATGTACGGTTACTTTCATATTTAGATACGTGTAAGATGGGTTTTTAGTTGATAATATAGGCGGATTGTCAGATAAACGACATAGATGATTAAATTACAATCCTAAAAAATGAATAGACGAGTGGGTGACTATATACTCTATAGGCTGTATGAACGGTTAGATTTAGTGTATGTTTTACGGTTAGATTGAGATACTTAATGAATGAACGATTGATATTAGGTGTATGAGTAAAGAGAGTGCACGTATACACACACACACACACACACAAACACACACACACACATAAAAACCATACAATTATCATGAATGTTTAGATGGATTCAAGTGCACATGTATGCATGTCCATGATGTGCACCAAAATCTCAGGTCATTACATTAGATCTGGTTCTAAAATTCTAAAATGGTTGAATTAAATTAATAAGTTAATTAATGAATTGATTAAAAATTAAAATTTCAGGGTTAAAATAGGAATTCTAGCAAAGTTAGGGTTTTTTGGCATAAATTCCTCGACTGTAACAGAATGCAGCCTGAACCTTCCTAAAAATCCAAATTTCAATTTGTTATAATTAACAGCCTGATTTTCAAATAATTTCGGTAGTTTATTTCTAAAAATACCAAAATTTATGCAATATTGTTTTAAAATCGTGAATTCACTGCATTTTGTTTAAATGAGGTTGTTTGTTATAGATGTATTCATTGTGTGAATTTTATTATGTTCATATCATGCATCATTATCATTTGATTTATATATAAAAAAAGAAATGTTATGATCAAGTAGGGCGATCGTACAATTGGGTGAAAGACCCTCAAAGCCGGCAAGTAGGGTAATTATGTTCCTTGGATGAAAGACCGTAGAACCCGTTGGATCCTTCAGAGTCTCCTTTGTCTATGACATATGAGTACAATCATGTACATGGACATACATCAAAAGTACAACTAGAGTAGTAGTTTGATCAGTTAACGTATAAATGGGTCTCTCACCACGAGGTACTAGTGCATGAGTGATAATACAATGTGGCCATACAATGAGTACAATGTTGTAATTAATGATTGATGTTTGTTTTGGTTATTTATGTGGATTCATGGTTAATATCACATGTATATCATCTTTGCATTTTCTGCGCTCGATTTTATTATAAAATATGTTGTTTACTTTTGTTTCAAAATTATCTATTTGATTAATGAAATGTGTAAAAATATAAAAACTTTAAATTTGTATATGGGACGATCTTACTGAGTTGTTATAATCACATTAATTTAAACCATATAGGTGCTAAGTTTGATTATTTTAAGCAGGCGGACCTTTATTATTAGTTACTTTATTATTAAGTCTAGTTTAAAATTTCAAAGGTTAATGTAATAAGTTAAGTGATTCAGTTTGAATAGCAGTTTAAGTTGTAGACAGTATGGTACAATGTTTCATTAATTAATTTTGGAATTAGTTGTTATCATCTTTTAATTTTAATGTTCTTTAATTAACTTTGGAATTAGTGGTTATCATCTTTTAATTTTAATGTGCATGTTTATATAAGATTGAATGCCTACACGTGTAATGATGAATTCATTAGATTTAGCTCATGTGCTTGGAATTCGGGTATTGAGTAGTCTTACTTGGGTACTCGAGTTTCGGGGAGTGACTACTAAAACAAATGAATAGCTGAAAGTCAACATTCTATTATCTACATTACCTACGTAATCGATGTCCATATAATGTACTAGCTTATTTTCTAACTTTTCAAACGTCAAGACGTAGTCCATTGTACCTCATATATCTTAAGTAACCATTTTACTGTCTCTTAATGTTGCTTGCGAGGGTTAGTTACGATCTGCTCACAACACCAACTTCATGTGAAATATCTGTTCACAAAGAAACCATGTCATACATCAAACTCCTAATTACGGTCGAATAGGGCACACGAAACATCACTTGCTTTTCTTCATTTATAGTAGAAAATTGTTATAAGGAAAGTTTAAAGTGAGCAGCATGGGGTGTATTAACCAGTTTCGCCTTGTTTATATCAAACTTAACCAATACATTCTCAGGATATTCTACTTATGATAGCAGTAACCTGGTCCTTTGTTTGTCTTTGTAAATATCCATAGCGAGAATCTTCTTTACAGCTCCAAGATCTTTTATTTCAAATGTGCCTGACAATTGAGTCTTCAACGTATCGATGTCAGACATGCTATGACTAACGATAAACATGTCATCTATGTACAATACTATTATAATGAACTATCTACCATCCAGTGTCTTGTTGTAACACCTCGAACTTTTCAATACCCGAGCATTGAAAGTTCTCGAGTGTTACCATGAAATTTAACCTAATACTTACATGTGTACGATACCAATCTAACTATCCTAACCTTACATCTATTCCCTGACGCGAATCTAATCATTGGGAATGATCTCCATTCAATAGATCAAGCCATCTGACCGTTGATTTTAAGACAAGACCATCCATCATGTGATTTGACGTAGGTACCTTCCCTTGAATGAATTGGCGAATAGCTCCCTATCTATAATGATTTAGATGTAAGTTCTTTTGTAACGATTCTTTAGAAATAGGCATATAACCATGTAAAACCATTAGATTTCACAAAACTCCTAGATCCACAATAATTACAAAAATGCCATTAACTTAGACCCTTGATGTAACGCCCCGTGTTTTCAGGAACCGAGTATATAACCCGTTTCCCAAAAACCCGAGTGTTAACCTTGAAAATTTCAGTGTAAATTTGAATCGCTTGTCATTAAACAGAGTTAACAGCAACAAAGCTAAAATAAACTATGCATTGAATAAAAATATTCTAATCATCACCAAATTTCCAAATGTAGCGCCCATACCGGACTTATACAATCCCAAATACAAAGTTTATTAATTAAAAATAAGAGTCTATCAACTAGTGGTAGAGCTCAATATGGGCCGCAGGGACCTCGTCTAGCTCCTCAGCTACTCGGTCTGCTCTATCAACCCAGTGAACGGTGTCGGCTCGCCCTACACCTGCATCAACTGTTACGGTTCGATAGAGTCAATGACTATTGTAGTGAGGGGCACTCTCTAAGATTGCAAACTCATCATTCATAATCTAGTATAAATCGCAAGTCATGAGGATAAATATATTAAACAGAGCAATTCATGAGCATACATTCAAAAATTATGTTAATCAACATAATCTCATCATAAGCAAAATATAATAGCAATCACAATGTAAGGAAATATGTTCAGATAATCAAATAATCAACCATATGACTTTCTATTACATCCGAAAATCACATTGTACATGAACTCCGCAAGATGACTAGAAAATCGATAAGCGAACTTCAGTTCCACCCGAAAATCATGGTACAAGTGAAATCCATAAGGTGAATAGAAAATCAACCTTTAAACCTCTACTTCTCCCGGGAATCATATCATACGTGAACTCTGCAAGATGGCTAGAAAATCGATAAGCGAACTTCAATTCCACCCGAAAATCATGGTACGACTGAACACTGCAAGATGAAGAGACAAACAACATACAAACCCTAGACCACTCGAAAATCATATCGTACGTGAACACCACAAGATAACTAGAAAATCGATAAACGAACTTTAGCTCCACCCGAAAATCATGGTACAACTAAATACCGCAAGATGGCTAGGAAGCAACAAGATACATGAATGTAACCATCAAGCCACAAGAGGGCACCAACAATTCATCAACGCCACGAAGGCAACTAGACGATCTAAGCCACATAGGCAACATGCAGTCCAAGCCATGTAAGGCAAAGTGTGATTCAAGCCATGTAAGGCAACCATGGACTGCAATATGGCAAGACCTTAACATGTTCCATTCAGTCTATAAGATATTCATAAACGACCACATTTAATTAATTAACCAACCTTACAACTTGAGATAACATGTGACAACCAGTTCATTCATGTTTGCTAACATTAAAGAGAGACATAGCAGTTGTTCATTACATGGTTCAATCACACAACATATTGGCAAAATTATATAATAAGACAAGTAAACTATGAGAGAATTTAGAGCTACTAACTTCATGTGACAGGCCCCACCCCCACACGTGCAGCACGTGTGGGGTGGGCCACACATGCTGCCAAATGGGTGGACGGTGGGGATTAAACCCATACATCAAGGCTGGGGTCCACACGTCCTAAAACAGACAAACGGTATGGATATACAGATACATCACGGTGGAGTCCCACCGTCCCAACAATGGACGGTGAGGATATAGAATACATACATTGGGTGGGTCCCACCGTCCAGTAGTTGCTGGACGGTCCATACATCAAGGTAAGCCCCACATGTGTAGATGCAAAGCATCCACCAAGGTGGGTCTCACCTCATGTTTGGACGGTTAGATATAACACATACTGCACGATCATACCCACAGAACTTGCTGACGTCAACACACCAGCTAGGCTGTTGGGACCCATCGTCCAGGGTCTGAACGGTGTGGATCCAGCACATGCATCAAGGTGGGTCCACATGGGTGGCCCACCTCAGCTTTGAATAAGCTGATATTTATGTTTTCTCTTCATTTGGGCTTGTCCAGACGGACAGGTCAGCATGCCTGCTTTTGGACGGTCCAGCAAGGTGGGTCCAACACATGGACGACATGGATCTAATGTATGCATCATCAGGTGGGCCATCATACATCATCACTATAAAAAATGAAATGAGAAGGAGGGAGAGAGAGAGAGAGAGAAAGAACGACATGATGGAGGGACCCCGCCACTATGAGCCGCTCTAGGATCTACAACATACATCAAGATGGGTCCCATGCAATGAAAATTAAATATCAAAGAAAGAAAGGAAGGATCTAATCCTAGACAAGCACCTACGTTAGATCTTGATCTCTTTCTTCCACCACTATGTTCTAAAGCTCCAAGAGATGAAATTCAATGGTTGAGATTAATTTTGGAGGGTTAGATTTGGGGGTGGAGAGCTTGCAAAGGGCTGAAAATGGAGAGCTCTCATGGATGTTGGGAGCTCTTGCTTGCTAGGAAATGAAAAAGAAAGAGGGAGGGAGAGAGATAGAGAGAGAGGAAGTAGCTTAGGTAGGCAATGATGACTTGTGTTTGAGGCATGCGTGGCCAGCAATCATGAGTTGTAAGAGCATGCCTAGGACTATGTGCTAGGGGCTATAACTAGGGTGATGTCACCCTTAGGGTGACATCATCCTCATGATGATGGTTGCTAGGGAAATGTGAAATCTATATAGGTGGGTCCCACAATCACGCGATCAATGGCCGGAATAATGCGCTGGCCATAACTTACAATCTGAGTGTCGGATCGGCGCACGAGACGCGGCGTCGGAACTGCAGCGACGGCGGGGTCGTAATGACACAGGTCTTGGGTTGAGTCTACTTGGGTTTATAAGATGTGACTTAGGGTCACGCACAAATACAATTTACGGGTCGCGGGTCACCGGAATTCTACCGGGAGGACTGCGGGATCCTACGGAACGGAATTGACACTAGGACATGGGACTGACAGCTCTCCCCTCCTAACAAAAATTTCGTCCTCAAAATTTACTATCATACATGATAAAATAAGGGAAGAGAAAGCAACATCACATACATATATATAATGATCAATACAATACAAAGCATAATCAATCTACAAAAAATGAGGATAATGCTCTCTAATCTCAGCCTTGCGCTCCCAAGATGCCTCCTCAACAGGATGATGACCCCACTAAACCTTCACTAAAGGAATGACCTTGGTCCGGAGGACCTGCTCCTTTCGATCAAGGATACGGACTGACTGCTCAATGTAGGAAGCATTCTCATGGACCTCAAGAGGCTACCAATCAATCACGGGAATGACGTCTGACCTACACTTCCGTAGCATCGAAACATGAAAAATATTGTGGATGCCAGACAACTAAGAAGGTAAGACAAGCTTATAGTCCACGACGCCAACGCGCCCAGTGATCTCGAAAGGTCCAATAAAACTTAGGGCAAGCTTGCCCTTCGCTCCAAATCGAACCACACCCTTCATGGGCGAGACCTTGAGATACACTCAGTCCCCAACAGCAAACTCCAAGGGACGACGCCGACGATCAGCAAAACTCTTCTGCCGGCTCTGAGCTGTGCACATCCTTTGCTTGATGATGTCGATAACCTCTGATTTCTGTTGCACAAGTTCGGGGTCTAGGAGACGGTGCTCTCCAACCTCGGCCCAACAACTGGGGGATCTACACGACCTGCCATACAAAACCTCAAAGGGAGCTATACCATTAGTCGTTTGATAAATGTTATTATACGCGAACTTAGTCAAGCGCAAATGCTCATCCCAGCTACCCGAGAGGTCGATCACGCAAGCGCGAAGTATATCCTTAAGAATCTGGTTGACCCTCTCGGTAATACGCGGTACTGAACTATAAGGCAGACCCCATAGCCTTCTGAAAGCTCCTCCAAAACTGAGACGTAAACCTCATGTCTCGGTCAAAAACGATCGAAACTGGAATACTATGCAGTCTCACGATCTCATCAACAAACAGCTTAGTAACCTGGTCCAAAGGTCAAATCACACGAATTGCGAGAAAATGTGTCGACTTCGTCAGACAATTTACGACACCCAGATGACATCATGATTGCGATGAGTCCTCAGTAAGCCCATAATGAAATCTGTGAATTTGTACTCCCACTTCCACGTCGGGACGCTTAACGGATGAAATGGACCTGAGGGTCTCTGATGATCGGCCTTAACACACTGGTATGTGTTACACTCGGCTACAAAACTGGCTATCTGGTACTTCATCCCGGCCTTAAAATATTGACACCTCATATCACGGTACATTTCGTCGAGTCAGGGTGGATAGAAAACCGCGATCGATGTGCCTCGGTCATAAGATCTCTGCGCAACTCTGGAATATTCGGGACACATAATCGGCCTCTGAAGTGAAGTCCACCATCAGAACCAATCTGCTAATCTGACTAACTCTCAGTGTTGCCTTTGCCCGATAACTCTGTAATGACTCATCTGCCTGCTGAGCCTCGATCACCCTTGTGACAAGAGAGGGTTGAATGGACAGGCTCGATAACTGCACAATAGAAGACTGCAAGATGATCTCGAAGTCGAACGCTGACACATCCTCAAACATCTTCCACTCCCGAATCATCATGTGCGCCACCAGGCCTCGTGACTGACGGCTAAAAGCATCCACCACCACGTTTGTCTTACCTAGGTGGTACTGAAGATCAAAATCGTAATTCTTTAAGAGCTCCATCTAACGTCTCTACCTCACGTTCAACTTAAACTGAGAGAATAAATACTTCAAGCTCTTGTGGTCGGAGAAGAACTCAAACCTGACCCCATAGAGATAGTGCCTCCACACCTTCACTGCAAAGACAACTACTGCCAGCTCCAAATCATGTGTGGGGTAGTTAAGCTCACGAACCTTGAGTTGGTGAGACGCATAAGCTACCGGCTTCCCGTGCTGCATCAGGACAACAACCAAACCAACTCGCGAAGCATCAAAAAATACAATAAAGCCTTCACTCTCAGAGGGAAGAGTGAGGATAGGAGTAGATGTGAGGTGGTCCTTCAGCTCCACGGGATTCGACCGGGAGGACCGCTGGATCCTACGGAACGGAATGAACACTAAGACATGGGCCTGACATCTAGTGCTTATTGATAGGTAGACGGATCCCCCTAAATTATAATGAGGGTGAATGCAACATTCGAGTCATATCTGTATTTGACCGGTAATCTGCGATCTCTCAACGAATTTCTTTTAAGAGGGGGGATGCTCCACCTACTCCCATACCTCTATTTGCAGCTCAGCTTCAAACTGTGTTTCACACATTTTGATTTTAACGTTAATCACTGCTGATTTTTTCGGTTCCTTTCTTTCGTCCATGCAGAACAAATAATCCTTATTAAACTTGACGTCGCGGCTTAAAGTGATTTTTTAAGTGATTCGATCGTATAGCCTATACCCTTTCATGCCATCACCATGACTCATAAAGGTAAATTTCTTCGCTCTTTGGTCTAGCTTATCTCTCTCAATTCACAGTACATGAGGGTAAGCATTGTAACCAAATACCCATAACCATAAGTAGTCAACATCATGACCACTCCACACTTCTTCAAGAATTTTATAGTTGATCGACATATATGGGGACCTATTCACCAGATAATAAGTTATATTTATGGCCTCAATTTATAGCTTCTTACTCAATCCAACATTACTTAACATACTTTGGGCTCTTTCCAAGAGAGTCTGATTCATTTGTTCCGTTACACCATTCTGTTCAGGTGTGTGCCTTATCGTATTGTGCCTTATAATCATTTCATGCTTACAAAATTGGTTGAATTCCTTTGAAGTGAATTTACCTTTATTGTTTGTACTTAAAACCTTTACTTTCTATCATGTCTGCTTATTAATCATTACTTTTGACATATTGAATGTGGCGAATACATCGAATTTATTTTTCAGGAAATAAACCTATACTTTTCTGGAGTAGTCATGTATGAATGAGATAAAAAACGATGACCCCCTAACAGAAATAATGACGACATGCCTCATATATCTGAATGTACATACTCAAGCACTCATTTACGTACATGCTTTTCAGTCCTAAAAGTTAATCAAGATTGTTGACCATATATACAATGTTCACACATATGAAAACCAATATTTTTAAATATAAGAATTAAGCTATGATTAGAAAGTACCTTTATAATGTGCTCACTCATGTGGCCCAAACACACATGCCTCAAACATGCCGATGTGGATTCTACTACAAATGTTACAGCTTCACCCGATACGGTAATCCCGATCAACTTGTAAAGATTGTTATTTTGCTGCACTTTCATCACTACAAGTGCCACTTTAGAAACTTTAAGGATCTGATCAAAACTAATAAACTTGCACCCAAGTGCCTCTAACGCCCTAAGAGAGATCAGATTCTTCCTGAGGTCAGGAACGTGCCTTACATTCCTCGGGATACGCTCCATCCCATCGAACATCCAAATATGCACTGAATCGATTCCAATAACCTTACAGGCAATGTCATTACCCACAAACATTTGTCCACCATCACACTCATTATAGCCGGTGAACCAATCTCGTTGAAAAGTCATGTGCTATGAGGCCCCCATATCTAAAATCCGCTCATTGTTGAGATACCTAGATTTGGATATGGCGAGAATATCACCAACATCTAATTGTTCTCCCTTTTGAGTATCCTTTTTTTATGTGTCCTATCATGCCACAATTCTATCACTTCATTTTGCCATTCTCTTTTGATTTGGATTTAGATTGAAAATTCCCTTTCTCTTATTTAGAATTCATTCTCCTGACAATCAACGCATCTATAGAGGTACCTTTGCCATTGTCTTTCCTTCTCAATTACTTTTTTATGAAGGGTTGAGATGACAGTTTCAACATCGATAATATCTCTACCGTAGATTAGAGTGTTTATGAGATTCTCATAAGACGGTGGAAGTGAATTCAACAGAATTAAGGCTTGATCTTCATCTACGATCTTAATCTTTATATTCGTTGATTTATATAGCAATTCGTTGAACGTGCTCATTTGTTCATTTATATAAGATCCCTTTGTTATTTTACGATTGTAGAACTATTTCTTAATATATAGATAACTGCCCATGGATTTCTTTATGTATAAAGTATCAAGTTTTGTCCATACCCCTGCGACAGTCTTTTGATCCAGGACATTGTAAAGAACATTGTTTGCTAGACACAATTAAATCAAGGTTGTAGTCCTCTTGTCAAGTTTATCCCACTCTTTATCACTTATGGATGCAGGACGCTTCGCCTTACTAAGGAGAGCGTATTGCAATACTTGTTAAATTACAAGGCCTCTCATCTTCACCTCCATAGTTCAAAATTATTTTTACTAGTAAACTTCTTCATTTCGTACTTCACATTATACTCTTTCATCGATATATTTCATATTAGAACTCAAAACCCCAATGTTAGCTTTGATACCACTAATTGGGGATTGCGCGAAAGCAAATCCAAATTCAATCAAACAAGATGAGATCAAAGGTAAACAAAACACGTAGAGAACACACGACATAGAAAAACTCTCACGGGAACAAGATTATGACACAAAGAGACAAATAATCCACTATGAAATGACATTACAAGAGATGATGCACCTACAATGATGAAAACCCCATTTGAATCTCTCAAAACCTAGCTTTTATTCTCTAGAACCCTTAGGAACGTCTTAGCAAACCCTTGTTATGCCCTAATCCCTATTACACCTAATATATATATATATATATATATATATATATATATATATATATATATATATATATATATAATATAATAAATCACAAGCAGAATAGTAAACAAATTGTGTAGTTACGCAATTATACGCTCACCATCGATCTAAGTGTCGATTAATCGAAACTAATCGAGCACTCTTCGATCGTTCAAGCAGACCAAAGCTCGAGTGATCGAACAAGCAAAAAACTATCAGAGAGCAGATAAGGTTTTTTCCTATTATTGTCGATCGATCAACCTGAAGGCTCAATCGATCGAGCATGGTCCAAAATTATCTAGCGAGCAATTTGACTAATTCTGGAGAGGTTCGATTGATCAAGTACCGCCATTGGTTGATCAATGTCCCCTGATTTTGCATAGATTGAAGACATCCATTCGACAATTCGTGCCCCTCGGTAGAATTTCTTTGGTGTAATAGGTTTGTAATGGCTTATCCCTAGGATACAATTGCCCAATGTATAGTCTCGATAGTGTACATATATTGTGCAAAATCCAACACTAAAAAATATCACCACACTTTCTTTACACATCTAGAGATATAAAATAGACGATGCATTTTTTAAAGAGAGAGAAACAAACCTAACCCAACTACAATAAAGAAAGGGACTTGCTTAAAATTCCCGAGCCTAATTTCCCCTTCCTGCACATGAGTATCATGTGTAGACACTCAGTTTCCTGGCCAGTTTCCTACCAAGCCAGTGAACACGCGTACAACTAGAATATAACGTAGCACATTTTCAAAAGACCAAGGTGAGGAAAACTTTATAAATCTTTCACAACAATTTTCCCTATCAAAGATGGGACTGAACTTTTGCACAATAAAAGTGAAAAATGCACTTTTCTAAACGCCTCTCTCTCAATATCCCAACATTAAAGTAGTGGGAGGGAGAGAAAAGTGAGAGAGCTTTACTTTTGTGTAAGTATTATCTATCCCTTATATAGAAGAGGGTTTCTTATTTCTTAAATATACTAATGCCACAATTTTAAGAAGATTTTTTTTTTAGTTAACTACTTTCTTAATGTGACTCAAACAAGCTTGCTTAACAATTATCCTAATTAAATTAGGACTTTAAAATTATTTTAAACACTCCTCATTGTTAAGTGTCACTTGCTATTATAATTTCCAAACTTCTTTTGAAGATATTAAACTTATGTGTATTAGAGCTTTAGTGAAAATATCTTCGTCATTTGTTGAGAGATGAATGGACTCCACTTCATTACTCGTAGCCGGTTCGCAAGTGGCAATGGACCTTCACTAGCTTCGTGTGGGCACAAAAACTTCATATTTAATGCTCGCATGATTTAGTTAAACTGCCCGGTCATTATCGAAATGTAATAATTGACTTTTTCCTCCAATGTCTCTTAATTGTTGTGTAATCACACACTTATATATATATATATATATATATATAATATATATATATATAGCATTGTAACTCAATATTCATCATTTATAGTAGACAATGTAATTATCAGTTGCCTTTTGCTTTCTCATGGTATGATTTCCGAACCAAGGCTAAGACAAAAACCTAATGTCAAAGGACATGTAAATGGGTACCTAACCAAATTTACATCACAATATCTTGTAGGCATTATCGATATCAAATATTTATAAAATATCTTAAAATAAGCTTTACTGCCTCCATATGTGGCTTCTCAACTAAATTTATTTAAATAAGTAATAGCTAGGTATATCAGGCCATTAACCATTTCTCAAAAGGTAAGTGCTTCGGTTAGTGCAACTCTTTTTGTTGACAACTTGCGATGTGCATACTAACCTTTATATAGAACATGGCTCTTTGTTTCTTAATCCTACCAACACTACAATTTTAAAAAGTAAAATTTTCAAGTAATTACCTTCCTAATTTAACTAAACTAGAGCTTGCTTAATAACTAAGTGTAATATCCCGAAAAATCGAGGGTCGAGCATAAACTCAACACCCGAGTTCCAGAGCATCACTTATGCAACATAGATAATGATGATTAAATGTTGTCTGCATTAGTGTATTGAACATGAGTGAGATTAAGCCAAAACAGCATATCATACTCCAGAGACAGTTAAATTGCAAGCGAAAGACTGTGGTAGATATATAAAATATATAAAAACTGTGGTGAGTCTCCAGAGTGTGATAACATTACCCGGTTAATAAATTTCAAGTACAATTTTAAAATATACCAAATGTGTAAGTGTAATGCCTTCTATCCCAAGTACTATAGCCCCGTCAATACAATAACAGGTTTTCATAAACCTGTTAAAGAGCTACAAGTAGGAGAACTCCTCCTCCACATCATAGTAGTTTGGCTTTGCTTCATAAGCATCGCCATCACCTGAAACTCAACAAATCTGGTTGGTGTGTACAACACCGTCCCGTAACGTGGGAGTGAGTAATCAACTCAGTGGAACAGTAAAGCATAGGTTAACATGTTATCAATTCAGTCAAGCAGTAATGATAAAGCAGTACAATCAAACAATCTTAACTACTCTTACTAAATGCAAGTATGAAATGACATGATGAATGCCCTTACCAAACCACCCTCATGCGACACCATCTTACGTTCGCGAATGCGTTCATCCCTCAGTGCTCCACATATACCAGGCACATGCAGTGTGATGATGAGCATGATTACTGAGTAATTATTAGTCCATTTCAAACAGCAGTATTGGAAAACTAAGGTACCTCCCTTGTATCATTCCCAAACATGATCCATTCTAGGGTCGTCAGTCCTAGTTAATCTCATACGATATTATGGTTTGAGAGGCGTAGCGAATGCATCACAAAGGGCTCGTCACCCGTCAGCATGGATACAGATCTCACCGTATGCGGCTCAATTGCTGGACGTCAGCTCGAATACAGGTCTCACCGTACTCGGTTCAATCGCTGGCCGTCAGCTCGAATACAGATCTCACCGTACTCGGTTCAACTCATGCTCTAATTGCTGTGAAGGGCTCGTCACCAATCACAGACCTTAGAGTATACTCGAAGACACTACGGAGGACTCGTCGCCCGTCAGCACGAATACAGGTCTCACCGTATTCGGCTCTCGCTGTAGGTGTCGACAGCTCGAATATAGTGTCCCATACCACCATAATCAGCTCACGAGTCTAGTTGCTCATTGGTCACTACGGGGAGGCACGTGACCCCAGCGTAGGCCGACAACTCGACCACGGTGTCCCATACCACCATGCCCGGCTCATGAGTCTTAGCGGATCGAGGTACCATGCTTAAAAGGGATTTCACTGGTAAATTTAGTACCCTAGGTTCAAGCAGTAACGTCCAAACATGGTGAACATACATTAGACAGATCGGGTTACTTGACGAGCTCGGCTAGCTCGAGCGCACAACATGTTGAATGATATGAAGCGCATAAGTACTTCGTGTGGCCAACCACTATCGCCAACCGAAGTACTACTCGGGTTCGTCGAACACATCTCACGTGGCAAATGAAACTCAGCCACGAATTCAATTTTTGTACCGATTGTCTGGACTATAATCATAGCCCCAAACACAATCAATTGCAGATAGATAAAGCAGTAATGGATCAAGATTCAAATCATACAATCAAAGTCTAGTATTATCCATTTAGAGCTGCCAAGGCTGTTATACGCACTCGTTGCTCCACTCCCCCATCACCCATGACGGATCATACAACGTAAACATGAATTTAAGCATATGCATTACATAGATAAAATCATACAATCAGTTGAGCATGTTATGAAGCACAACACAAGCATGAGTTTGTACATATCCAATTCCTAATCACACAGCTATCCAAGGAAATCATACACATAGTTAAAGGAGTTGAGAATCATATCTCAACACCCTTATACATTACAATTTACTAACTACTACTCATTCAGACATTTCAACAAACACTTTAAAATACATACATCAACATACATGACATATGTTGATCACATAGGCATTAGGCCAAATCCTTTCACTAGGGAGTTGCCCCAATCATAACACGCGTACACCCACGACGGATAGTCATGGAAAGTAGGAATCCAAGTTCCATATTCATTTGAACATTTTCACAAACATTTGGTCTACACATTTCAACATATATAGCGTATAGTGGCCGTGGCGTGATTCAGGGCAAATCCTTTCGTCAAACGGGTATCGCCATTACAACAATCATATATCCATGACAATTAGTCATGGCGAGCACGAATGAGAATTCTATACTCATTCAGTCATTTTCACAAACACTTAGAATACACTATTACAACATACATGGTGTATGTTAGCAAAACATGTATTAGGACTATCCTTTCGCCAAGCAAGTATTTTATCCATGTATAATATATTCATACAGCAAATAATCATGGCAAATACATCTCCAAAATTTATACGTATACGGTACTTTCTAGAATACACAATTTCAACATACATAGTGTATATAAGCAAAACATGTATTAGGGCGAGTCCTTTCACCAAACAAGTAATTTATCCACATATAATATATTCATACAGCAATTAATCATGTCAAACACATTTCCAAAATTTATACGTATACGGTACTTTCTACAAATACCTAGAGTATGTAGAATTCCATATTTTTCATCTTTAATCGAAACGGAAAACAGACAGCACTTTGTACATGTGCAATTGCATGCAGATCATGAATCTATCATTATCTGACATTGAAAGCATTGAAAACCATAACCTATACACCTAAAGTCCACACCTTTTGTCGTAGAATCGTAACGAAGTCGATAGGTTTGCTAAGCTTTCATCTACGGCAGTTTGACAATCTATACAACGAAATAGGTTAGCAATTTCATAACCAACAACCACCCCAACCCCAAATTAGATTAGGGTTACGGTTTCTTACCTAGAAACGGAGCCGGAAGCGCCGGGAAAGCGATTAGAACTAGACGGTTAAACACGTATAACAACAGGGAAACATTGCAGGGAGATGCTCCCACTTCTCTCACTCTTTCTCTCTCTTCTCTCTCTTCTCTCTCTAGGGTTTCTCTCAAATTCGTATGGCTGTGAGAGAGAGGTTTCTAAGGTCCTTATATAGCCTAAAAACTCACCAAATTAGACTTCTGGATAAGGTTTACTTAGGTTATAACCAAAGCAGACCTTTTCCAGCTTAACGGAGGACTTCTGGTGGGTCCCCTTGAGCCAAAGGTCGGACTTAAGCTCACCGACACCGGATCTACGTTTAGTTAAGTTTTCGTTTCAGTCGGAATTCCAGATCACGCGTGGCGGATGAGTTTTAGTTCAACGGTCAGCGGATCTCGATCGGAGATTCTGAGTACATGTAAATGTGTATGAAATTTCTCCTGATCCGAGGGTGTAATTTGGTCTGATTCTGACGGTCTGGTTGCTTAAAACTGATCCGCAAGCGACACGTGCCAGATTACTATTTAAGATATTTATTTTGTAAAGAAAACAAGTGTTTTTACACTCTCTCGCTCCAGACTCAAGCGAACAGCCGTGAGACACTGTCTGGGTTTGATTTCTGAGATGGTTGTCAAGCCCAGCAAGACGGTCCTAATTCCTTAACTTCGTGTTAATCGGACTCCCGACGTGCGGTCCAGATCCGATACGGAGTTTCGAGATGCTCCCGAGAGTAGCCGGGTAATGAGATTGATCCTAGATTTTAGGGTAACCTAGCGTCAATGATTTTATAAGTTTTGGGTCTTGCAGATCGTATTTAAAGTGGTTGGTGCTAATTTCACAGGTACTCTAGTTTAACACTGGCTAATTCTCGCTTAATTTATAAAGGATTTAGTCCTGAGTAATTTCTGTCTGAGGTGGTACCTGGGCCTTTGTAGTTTGTATATAAAGTGATCCAAATTATACTACTTAGCTAGTTTAAAATGGTGTCTAGGATGAAAATGCTTAGAAAAATTGAAAGAACAAGGTGGTGAAGGGTGGGATTTGTGAAGAAAATGGTTTGAAAAGGGATTTGAGGCTTTAATTGAGTGTTTGAGAAGTTAAATCGGTGTTAGGATTGACCCATCGCCTAAGGACGTCTAATTCCAGGTTGGGAAAAATCCGAGCTGTTACACTAAGTATCCTAATTAAAATAGGACTTGACAATGAAATCAACAAGTTAGATCCGAACCTAATTACTGGTTTGGATTAAACATTGATAGCGGACCAAAATTAAGCACTGCACTGGTTAGGATTGAAATATGAGTTGGTTCAAATTGAAAGCTCTGAAAAGAGAATTGAAAGGCTTAAATAGAAGTTGATGACCTTTATTTTATCTGAGAATATGGTCCTTAATGGAGTTGAATGGCATAACAGAATTTTTATTAGACTTAAATGATGAAGAAGTGGGCCTTCATGAACATGTGAGTTCACAATTCCAATTGAAATTGGGAGCACTAGTCAATATGATGCATTGAGTAGGTGATTTTTATTTCCTGTGGTAGATGGACCAAGTTGGTCAATCAACCTTTTAATTCTGACCTGACACATGTTGGGCTTGAGCATGTAACTAAGTCATGTGGGTCGAGCATGGGCATGTAGCTAGGTTTTGCCAGCTTTGATATCAAGGCCAGACAGTAGTCTGCTTGTGATGTTAATGGGCAGGCTGGGCCTGATATGCAAGGCCAAATTATTAAACAAGACTGGTGTCATGCCCCAAACTCGGAAAATGGGCTCACAAAATTTTCGATCGCCGAATCCGGTGCCGACAGCCTCCGTAGTACCTCATTCTCGGCTCCCAGCGTCCATACGCCAGATTTCGATCTTGGGATCCTACAAGGAAGATTTTCAGTATAATTTTTTTTTTTTGTAATGGAGCATAACCACAAGCATAACCAAGTCCCAAAACAACATCACCACATATCCACTACAACAAAAACTTTGAGTACAATGCAGAAAGGGAAATACAATATGAAGATATCAAAGAAAACTCCAAAAGCTCTAGAAGACTGCTGCACGCTTCGAGCTCAACGCTGCTGCAACCTAATGCCACCTGCACGCATCTATCGTGCATAAGCTTACAAAAGCTTAGAGGGTGGTGAAAGTGTGTGTAAGGCGAGTGCTAAGTATACAATATCAGAGTAATGCGGAAATATGCGGCAAATCCATGAATGTTATCAGCTATACCAAAGCTATGTAATGCAAGGCATGAATGCTATCGGCCATACCAAGACCATGTGATGGGAGGCCTATGTAGCCAAATGTCATATGCGAGATGCAAAGCAAGCATGTCAGTACTCGTCAAGTACACATATCAATACAGTTCCTCTTTGGATATCACCGGGGTCTAATATACCCCACACTGACTGCCTCCTCCCTAGTTGCACAGTCAAGCAAGTGGAAGAGACCACACTATTCGCCTGACCAGTAGTCTGCCAATACCCGGCTCGTCGATAGCGGACACATTTGCGAGCTGGTCAAACTCAGCCTAGCTTATAGCCCCCTCACTCAGGTGGATAAGGCCACACCCCCTTCTAACCGACCACGACACAGTGGGAGACGCGGCCTACTGGTATTCGGCACTCGAGCGCTTCCCCTCGGTCTAGACGTTAGAGCATCCCCTGGTACCAAAAAGGTTCTGGGACTTTCACCCAAGGACATCCTAAGTGCCCACAGTGCTAGAACAAAGTATTTCCGGTATCCGATACGGCCATCCACGATGTGCCTGTGGAACCACGACTCTGATGTCGCTAGGGCGTGTAGTGATCAAGTCACACATATGCGAGATGCATGAGTCACACTGTACAATCATGCAGAAATCTCACTCGTACCACGCGATCATGTGGGGCACTCCGTCTCATAAGGAGTCCCGTAAATGTCTCAGCCCAACGGCTTATGCTATGATCAAACATTTCTCATATTAAGCATACAGATGATGCATATGCGTATGAATCATGGAAGTTCACTAAGCATGTTATAAAGTAATGAACTATCTTTACACCGAAGATGGGCCTAGACGGCCTACTCATAACCAGTATGGGCCTATCAATGGGCCCTAGGGAGATTGTAATGCGGACATTTAACCAACATAATTATTACAATGTGTACGTCAAACCAACATTGCTCCCAAGGCATGGCCCGCTATAAAACATCATTACACAAACCATGGAGGAAGCACACATTGCAATGAACCCTAAGGACATCCCATTGGGCCTTAAATACATCAAATGGGCCATATCGCATGGGCCTTATATTCATCAAGTGCGCCACATCAATGGGCAGCACCAATGGGCCTTATGTACATTGCAATGGGCCATAATCCATGGGCCTTTGAATACATCATAATGGGCCTCGACCCTTGGGCCCTAATACATCCTAATGAGCCTTAAAATACTGTAGACACCCCACTTAGGCTGACCTCTCAAGAAGGCTAAGAACCATGATCACACCTTGAATCAAACCCAAATCCCACCTTAAACCTAACCCTCACCTAAGAACCTTAAAAACCTCCAGACCAAGACCCGAAACCTTGATCCAAACCGTTCAGCCCGCGCATGACCCCCGCCTGTACCCTATACCTTGATCAGAACCTCTTTACCTAAGCCGAAACTCATCCATCCGAACCAGAAGGCCCTAAAAGGAAGTCACCGTGCGAACCCGCACGCTAGGCAAAGTCCGCACGCACAAAACCGGCTCAAACGGACGCCGGGCGGTAGTCTGACTACCGCTAGCGGCAGTCGGACTACCGCCAGCGGCACTCCGAGTACCGCCACATGTGGCCCGCGTGTGGACAGCTATCCCAGTGTCCAAAAGTCAATTTTCCTTTGAATTTACCCCTCCAAGTCTCACTATTTACTGTTTTACCAGCCCCTTTAGCCAATGAGAGCACGCCACGTGGCGCCTCTCTCCTCTCCACCAATCATCATGTATCACATCAGCATTTACCCTCCTCTTGTCCTCTATTTACCAAAAAACCATTGGAAAGGGCTATAAATAGCCCTCTCCCCTTTCATTTTCAGAAGGGGAGCCACCAAGGGAGGGAGAGAGTGAGAGAGTAAGAGTGAGAGATAAAGAGAGGGAGAGGAAGAGAGTGAGGGAAAGGGAAGGAGCTCCCAAACCCTCCAAATTCAGATTTTTCCAGCCACCCCCTAACCCTCAACTCAACCCTTCCAACCATAAGCCTAACCCAAGTTGATCATGGTTCAGTCTATGTCTTGGCCTACTCAAGAGTCAAGCCAAAGATCCATCACCCTACAAGCATTCATCATGACATCTACTCCCTTCTCAACCCCTTTGCTTCTCTAGATCTCTAGTGAACGTATGCTCTGTGACTTGTCGTGCATCGGATCCTGTCACATCAGAAATTCCTAGTGATCTAGTCCACTTTTCTTATCTCTTTGCATAAGCATCATCACATCCGCCCTCTAGATACATTGCCGGACGTATGCTCTGTGGCATGCCGAAATCTCGGATCTTGTTACATCAGAAATTCACGTGTGACTAGTCCCATCATGACTACAGTATCATCATCATCCCTTGAGATTATTTTACTACACTAAGTAGAGACCGTACATTTGTGCGGGTAGAGAGGGTTCCTAACACCTTTCCTCTTTGTAACCGAGGTCCCTTACCCGGAATCCCAGATCACAGACCAAGAGTCAATCTAAGGTAGGAGAGTCTTCGGATTTCTCCAACCTTACGTATTCCGTGGGTTCTAGCCGACCGCGGGATTCTGAGTAATATTGGTTAGTGGCGACTCCAACAATCACAAATCAGCTGGATCACCCCCACCATCATCACCACAACACTTTTAACCAACGTGGGCGCCGATTTTCAGTGTCTACAGAATGGCGACTCCACTGGGGAAGAGTCTAGAACACACTAGCTGAGACCCGACTTGACAACGTGTGGTATACCAATCTCAAGGGACATTCATCACCACATTCATACAAAATAAAAAAAAATCTTTGGCTTACACTTGCTTGGGCAAAGATTCGAACCATGACCACTCGATCCCGTGCAGCCATGACTTCTCAAGCAACTCATGAAGAAGAGCCTGCACCCCAACCAGCTCCTGAAATATCCGCACCTGCACCCGCACCTGCACCCATACCTACACCCGTACCCTTACCAATAACTCCGACATATTTGTAAACCAACATCGCCACACAAGAGCTACTACTTCGAACAATGCAAGAGCTACTGCTTCACCTGGTGCCAAGTGCCACACCAAATACGCAGATGACCCAGCCTAGTGTGCAGAACAGCTCACTCCCTCAGACTCCTTTTGCCTTCTCTCTCATTCCTCCAGCAAATCCTGTGCTCCCTCTCCCAGAAGAATCAGCACAAGATCAACAACAGCAAGCAATCGGGAGCAACCCTCCCCCACATCTCTACTTAACACATCACAACAATCTGGTTACAGCACATACAAATCATAGACAAGAACTGGCGGATGCCCATGAAGGGGGCCAGTTTCGAGTCCAGCTCACTCCCCCTAACGGGAGTAACATCCCGGAATTGGCAGATACCCCGGATGGGAGCCATTTCCGAACATCCCACCCTCCTCCGAAAGGGAGTGGTGTTAAATTCCAGCTACCTCCCGCCACCGGGAGTCTACCGTCTTTCCATCAAACCCCCATTCTCGATCCATATGAAGAAGAAGCAGCACAGGCCCTACAGTAAGGGGCAAGATATCCACCGCAAAATAAGTCAGAGATTGAGGAGTTACGAGAGCAACTACAAATGGTGCAAAACCAGCTTCAAAGACAACAAGGAGTGGATCACCCATCCAACAAGTTCAGGGACCTCTGTCCCTTCCCAGATGCTCGGGTACCGTCAAACTTTGAGGTACCAAAGTTCAAAAGGTATAACGGTAGTGGGTGCCTCACGACACATCTAAAAGCATTTTGTGGGGAGCTCAATGCGATAGCAGAGAATGATGGAGCCTTAATACAGCTTTTCCAGAAATCCCTTAAGGGTGACGCTTTGGATTGGTACACCTCACTAGACAGCCATCAAATCAGAACCTGGGAAAAGCTCTCCCAGGCATTTATTGACAGGTTTTCATACAACCTAAATATGGCTTTAAGAAGATCTGACCTGGCTGCCTTGAGACAAAAAAGCGATGAATCTTTATCAACATATGTAGGACGATGGCGAGCTATGGCAGCTCGAATGAGAAACCCCATCAATGACGAGGAGCAGATATCCATGATTGTACATTCAGCACATCCCAGCATTTCAGGATATCTGATCTCGTATCCGTATGTAAACTTCTCCCAACTCATCCGAGCCGGAGAACAAGTAGAATCCGGGATCAGAGCTAGAACCATCTCCCCATGGCCACATCAGACCCCCTCAATCAAAAGAAACAAAGTCGAGGGGAAACCTGTTGGATATGGGAATGGAAACAGCGCCGCTCCCACGCAGCGTACTACCGAAGTTAACAACATCATCGCTAACACTCAAGGCAACCAGTATGCTCCACAACCAGAGCCACGGCAGGACAAGCAATACTAGCCACAGCCAAATAGGCAGTACCAACCCCAGCAAACCCAGTAGGGATATCAGGCACAACCGTCTCAACAATAACAGCAACAACTTAGGGGAAATACGCAAGGTCCATACAAGCAGGGAATGTTAGGGAGGAAGTTCACTCCGTTAGCACAGTCATACAGCCAAGTGCTGACAATGCTCATGCAAAAGCAACTGTTGACACCCCTCCAGCCTCGACTTCCACCTAATCCCTTGTCTCCCGGTTACAATGAAAATCAGTACTGCGCATATCATCAGGCTCCTGGCTATCTAACGGACCGCTGCTTTGCTTTGAAACATGCGGTCTAAGATTTGATCGAAAGCCAGAAGATTGCGATCACCCCACAAGCCAACAATACAGTTCAAGCCAACATTCTTCAAAATCCCCTGCCTACGCATCAGGCAGGACCCAGCACATCCAGCACTTCTACCGTCAACCACATTGAAGGAGGGCAACCCACACATTCTTATCCACATCATTCCATCCAAGCAATCATACCCGACATAGAAAATCGGACATAGGGATACCAACAGGCGCCTGGACCACAGGTCTTCCTTGAAGCAACACCTGCATTTCAGCCTCTCGTGACTTTGGAAGCAGCACCCAACAGGTCACACCCTTAGAACCTCGCTCTCCAAGGGACATACTCAACTCCATCCTCGGCATATCCAAAAAGGTTGAATTCTGAACCTGTCATCCTCCCGATAGGTCTCCTTGATCTAACTCCGCTAACCTTGCAAGGGGCACCCCCAGTTCAAGTACCAAGCTTCCCCATGCCTCACCAATTAGCACATGCTCAGAGGATCCCTTCCCTACATCAAAGGGAAGAGGAAAAATCCATGGCCAAAAGCAATCAGAACTTAGTGGCACATCAGGAGAAATCATTGAGTCTACCCCAAACTGTTCCAGCTACAACCCCTCAGCATCAAGAACTAATGGTATACCTGGAAGGGAAGACGATCCCATCCTACAACTCAAAAGAAGTCCCATGGCATTACCCAGAATGTGATGAAGTGGGTAACAATGAGAGATATTTCAGGAGAGATAACCAGAACTCGAGAGAAATCCGGGGAATCTTGTCGGGAACCACCAGCAAAACTGATGCCGCTTACGACATAGCAGCCCAACTCAAAACCATTCCCGCACAAATATCCATCTGGGAACTCCTATGCACATCAAGGTCGCATCGAGAAATCTTCGTGAGGACCTTGAATGATGCCCATATCTCTCCTGACGTACCCCTCGAAATGGTGACAAGTATGATTGGTCAACTTCTCGCACCACGAGCCATCACCTTCTCTGACGATGAGCTACCACCTGAGGGTCGTGAGCACAGGCGCTCACTAAACATAGTAGCCCACCACAAGAATTTCAAGATCTCACTTGTGCTCATTGATAATGGATCCAGTCTCAACGTTTGCCCTTTAAGGACGGTTGAATGGTTAGGGATAGAACCGTCTTCCTTCAGACCCAGTACCATGAATGTCAAAGCCTTTGATAATTCTCGAAGGTAAGTAGAGGCGAAAATTGATCTAGAATTACAAATTGGACCAAACATGACCCTTGTCACATTCCAGGTCATCGATATCCCTGCCTCATTTAACCTTCTCTTGGGGCGGCCATGGCTCCATGTTGTTGGAGCCATCCCATCTACCCTCTACCAAAGGGTTAAATTCCCTTCTGAAAATCGAATCATTTCAGTACTGGTTGAGGCAGAAACCATCCTTCCAGTGACGGTCAGTATCCCAGAAACTGACATCCTAGTGATTGACGTTCAGCATACAGAAGGTGACATTCCATACACAGTTTTGAATTCGAAAATGTGAACGCGATCGCCAACCCTCGCCCTCTAGTTGCTGAATACGTCATTCCCCCTGCTGAGCGATTGATCCTAAATTACCGTACCAAGTTCCATGAAAAAGGTATGGTAGTGAAACCAGCACCTGCCAATGTACAGAGACAGAGACTGGGATATCAGCCGACACCGGAAGATCAGGCTGAAAGGCCAAAAAGGGGTCAACTGTTTAAATGCACACCCATCGAGTTTGTCAAAGCTGGGACAATTTATGAGGGCAAAATGGTGTCTCTTGAGGACCAACTCCAAGCACTTAGACTCGTAGAACAGGCTAGCCAGTAGTCCATCTGGCAACCAATAAGGTGGGATCAGATCCTTAGGACATCAAAGGAACACACGAGGCCATGGGCAGAACCCCCAAATCCACCACATGAGACTAGGGGCATGGAAACAGGTTCGCCCGCAAGTGACCCAAAACCAGGAATATCCCTTGCAGACAATGTAGGCCAGAACAGGGGACACCCATTCACAGTCAGGGGAACACATCCCCACCATCAACTCAGCAATACAAAGGGAAGAAGCAGCCCATCCATTGGGTTGACAAAGGTAAGTGGCCTGCTCTAAATTGGACGGATATCCGAATCCCGTCCCAGGAATCCGAGGAACAAGAGGAACTTCAACTTCTAGGCACAGAGGTCGAATCAGATTCTGACTCTGAGCCCAGCCCAACAGACATCATGGTCATCAAGACAGGTGACCCACAGGAACAGACAGAGCAGGTCAGCAAGATCGAAAGGGAAAAAGAGCCAGGATGGTTAGCCATCCCCCTAACGATCGAATTAGCCGGCGAACCATTCGCTAGCACCGGCCTTTAAAAAAAAGCCAATGTAAATAGCAATTGGTATCCCGAACCAGGGCAAGACCAATCATGGTTTGCGACACCGTCCTGTTCAGGATATCTTGGCGACACAAAAAAATCAAAAAATCTTTCAAATATAAAAACATCATATATTTTCAAAAATACAAAAACATCGCATATTCCTCAAAATCACAAAACATAAAAAAACTTCCAAAATACAAAAATAATAGAAAATTTTTCAAAAATCATTGTGCCAAGCATTTCTCATGACAAGCACGAGTTTGAGGTCGACTCATATGATTTCGATCTAGAATTGGACTTTGAACTCATGGGTTTGGATGAAGCCCCGGATAGGGGAAATGATGATACCGCTCTTGAATTCGAGGATTCCTCCGAAAGATTTGAAACAAAGGCCAATGTTGTGGCAGACGACTTCAAAATTATGAATTTAGGGTCAGCAAAATCCCCCAGGGAGGTGTGCATCGGGAAATCGCTTCCCCCGGAATACAAGCAGAGGATGATGGAGTTTCTGAAACCGAGGTTGTCCAACTTTGCCTTCTCTTACGAGGACATGCCAGGGCTCGATGAAGACTTGGTGGTGCATCATTTACTAACAAAGCCGGATATGAAGCCGGTCAAGCAAAAATTGCGAAGGATGAAGTCAGAATGGGCCCTGAAAATCCGTGATGAAGTAATCATGTAATACAACGCGGGATTTCTGGTAGTCTCAAACTATCCGGAATGGCTCGCAAATAACTATCCGGAATGGCTCGCAAATATCGTACCAGTTCTGAAAAAAGATGGGAAAGTCAGAATGTACATCGACTTTAGGGACCTCAACAAAGCAAGCCCTAAAGATGACTTCCCGCTGCCTCATATTGACACACTGGTAGATAATATTGCTGGACACAAGATCTTCTCCTTCATGGACGGTTTCTCCGGTTACAATCAGATCAAGATGGCCATCGAAGACCGTGAGAAGACTTCCTTCATCACGCCATGGGAAACTTTCTGCTATCGAGTCATGCCCTTTGGATTGAAATATGCAGGAGCTACGTATCAGCGAGCCATGACTGCCTTGTTCCATGACATGATAAATAAGGAGATGAAAGTTTATGTGGATGACATGATTGTCAAGTCTCGCACGATCAAAGGACACTTTGAAGATCTCAAAAAGCTCTTCGACAGGCTAGAAAAGTTCAAGCTCCGCCTCAATCCACAAAAATGTGTCTTCGGTGCGACCGGAGGCAAACTGTTAGGCTTCATTGTTAGCGAAGACAGTATCAGGGTGGATGAGACCAAAACCAAAGCGATCATCGAGATGCCACCACCTAAGACTGAGAAAGAAATTCGGGGCTTCCTCGGGCGAATCCAATATATCAGCTGATTCATCGCACAACTCACTCCGGTCTGCGAACTCATATTCAAGCTGTTACGAAAGAACTCTAAAAAAGAATGGAACGACGACTGCTAAGCAGCCTTTGATAAGATCAAAAGATACTTGCTAAATCCTCCAGTGCTCGTGCCGCCTACTCCAGGTAGGCCACTTCTGCTGTATATCTCTGTCGCAGCGGAAGCAATCGGATGCGTCCTCGGCCAACACGATGATACGAGAAGAAAGGAGCAAGCGATCTACTATCTAAGCCGACGGTTTACAAGCTACGAAGCTAAATATTCTAGCTTAGAAAAGACATGCCTCGCTCTAGTCTGGTCAACACAACGGCTAAGGCAGTACATGATCGCTCACCCGATACTTTTGCTCGCTCGCATGGACCCGTTGAAGTACTTGTTCGAAAAACCGGCACTCACGGGCAGAATCACAAAATGGCAGTTACTGTTTTCTGAGTTTGACATCACATATGTCACCCAGAAGGCAATCAAGGGGCAAGCACTGGCCGATCACTTAGCAGCACACTCCTTGCCTAACTACCAACCCCTGAAGACCTTCTTCCTTGACGAAGACATTCTCCAGATTGAGGAAGAAGAGGAAAGAAAGGCAGGAGAGTGGACACTCTTCTTCGACGGAGCTGCAAACTCGAAGGGGAGTGGAGTAGGCGCCATACTCTACTCCCCCAAAGACATCCCAGTTCCTATATCTAGAAGACTAGCATTCCAGTGCACCAACAATGTAGCCGAATATGAGGCATGTATTGCCGGTCTATGAGAAGCCATCATCCTCAACGTAAAGAAGTTACGAGTCTTCGGAGATTCACAACTCATCATCAATCAGATAAATGGCGATTGGAAGACCAAGGATGAGAAGTTGATTCCTTATCATGTCTATCTGAAAAATTTGATCGAGGAGTTCGAGGAGATCACATTCTCTTACATGCCTCGGGTCAAGAATCAGTTTGCGGACGCTCTAGCTACCCTTACTTCAATGCTGGAAATCCCAAAAGGAGTTGCTGAATGGGAACTCACTGTCGAACTCCAGAAGGAACCTGCATTCTGCCTACAAATCGAAGAAGCTGAGCCTGGCCCAAATGATTAGCCATGGTACACAGACATCAAAAAATACCTCGAACATCAGAAGCACCCGGAAGGATCAGCTCTGACGGATCGATGCATAATACAAAGACTAGCAGCTCAGTTCGTGATCACTGGGGGTATCTTCTACAAGCGATCCTTCAAGCAAGTCCTTCTCTGCTGTGTGGATGAGACAGAGGCAGCCCAGATCATGTCAGAAATCCATGAAGGACTATGCGGCCCGCATATGAATGGACATATGATGACAAAGAAGATCCTACGACTCGGCTACTACTGGCTTATAATGGAGACAGATTGTTGCAAGCACGTCGGGAGATGCTTCAAGTGTCAGGAGCACGCAAACCAGATCCATGCGCCTGCCTCCGAACTCTACAACTTGACGGCACCATGACCCTTCTCTATATGGGGACTCAACATCATAGGTAAGATCAGCCCTAAAGCTTCAAACGGGCATGAATACATCCTGGTAGCACTAGACTACTTCACTGAATGGATATAAGCAACATCCTATACCACCGTCGTAGCATCTCATGTGGTCAAATTCATAAAGAACAACATCATTAGCTGATATGGGGTCTCTCAGGCCATTATCACTGACAACGGAACTCCATTCGTCAATAAATGGATGAGCGATTTTCTCGACAAGTTTAAAATTCAACGCTATCGGTCAAGCCCCTACCGTCCTCAAATAAATGGTGGGGTGGAAGCCACAAATAAGACTATCATCCGCATACTGGAAAAGATGGTGAAGACATATCGTGACTGGTCAGAAATGCTTCCTTATGCACTCTGGGCTTATTGCACGTCTGTACGGTTTACTACAGGCGCAACTCCATATGAGCTCGTTTACGGAATAGAAGCAGTACTGCCGGTCGAAATTGAAATCCCCTCACTGCGGATACTACTGGAAAGTGAAGTCGTGGAAAGTGAGTGGCAACAAGCAAGGTACGATCAACTGCATCTGGCAGATGAAAAGCGCATGCGGGCGCTAAGCCACTCCCAATGCTATCAAAGAATGATCGCTCGAGCTTACAACAAGAGAGTCCGGAAGAGAAGTTTCAAAGTCGGTGACATGGTCATGAAACGTATCCTGCCGTCGCACTTGCCAGATCTCAGAGGAAAATTCAAACCCTCGTGGGATGGACCACTGATTATTCGGGAAGTACTCCGAGGATGTGCTCTTCGGCTCACCAATCTGAAAGGCGATGATCTTCCCAAGCCCATCAACGCCGACAACGTGAAAATCTATCACGGGTAACCCTACCTAACCTTGTCAATGATTACAATCGAAAGGCTGCATCTCTCACCTCCCTACCAAAAATAAAACTATATATATCCACCAATTACCCTTTCCAGAAACACCCATCATGTCCCTCAAAACAAAAAAAGAAGAAAAAAAAAGAGAGAGAAAGAAAACAAAACAAAAAGGAAGAAAAAAGGAAAAGATAAAAAGAAACCTCAATACGAAGATCCAGAAAGAAAATGAAGAAACCCATCCCGCATCCCTAGTAATTTATCCTGTATCCCCAAATAATTTCAAGCAGCTTACGATTGTGCTTAAAGACAAGGACAGACGGGTAGCCAATCGGCCGGCTATGAAGGAAGTTCCCCAGTCACTCCTAGCACTCTGATAAAAAAAAGAAGGAATAAAGGCATGCCTAAGGAAAAGGGGTGAGTTGAAAATTAGAAAAGGCAGCTCGAGTAAAAACAACGGGCATGTAGCGGACTTGGTGAAAACCTGAAAGGGCGCCAAGGATAAAAATAGCACGAGCTACCAAGGGGCAGACAAGATAAAATACCCGGGACATAGTGAAAATCCGAGAGGACACTTCGGGCAAAAATGACGGGAAGAGCCAGACGTAGTGAAAACCTGAAAGGGCGTTACGGGTAAAAATGACAAGAAACAAAACAAAAATGCAAGAACAGAAGAAGCCGAGGCAGCAAATGTCACAATAAGATACAAAGAAGGATCAACTTCAGATCAGTACTCTATCAGACGTTGTTCAAATCCAGAGGATGCAATCCCGGACACCGTCTCAGGGAACTAAGACCCCAAGGAATACAGTCTAGAATACTGTACACAACGTGGGCTGAGCCCAAGATTCTGATCCCAATCATCCAAAGTACAAATCTGAACATAAGCGAACATTGACAAATATGACACGAACAAAATATTTCATTATTTTAAAAAACCATTTTGCAAGTACACTGCTCTTTTTTTTTTTTTAAATTTCAGAAGCGAAAATTCTCTATGCATACAAAATAAGCAGTCAATCAACAGCAGAGATTACAAGTAGGCTCCTACCTCTCATATACCAACAATCTCTCCCTGAGCCTCTCTATCTATATGCGCAGGTAGAAGATCTCATCCCTATCCAGACGGTGTGCCACAAGCATGCTCTCATCATACCGCCGCCCTACGGCTAGTCGGCGGGCCATGTCCTCACACGAGTGACGAAGCACAACAATCTCACTAATCAGGTGGCCATGTGTGGCTAGCAGAAAGGAAGGATCAATGAAAGGCCGCTCCTCGAACACTTTAAAAGAATCGATAATACAGGAGGAAGACGAAGCAGTGTCACCCACCATATCCTGATCAGCGGCCTCATCCGCTAGATGCCAGCCCGGGGCCTGACGATACAACGACTGCTCTGCTACCCATTGCTGGTATGGTACCGTCGCCATAAGAGGAGCCCAAGACTCGAGCGCAGCATCGTCGCATCCAAAGAGCCCTGCCAAGAAACCCAGACTCGCCTATATAAAGATGTCAGATCCAACGGAAGAAAGGAGTGCTCAAATCTAGAAAAGGAGAACTCCGGGATATCCTGCCAGAAACCAAACTGGCGAAGGAATCGTGCAAGATGATAGGAGCAGTATCCCCGAAGGCCAAGCAACAGCAAAGAAGTGCGAGCCGCACTACAAATCAAGAGTGCTCGACAAAGGCAAGTGGCCTCCCAGCTGATCTCCCATTCTCGGAGCTGAGAAAGCATACGACGATACAGTGACTCAGTGGCCTCAGCACCATATGGAAGGTCGTCAAGTAGCAAGTGCAGCACGTCATCGCGGCGGGAATCGGGAAACACAAGCATAGGGGTCATGTACAAATGTTCCCATAACCATACCTGGGAGAAGATTAAATTAAGCTTAAATTAAAAAAAAAAAAGCACGAGAAAGAGGCAAAAGAGCAGAAAGTACCTGAAGAAACGAGTAGCAACCTCTGAGGATGCGGGTATGTCTAAGGGAACACTCAGTCAATCCCAAGAAAATCTCTGCCAGCACTACCGAAACGATGCTCCTGCGATAAAGAACGCGGCGGAAGACATCTAGCAAAACTACCAGCGATGACTGTCTCCAGCATGAAAAAAGCAGCTCGGCCAGGACACAGAATATCAGTGCATTCAAGCACTGAAGATGACGATCAGATCCAGGTCCCCCACGGGCGGTAGAACAATGATCATATAAGACCTCGAGGGAGAGCTCACCGACCCCACCCGCTGCAGTAGGAAGAGCAACAAGAAATCTGAACCAGGAGATTAGGTCAGAAGGGCGAACCGGTTCAGATGAGGGAATGTACGACTCCCGAGTCAGGGGAAGGCCAGACAGACGCGCAAACTCCTCCAACGATGGGCCCAACTCCAGATCATTAAAGGAAAACAGGTTCAGGGACGGTACCCAATCATACAGCGCTGCACTCAGCAGTCACCAGTCTAGGCGAACCCGGTGAAAGTGAAGAACCTCTCGAAAGCCCAAAGAGTCCAACTCAAAGATCTCGGACTCAGTCAAGCTGTCAATCCAGATATGCAACTGCTCAGAACAAGTGCCTCGCGGCTGCAGTTGACATGTCCGGACGGGCACACCCTCAACGATCTGAACCCCTGATCCACCGGTAAGTCATCGAAAATGGGCATACCCTCGTCTAACAGGTCGATCTCGTGGTGACGAAAAAAGCCAGACCTGCCCATCGCATCACGCAATGTATCCTGGAAAGCCTGAACAAGAGGATTGGAATCCCTGACAACTGCCACACAGGGGCGGTCTGAAAGGAACAAGCCCCAAGAGTTGCAACGTCTGGAGCATCCCAGTGGTACATAGTAGATGCATCCTACACGCCGACAGGAGCTGACTGTCCAATCATCGCCTCAAAATCTGCACCAAAAATTTGACTCAAGCCGTCCATCGGAAGTCCATCGTCTACCAGATCCAAGCCATCTAAAGCGCCAAGAGGAGGCCTGCCACCCATCCAAGTCTGATCCAAACCATCCACACCATCAATAGCCTCAATCAAAGCATTCATAACCATCCCCCCATCAATCAAAGCATCCACACCATCCATAGCCATCCCTCCATCAATCAAGCCATCCACACCACCCATAACCATCCCTCCATCAATCAAAGCATCCACACCATCCATAGCCATCCCTCCATCAATCAAGCCATCCACACCACCTCTGACCATCCCTTCATCAATCAAACCATCCATCGCCATCCTTCCGTCGGTCACCATCATCGAGCCTCCCCACCCTCTAAACCATCCATCCTCATCATCGCGACAACTGCGAATCCTGACGGCCCATCAAAACCATCCAATGCCATCAGTCCATCAGTGGGAAAAGGATCCAAGCCATAAATGGCATTCACTTCTTCAAGAGGGTCCATCACTTCTCCATCTACCCCCATCAATCCACCCATAAACTCTGTCATTTATGGAGCCACCCACCTCTTCACCATCAATAAACCTACCTAACCCATCATCATGATTGGCCATGATGAATCCAAAAAAGAGAAAGGAACAAGGGAAGAATGAGATAAAAAAGAAGGGACAAAAGGGAGGAAATAAGGACAAAACGAATGATCAAAGAAGAGGACGGACGAGAATATTAGAAGGGAGACAAAAAGAATGAGCAGAGAAGAACGGGGCTTGCTGGAAGAAAAGATGAACGGAGGCGGTAATCCGATTACCACTAGCGGTACTCGGAGTACCGTCTCAGAATTGTCATCACTGAATCACTGCGGCACCTGACAGAAGGAGGAGAACGGGCAAATGTCAACGGGCAGTAGTCCGGATACCGCCGGCGGTAGTCCGACTACCTCCCTGGCCCATTTTCGACCACAATTTGTGCAGCTCCAGAAGGTAGGACCAAGTAAGGTGCTCTTGCGTGCTCAATTGGACGATAAAGATAAAATGATCATGAGAAGACTGAAGGAGACAGTACTAAAACAAACTAAAATTTCATATCAAATACAGAAGATTACACAGCTGATCTTAAGAAAAAAAAAAGATCTAAAAAAAAAATCCCAGAAAATCTCCAAAAATCCCAAAAAACAAAAAAGGATAAATAAATAAATTTTCAAAGTCTCCAAAAAATTCCAAAAAATCCCAAAATCTCCCAAAAGTTTTCAAAAATTCCACAAAACCTCCGAATTTTCCAAAAATCTCAAAATCTTCAAAAAAATAAAATAAAATACCAAGTAACTCTAAAATAAATCCCCAGTAAGATAGGCCCAAAAGGTTTGCTTCTTCTAAAAAAGTTAGCCCCATTGATTTATTAGTGGAGGCCAACTAACTTTTTTTACAAATAAAAAATCATTAGCCCCATTAATTTGTTAGTGGAGGCCATCTGACTTTTAAAAAAACTGTTTAGGCCTCTGGTCCATCTATGGAGGCAACACAACTGTTTACTTAACTTGTGAAAATAAAAACCGAACGACGACGCCCACCCGCGATATCGAACGGATATTTTTAAAAAAATCTAAAAATAGTTTCAAATAAAATCCTCAAGGAGCTTAGCTCCAAAGAGGATAGTTTTCAAAAGACGCACGCATCGCGCAGTACACTGAGGAATCTTTCATGTTTTCCAGTTACGGTCAGTGCAAACAGTTAAATAAGACCCGATCTCTTCCGGTTTCCCTGAAGGACGATAGAGTCCGCACATGATACATGTACGATTGGCTAGATCTCTGTAACTGGGCAGTCGTACAAATGCTAGTAAGATGAGTGGATCTATCTCTGGAAAGAATAATCAAACTCGAAGTGAAGATAATCCATTGTAACCAAAGTGTCAGACTCAGCAGATTACATGACAAACAGATTACCTGCACATACCTAGTCCGGGATGTTCACAAAATTTGATCGAGTCCAAGTCGGCGTAGTGAGTTCCCCGTAAGGCCGCACCAACGCGCAGGGCAGCTAACCACTTTGACGATCAAATGGAACGAACACTCCTAGGGTGATTATATAGCAAAGGAACGACAGACCTAACAGTACGAGAATCCTCTTAAAGCCGCGACAAATGCGTAGAGGCCCTTACTTTTCAGACTTACCCTCCAATGCTGTAAACAATCAGATGTGAAAAGGTTGTGATTGGTGATCCATAAAGCCGTGACGAATGCGCAGGAGACAATCACAACGTTTTCCTCAACCCTCGTGATATGTGCAAGTCATCTTTTTCCAAACAGTCGATTGACAATGATACAATGGTAAACAATAGATTTGAGTCGCTACCCTTCGTTCTGACCAGAAGGGTGGGGTGTCCACTTAGTTTGACCTTCAGTTGCTCGCAACCTCGGTCAAAGAGGGGCATCTGTAGACACCCCACCCAGGCTGACCTCTCAAGAAGGCTAAGAACCATGATTACACCTTGAATCAAACCCAAATCCCACCTTAAACCTAACCCTCACCCAAGAACCTTAAAAACCTCCAGACCAAGACCCGAAACCTTGATCCAAGCCGTTCAGCCCGCGCATGACCCCCGCCTGTACCCTATACCTTGACCAGAACCTCTTTACCTAAGCCGAAACTCATCCGTCCGAACCAGAAGGCCCCAAAAGGAAGTCACCGTGCGAACCCGCACGCTAGGCAAAGCCCACACGCACAAAACTGGCTCAAACGGACGCCGGGCGGTAGTCTGGCTATTGCCAGCGGCAGTCGGACTACCGCCAGTGGCACTCCGAGTACCGCCACATGCGGCCCACGTGTGGACAGCTATCCCAGCATCCAAAAGTCAACTTTCCTTTGAATTTACCCCTCCAAGTCTCACTATTTACTGTTTTAGCCAATGAGAGCACGACACGTGGCGCCTCTCTCCTCTCCACTAATCATCATGTACCACATCAATATTTACCCTCCTCTTATCCTCTATTTACCAAAAAACCATTGGAAAGGGCTATAAATAGCCCTCTCCCCTTTCATTTTCAGAAGGGGAGCCACCAAGGGAGGGAGAGAGTGAGAGAGAAAGAGAGGGAGAGGAAGAGAGTGAGGGAAAGGGAAGGAGCTCCCAAACCCTCCAAATTCAGATTTTTCCAGCCACCCCCTAGCCCTCAACTCAACCCTTCCAACCCATAAGCCTAACCCAAGTTGATCATGGTTCAGTCTAAGTCTTGGCCTACTCAAGAGTCAAGCCAAAGATCCATCACTCTACAAGCATTCATCATGACATCTACTCCCTTCTCAACCCCTCTGCTTCTCTAGATCTCTAGTGAACGTATGCTCTGTGACTTGCCGTGCATCGGATCCTGTCACATCAGAAATTCCTAGTGATCTAGTCCACTTTTCTTATCTCTTTGCATAAGCATCATCACATCCGCCCTCTAGATACATTACCGGACGTATGCTCTGTGGCCTGCCGAAATCTCGGATCTTGTTACATCAGAAATTCACGTGTGACTAGTCCCATCATGACCACAGTTCATCATCATCCCTTGAGATTATTTTACCACATTAAGTAGAGACCGTACATTTGTGCGGGTAGAGAGGGTGCCTAACACCTTCCCTCTTTGTAACCGAGATCCCTTACCCGGAATCCCAGATCGCAGACCAGGAGTCAATCTAAGGTAGGAGAGTCTTCGGATTTCTCCAACCTTACGTATTCCGTGGGTTCTAGCCGACCGCGGGATTCTGAGTAATATTGGCTAGTGGCGACTCCAACAATCACAAATCAGCTGAATCACCCCCACCATCATCACCACAACACTTCTAACCAATGTGGGCGCCGATTTTCAGTGTCTACAAATACATACAAATGGGCCTAATCACATGGGCCTTAGAATACATACAAATGGGCCTAATCACATGGGCCTTGTATATACCAAATGGGCCACACCAATTGGGCCCCATAGTACGTCAAAATGGGACCGATCACATGGACCATATGAATAACAAATGGTGTGGTCCACTTGAACTGTTAGATTTGCCTCATTCTTTAGCTCAAATAACATGAGCTTTCAAAATTGGATGGACGGGTTGGATGCAACAAATGCATCATGGTAGGGCCCATAAAGCCCACCATAATATATATATGGAAAAAGGCATAATGCGCACGAGCTAATTTTTAACGTCCCATAAGGTCGGGCTAAGTGGGCCCACTGTGATGCGTTTTCGAACATCTACCCCATCAGCCAGATGCACCATTCCGTCGTAAGCCTAGGTCTCAAACATCAAGTCAATCCGTAACTTGTGTAGGCCACGCCACATGCAGATCTGGAGAGGGTCGTGCACCATTTAAAACATTCATAGCCATTTTGAGGGCCCACTGAGATGTGGTTTGTAAATCCAGCCCATCCATCATGCGTGTCCACATGCATGAGGGTTCAGCCCAAGTTTCAGGCGCATGCCAAATTTCAGGTGGGACCCACCGTCCACTGGACGGTGTGCATAAAACACAAACATCACCGTGGGCTCCACCATCCGCTGGACAGTGGAATACAACACATACATTACAGTGGGCTCCCACCGTCCGCCTAGACAGTGGGAATAAAACACATAAATCACTGTGGGCTCCCACGTGGGGCCCACCATAACATTTATTTTACATCCAAACTGTTGATAGGGTCATACAGACCTGGGTGAATAGGAAAAACAAATATCAGATTGATTCAAAACTTCCGTGGGCCTAAAAAGAGTTTCAATGGTAGAGTTCAATCACCGCTGTTTCTTGTGGTGTGGGCCACCTGAGATCTGTATCAAGCTAATTTTTGGAGGGTGGTCCACTGCCCTGGGGGCCCACCATATGCACGGATTGGATGACAAATAAACATCAATGTGGGGCTCACGGCTGGAGCCGTGGGTTGCTGCCTCACGCCCACCATCCGAGCGCAGGCGCTGCATGCGCCTCTGGCAGCAGCTGCTGCTTTCTTCTTCTTCTTTTTTTTTTGAAGCGGTTTTTCCATGGTTTTTCCTGTGTAGGGCCCGCCTCAGCCAAATCCACCCCGACCACTGGTTTCTACAGTTCATGATCCATCCATCAAGTCCAATATTGGGCATTTTCTGACGTGTAGAAGAATTTAGGTGCATTTAAATGGTGAAAATCACTGATTTCAAGGGTTTAGCCCACCAGAAAGTTGGATCAGTTTCACTTTTTGGCTCATCCCCTAAAATGAGCTGGTAAATAAGATGGACGGCGTGGATTGAACACATACATCAAGGTGGGGCCTATATGAGTGGCCATTCTCCAAGGCTTGAGAATCAAGCCAATATTTGTGTTTTCCTTTCCACGTCCACGTCCAGGGACGTCCCTGGACGTCTGGCCATCACATGCATTGAGGTGAGCCCCGCTTAGGTGGGTCACCAAATGGATGAATGACATGTATAACACATGCATTAAGGTGGGGTCCATTCAAGTGGGCCACACCATCACATCACAACATCAGGAAAATAGAGGAAAGATGGAAGAGAGAGAGAGAGAGAGAGAGAGAGAGAGAGAGAGAGAGAGAGAGAGAAAAGTGGGACACACGTGAGATGGAGGGACCCCGACACTATGGGCCCTCCCTTACATCCAATCATACATTAAATGATAATCAAGGTGGGCCATCGGCCACATCTTAGGGTCCAAAGTGAGATCCATACCATTGATCGGTAGGCCTCACTTGGCCCATCATAAAAACACAGAAATCTAGCCTATAGAAGCACCCACCTAGAGATTTCCTTGGTCCGTTGGAATGCCTATCTCCTTGTGCTCCTCTTTGATGGTGGGGATGGAAAATGGATGGATAGGATGATGGGTTTTGGAATGGGAAAGGTGGGCCTCACATATACATTTTTTTCTCTTATGGAAGAGCTCCAACATGGGATTTTTCCGTGCTTGGGAATGTGGAGAAATGAGAAGGAGAGAGAGGGTTGTAAGGGAGAGAGAGAGAGTGATGTGAGGTGAGTGATGGGTGAGGTGAGAGATGGGTTGACTTGGTGGTTGCTTTACTTGTGGAGAAAGGTAGTATGGGTTGCTTGTACTTGACATTGAAGTGATTGATTGATTGATGTGATTGATTGATTGATGGGATTGATTTGACATTGTGTAGAGATTCTCTCGGGATTGTAAAAGTGCGGCGTTTCTTCGAAATAAACGCCGGCCCACATCTTCTGTCTTGGGTATCGGATCGGTACGCGAGTCGCAGCGTTGGAACCGCGGCGACGGTGCGGTCGCAATGGTACAAGTCTCGGATTAAGCCGACTCGATTCTATAGGATACGACTTAGGGTCGATCGTAACGTTGATTATACGTCGCAGGTTGCCAAAATTTGACGGTAAGGATCGCGGGAGTCGACGGAACAGTACGGACTATGATATGGGTCTTACAACTGGCATGAGCTTGTTTTTGGACCCAATTAATCTCATAATCGGGTAACCCACAACCCGATTTCAATTTTCTTATCAAATAATCAAGCGACCCGGTGGAAGCAAGGTTTCATCACACTCGCTGAAAATCATGGGATGGATATTTAGAAGACCGACCAAAGTCAAATATCCATTTTGTGAAGCGCCCTCCAAATGGGCCATGAAAAGGTCGAGTTTGGTTCCACCACCTAGATTAGGGCTGTCAATGGACCAGTTTGGAATCAATGTTTCGAGCATGGTCCGTTTTTTATGGGCTTGGGCTTAAAATAGTAGACCCAAGGGCTAGACCCGGGCCTAAAATTTAAGCCAATCTATAAATCAGGCTGGTCTCATGTTCCATCTAAGAGCCTGTCAGCCTGATCGAGCCAGACTCATCCGCTCGGGCCTAGGCCATGCATAACCATTACCATTACAGATGGGGTTCCAGCTTTTTTTTTTTTTTACCATGTGGGCTGGGCTTAAACAGATCTTCGCACGGGACAAATCGAGCCCCTCGACAGCCGCACTCGGACCGTTAAAATAGGGTTGCTGGGCCAAACGGCCTAAGAAGTGTGTGAGGCTTGACCCGACCCACTGCTGCCCATAACAACCATAGTAATTAGTGAGACGATTAGCTGCTGGAAGCCTGTAATAGAATGTGAAAGAAGATCATCCGTCCACGTGGCCTCTTGGCTCCTGCGGATTGGGTACTACCCCCACCAGGACCAAGTTAGAGGCAGAGGGTCCTGTCAAGGGCTCTGTGATATATATGTTTTATCCAAGCGGTTCATCCATTTTGAAAGATTATTTTAGGGTATAAAAGGAGTCAAATTGAAGGCTCAAGTGAACCACGCCACTAGAGGTGTAGACGAGTCGAATCGAGTCGAGCTGGGCACGGCTCGACTCGGCTCGACCACTTGCTGACCTGAGCTCGAACTTTGTTTGGCTCGGTCTTCGAGCTTGACTGGCCAGCTCGGTTTGGTCGGTCAGTAGCTCGAGCTAGTTCGAGCCGAGATCAAGCCAAGTTCACCTGTACAACATTTTCACAAATACATGGACTGCACCTTCAAAATCTCACTGTATGTAAAACAACAGCAGTAGTTTTATAGGTATTTCATCAAACACCTTCTAAGCAACATGAAAAATCAAGAAAAAAAAGGGTATTTGTTGCATATATATACTTTCCTTGCCACTAGCCACACTTCGTTGAGTCATTTCATCAAACACTTGGTGAGAAACATCATTGTTGGGCACTGGAGAATGTTGAGAAATAGAGGAGCAGAGAGTGGTACTGGTCACCGTTCGGGCGCTGAAGAGAATCGAGTTCGAGCTGGAGTTAGGGTTTTTAGGGTTGGGCGAACGGCTGATAAGAGTGGTGCTGGGGGGTTAGGGTTTTTAGGGTTGGGCGAACGGCTGATAAGAGTGGTGCTGGGGGGTTAGGGTTTTTCTTTAAAACCCATTTTGGGTGTCCGATTTTTTTTTAAAAAATATATAAATACTTACTCAAAATTCGATCCGATCCGATCCGAGCCAAACCGAGTCGAGTCGAGTCGAACTAGGTCCAGTTCGGACTCGACTCGAAAAGTTTTGAACTCAATAAAACTGGCTCAACTCGGCTCGAACACAGTTTCGATTCGAGTCGAGTTTAGCTTTTCCAAGTCGATCCGAGCAAGCTAACGAGCTAACTCGACTCGTGTACATAGGGGTGTACATCCAGTTGGCCTCAGCTTGACTCGGCTCGAACACTGGCTGACCTCAGCTCGAACTCGGCTTGGCTCGGTCCTCGAGCCTGATTGGCCAACTCGGCTCGATTCGGTCAGCAGCTCGGGCCGAGCTCGAGCTAAGATCGCCATTGAGGCATTTCCACAAACACCTGATCTGCAACTTCAAAACCCCACTGTTTGCGAGTACAAGCTGCCTAAGATTGATCAACTTGGAGAGCGAGGATGGTAGAGATTTCAAATTAGAATCACTACTCAAGTCGAGAACCCGTAGCCACTGCATACGCTCGAAGCTTTCATATGGGATTTCCATCAAAGAGCCGCACTTTATTAACATGAGTTGCTGGAGCTTGAACAACTTGGAAAGTGAGGAAAGCAGTGATCTGATGTTCATTTTATCGAGGCAGAGAAATCGAAGGTTGGTCATCTGTTGAAAGCACTCATCTGATATTGACATGAAAGGAAGCAGGAAAAGATTCTACATGATTGCACGATTGTATTCGCAGAAGTCTAAGATTGTGTAAGCAGGTGATGGACGGGGGCAGATATTTGTTAACTAAGGCCATAAAGCATAAGGACTCGAAGTTCCTACATTTTCTCAAAGAAGGGGTCTAGAATGACGATTTTGAGAAAAAAAGGTATTAGTTTCATGTACATTCCTTCCTTGCCACTGACCACATTTCGTTGAGTCATTTTATCAACATAGTTGGTGAGCAACACCAATGGCAAAGTAACCGAGTCCCTGGACTGGTTTGATCCGAGTTTGATATGAGTTGGATTTGAGCTGGATTTGGTTCGAGTTGAGTCGAGTTGGGGCTGCTCGAACTTGGCTCGAACTCATTTTCGAGCTCAAAAATTTAGTTCGGCTCAGGTTGAACTCAGCTTTGAACCGAGTTGCATCGAGCTTTTTCGAGTCGAGTCGAGTCGAGTCGAGCGAGCTAACCGAGCTAGCTGAGTCCATGTACACCCCTACGTGTACACCTCTACACACCACTTACGAGCAGCGGTGAAGGTCCCATGGTAATATTTTGTTACCATCTAATATGTTGATAAGGTCACGTAGACCTGAACGAAGGAAAACATAAATATCAGCTTCATCCAAAATTCTGTGCCCCCCAAGAGGTCATCAGCTGTAGGCATTCAATCCTCACCGTTTCCTGTGGTGTGGCCCACTAGAGATTTCTATCTGCATCTTTTTTGGGATCATGCCCTAAAATGATATTTCAAAATGTATGGACGGATTAGATAAAACAAATATATCATAGTGGCCCAACAGAGGCCCAGGCAGGACAGTCCGTCTATAACTAGGTCGAAAAAAAGACGTCCATATCTAGGGTTTGGGTCGCGGATTGCCCGCAACCGCAAATGCAATTGCAACCTCAAGCACCGTGAGGCCTTCCTTTATGTTTGTGTTATATCCACTCCATCTTTCCGTTTCGGCGGCTCATTTTAGTATGCATACTTAAAGGTGAGGGAGATTCTAGTCTCAATACGGCCACACCGTGAGAAAGAGTGGGAATAGAAACGACCCCCATTGAAACCTTTGTGGGGTCCACCGTGATGTTTAAATGCCATTCAATGAGTTCATCAGCTATTCCAATCTGGACGAAGGGACAACACCAATATCAACCTCCCATCCAAAACTCCCGTGGCCCCCTAAGAATGTTTCAACTCCTCTACCACAACATAGGAAGCCGTGGGAATAATGACATCTAACCGTTGAAACCTTGATAGGGCCTAACGTAATGGTTAATTGCCATCCAACCTGTTCATAAGGTCACGTAGACTTGCATGAAGGGAAAGCACAAATATCAGCTTGATCCAAACCGTCCGTAGTCCCCAAAAAGTTTTCAATGGTAAGTGTTTAATCCCCACTCTTTGGTCCACTTGAGCCTTGGAGCTGCCTCATTTTTGGACTTATACTCTAAAATCATATGAAAAAATGGATGGACGGTGTGGATAAAACCCATACATCACGCGTATCGTGTTTGGGCTCTTGTCTCATAAGACCTGGCGGAACCGATGAACGCAATGGATGTAACCCTAACATTACGGGTGGACGGTGTGGATTGCATCCTAGGGTTTCAACCCAATATCTCTATAAATATCCCATCATCTTCCACCCATTCCATCCGTAGCGACCGCTAGCTTCTTCATCTTGTTTAGGGTTAGAGTCTCCCCATCTCGCCTCTACAGATAGCCATTTTATTCTTCTTAGGGTTTTATGAATCTCTCCATCGCTTCTTCCTTATAGGCTTTTAGGACTCTCTCTCTCTCTCTCTCTCTCTCTCTCTCTCTCTCTCTCTCTCTTAGCGTCGAATACTGATTACCAGCACTCTTTCATCTCCCTGAGTGCCGTGTATGAGCCGACGCCAAATTCACCAGATCTCCATATCTGTATTTCTAAAATCGACGGCTATTAATGCCTCGATCCATCAGATCGGGAGAAATCACCTATTAGTCTCTTTTATTTTATAGATATTTGAATGTTTGATGGAGTGGAAATGATGATCCTTTCCCCAAATGATCGACTTTGATTATAACAGTGCTGTTTTTATTTCTCTTCGGAGAATCAAGCCAAGAATCTGATCCATCCATCTTTATTCTCCTTTTATTCAACTGTTATTTTTTCTCCTCTCTTTAGTTATTTTTTATTTATTAATAGTATTTAGATTGGAAAAAAAGGAAATGAGGATAAATCTTTCCCCATATGATCGACTTTGATTCGAACTGTGCTATTTCTTTCATCTCCCTTTTTCAAGGGACTGAAAAAGCCAGTTTTCTGATCCTTCTCTCAATCTAATATCTTTTACAATTTATATAATTTTCTTCTTTTTTAAAGTTGTAATTTAATAACCGTTAGGTATTTCAAAAATAATAATTTATTGTCTGGATTTTTCAAATCCACAGCGTGTGTAAAATCTCTGCTCTCAAATTTTTTGGTTCATCAAGGCTTTTTTAAGAAAATATTTCTTTCTCGTTTTGTAAGAAAAAAAGAAATTATTTTTTGCTATGTTGGTTTGCCAAAATTAGCCATTAATTTTCAATACCATATTTTCTGTTTATTCATTTTGGAAGATCTTTTTTTTGGGTAGATCTAAAGCTTAAGTGGACCACACTACAAAAAAACAGTTTTTATTGAACGGTAACGATTTACATACTGGTTGGGCTACATTAGCTTTGCATCAAGTTGGTATGTGATCTTGTGAACTGGTTTTTAACTGTCGGTGTCATTATCCCAGCTACTTTCTCTCTGTGGTGCACATTCCAAAAGACGGTAGTTGTTTATAACACATACCTCCATAAGATTAGGTGTTTTTATAGAAAACTACTTGCTACAAATTCAGCTAGCTATTTCCTTTGTCGATTGAAGTAAATATCATTAGAAGCCCCCCTTCTCCAACCAATTTCTATTGTTAATTTAAGAATTTAAGTAGATGTATCATCAGAAGCCCATCTTTCGGGAGTTGAGGGATGACATTTTAGAATGTCTTTAGTCGACTCTTGAAGAGTGGCCAGCAAGGAGGCCTGTAGTTCTCCACCGAGATGTTTATGGTAAGGGACTAATCAGCGGTGTGGATTTGGAACCCTTTGTATTTGAAATCCTCATGTGTATGTAATGTTTGAGATAATGGTTGTAATAAGTCTCTTGAAATATGTACTTTTCCTTAAAAAAATGATGAAATTCAAAGTCTTGGATGTGCTATAAATCACAAGAACAGATAAGTAATGATTTTAAACTCTTTATGTACATGGACCTTGTTTGGATGGCATATAGATCAAGGTATTAAAGTAATTATAGTGATGCAATTGATAATCTAATAAATTGTTTTGGGATATCATTAGTGTAATTATAGTGATACAATTGATAATCTAATAAATTGTTTTGGGATATCATTAGTGGGCCTTTTACCCAATAGGTTTATGGTCTAGTGACATTCATGCTACGTATGCAATTCTTAGAAGGATTTTAGATTTAATTTAATATTTAACCTTGGATTTCAAACTCTCTATTGGAGGTTGAAACCTTCTAGATTTGAAACCTGTATTTATTTTATGGTGCCACACATATCATGGCATTTGAAATTATCTGCCCCTAACCTATTTTAATTTTACTGATTATTGTAAATAGTGTGAATATTGAAAGTCTTATCTCTATATGTGATTTAGGTGGGCCAGACTTACATGCAAGTTGCTTTCTTCATTTGGCTGAATCATAAGTGGCCTTATTTTTATGCCTCAGACCTGAATCTTTGCATGGCATCCTTGTTTTGGGTGGACCACCTGATTACGTACTTACCTGTGGAGATGGAAGGTTTTGGGTGGGTTGTGCTGGTCACTCGTGTATATGTTTTATACATGTTCATTGATTTTAACAGAACATTTTAATGCCTAAAGTCCAAAAGGCAAATTGATTGATTTACTGAAAGCAGTGGTGACAATGATGGCCACAGTTGAAACTAAACCATTGTTGCTGCATATGCTTCAAGGTGGACCCCATAGTGCCCCTTCTAGGTCTTTGTTTTACTCTAGCTAGGTCCTCAGAATAGCATATTAAAGTGGATCACCGTAATCACAGCTCAGCTTGATTTATGATGATTATAGGAAATGGAATTTTTAAAGTGGCATCACATAAATTGATGCAGATTGCGTTATAATGCTGTCGTTTCCAGTTGCTATCATGGCCATGAGCTCCAAATTGAGCCAGTCCCCAAATCCCATCTGGATCACACTACAGTAAACATTGATTTAACTTCCCATTAAAATCTTCATGTGGGCCACAAGTTTTTTAATGGAGCTAATATATGCGTTTTTTCCTTCATAATCAACCAGTTGAATGTCAAATAAATATTATGGTGTCTGAGGAAGTTTTTGATGTTGGGTGTTCAATCACCGCTGGTTGTATGATTTTGCAAAAATACATATTGATGACGGATAAAACAAGGTTGTGGCTGTCTGTCAGCCTAATTTTTAACCTTCGGACCAAAGTTTAGTCTCATATACAAATAACGGCTCTGTTTGGTTCTTTGTGAAAATTTCATTTCCAAATTAATTCCTAATGCCACGTTAGGTCTTAGGACCAAACAATCAAGCCTATCCAAATTACTTCCTACGGTTGGCATGTGTCAATTTGTGTGGCCTTCCGTAGTTGTGGACCTTGTTGATTTTTTGATTGAAGTCTGATGCTTGTTTTCGTGCTGCCTCAGTGGTTGTTTGGCACTATGGATAGAAGTTTTGGGTCCCCATACAACCTTCTCTTGCCTCAGTGGTTGTTTGGCACTATGGATTTGAGTCGGTTTGTTTTGAGTTCAAATCTCCTAGTTTTTGGCACAAAGTAAACGGGGTTTTCAAATCCCCTCCATTTGAAATCCAAGGCAAAAGCTTGGATTACACCTAAAATCCTTTCAAGAGTTATACGTGTAACATGTCTCTTATTGGGCTATTAACGTATTGGACACATGGCCCACTAATGATATACCAAAACAATTAGATTATAAATACTATCATTATAATTATTTTAGATGATTTGTGATTGTGGCCTGTCCGGGACTTAGTATATATTTACACTAATTAGAGGTTGTTATAGTTGATTTGATTTAGTAATTAAATTCGAACCCTTCTAAATACATTATACATGGCTACTTTTGGTATTAGAGGGGATTTTCAGTACAGGCCGCTGCCAAACACAACAAGATGATTTCAAATCCAAGAGGTCTCCAATATAGAGGGTTTCAAATCGAGTGGGTTCCAGGCAGCCAAACACAACAAGAGTAGTGGGTTCTAGATCCAGGGTTCAAAATCTTGTGTGTATGGGCTGCAGCTAGTCTATCATGATATTTCCGCATGTAGTAAGCAAGTTCTCTATGCATTCTGTGTATATAGGCTGTACCAAATCCTTGCCGTCTGTCTATTGGGTCTCATCGAAATCAGTTACTTATTTATCATGCCCATAAAACAAATTAAATTTTCCAATGTTATATGAAAGGCCATTGATCAAATTGATAGGGACGCTCCTAGTCGTGTCTGACAATGGACTAAGCTTATGTTGTTTTTGGCCTAAATTTCTGTCACACCCTGCCTAAAAAATCTAATATACTCTCTGGACCCCCGCTCATCTAATGTTGCATACGTGTTGTAAAATTTTGAAAACTTCACCTAGATTGTAAAGCCCATTTTAAAAGGTTTTTTTTTTTTTTTTTTTTTTTTTTTTTTTTTTTTTTTTGAGATAGGACTTTACCTAATAAAAGGACGGTCCAGATGGGCCATTGGACTGACCTCGTAATCGTCTACAATACACGGTTGCACGTTGTTTCTCTCTGATTATAGTTATTTTAAGGAGCTAAAAGCTAGGTTAGGCAGGCCTGCGCGAATATAGGCATTTGAAAATTTTAATTTGTGAATGTGGGCTGGACTTTAGAAATGAAAAGGAGATGACGTAGCCTCTGAAATTAACGGACATAATTAGCAGATGTGATGCAACCATAAAAATAAATTGTCTAGATTAGTCGAAGCTTTGAATCCAAAAGTTGGTACTGAACCTAATCCAAAAGTTTTAATTCAGGCTGATTTTTATATCTTGCGTTTATCATTCTGATTCGTATGTGATGAACGGGTTTGATGAAAGATGCCCCACTCACAAAGCTACAGTTTGCATAGGATCTACATTGTTCCATGTGGTGTGGCCAACCTGAGTTGTAAATCTATTGGAATGTCGAGTGTTGCCCTTCAGTCACACTTTGGGCATCAGACGGATTCCATTCCAAAGTGAATTTGATGGCGACCTTCCATTTTAATCAGTGTTTTGATTGAATGCCCACCTGCAGAACAGCTCCCCACTGTTCCCTTGTCAAATGGCACATGTACTATAGATCTGGTCCGTATAAGAAACACCGAAACACCGCAGCACTGCACTTTGTACAGCCATGGAAGGCTCATTCACCATGCGAGGAAAGCATTGTGATTAATTGAAGCTATCGCAGAATCACATGAAAAAAGAGTCCGTTTGGGTGACACTCCATAAATCTATTATTCGCCTAATCGGTTCCAAGAAGGCTCTCAACAGATGTTCTGGCCCATGTAAAGGCTAGATGGAGATGGTTTTTCATGTCCTAGCTTTTTGGTTGACTAGGATTGCTGTAGTGTAGCAGACAACATTGATGTCGGTAATCTATGCTGCTGTAGTTCTGTTGGCCCCACCATTATGTATGTGTTTTATCAAGCTGTCCACCCTGTCCACCCAATTTGCTACTTCTTTTTAAGCCATGAGCCCCATAAACTAGTTCATTTTAATTGTGGATGTTGAGTCACCACGGTTTTCTAATGTGGTCGACCTGAGATTTGGATCCGCCTCATTTTTGTGCTGTTGTCTTAAAATGAGCTAGAAAATGAGTGGAGATCATGGATAAAACACATACATAATGGTGGGGCCGACATAGCTTTTCCAGCAGCACAACACCTCTCAAAAATGTAGGTCGGCTACTGTCTTTTTATGAAAATTTATTTTTCCAACTGTCATTCCTGACCTTTTAGGCTATAAATAGAGGCAAAACATCAACGCTAGCTTATTTAGTTAAAATTCCTTAATTTGCTTGAGATGATATGTGAAGTAGAATTTATTTGGTGGGCCACGTTTTGATGTTTATCACCGCCATCGATTTTGACTGCTAAATTGTTTTCACTGAGAATAATCTGCGGCTGTTATGTAACAGAAACAACTGTCCTGATTTTGTTTTATTCAGAAATCATTTTGTTCTTTACCACCCATTTCAACCATTAGCATATCCAAATTAGAATAGGTGTACCTAATTATTAGGAGTCTCCACCGACCACACACGCCTCCCTTCATTGCTCTATAATCTTTAATGATGGCTTTTTATTTATTTATTTGCTGAGCTTGGAGGTCAGGTCCGGATAATTGGGCTGTCCAATCTTTAGTCGTTAGCTCATGGGCTTGGACTTGGGTCCGTATCTTATGGTCTTGATAATAACGGTAAGTTCATTTAGTGAGATTTAATTGGATGGTATACTAATGTTAGATATGAGTCCATTCAAATACATATCTGACTTACCAATTTTCAAAATATTTTTTATGCACTGCAACCAATCCAAGTGGCACCATTGAATGAATGGTCTGGATTGGATATATTTTGTTATAAATGACCTTGATGGTTCATTTTTTGCAAACTATTGGCTGGGTGGATTGAGAGCATGGGGTGGAATAAAAGGACGGTCCAGATGGGCCATTGGACTGACCTCGTAATCGTCTACAATGCACGGTTGCACGTGGTTTCTCTCAGTGATTATAGTTATTTTAAGGAGCTAAAAGCTAGGTTAGGCAGGCCTATGCGAGAATATGCATTTGAAAATTTTAATTTGTGAATGTGGCTGGACTTTAGAAGGAAAAGGAGATGACGTAGCCTCCGAAATTAACGGACATAATTAGCAGATGTGATGCAACCATAAAAATAAGTTGTCTAGATTAGTCGAAGCTTTGAATCCAAAAGTTGGTACTGAACCTAATGCAAAGTTCACAATGTGTGGCCCGCCTGGCTGATTTTTATATCTTGCGTTTATCAGTCTGATTCGTATGTGATGAACTGGTTTGATGAAAGATGGCCCACTCACAAAGCTACAGATTGCATTGGATCTACTTTGTTCCATGTGGTGTGGCCAACCTGAGTTGTGAATCTGTTGGAATTTTGGCCCTAAGGTCTAGCATCCAGGAGCTAATCTGATGGACGGAGTAGATGACGAGTTGGCCGACAGATATATTGTTGTGTATGCGAATTTTTCTTTTTTGGCCCATTTTCATCCATAAGAAAAACATTCCAAGGTGTGATGATGATGGACAGCCAATTTAATGGTCGGCCTTTTTCTTGTATAATCAATATGGCCATCAATTCTCCCTAATCATTGATTAGATGGTTAGGCTTACGGTGACATTTTAGTGAAATGGGTTATGGGAGGTGTGCCACACGTGATGGCTGAATGGTGCGGATCATTGGTAAAACCTGACCATCCATTATCATAACCATAGATGGGTCATGGGAATCAAAGTTATTCTGGGTAACCAAATCTGGACCACATATAATGGGCTGTCTAAATTGATTAGTTCATCTTTTCTGGTATCATCCATATGGAGCATCCATTCTTCTAATCATTCATCAATATATGGCTAGAATCATTTGATCAAAATTAATTTTTGGCTAAGGTGGTCCACTAAAATAGGCAAGAAATGGACAATACAAATCAATTGAACAAAGTGATTTTTGAGAGAATTAGACCATCAAAGGTGAACCACACATGTTGGAGTCTAAATCTTTATGGATTTTCAAGCTAACCTATTCACAGTCACTTGGACCTAATGGATGGTCCAGATAGGTGATGTATGTCCCTATGATTCTGGTGGGCCCATGTATGAAATTAGTTTAGCTGATTAGTGTCCTACCTCAGCAAAACCCAATTGTTGTTAACAATATCAGATGGATTCGAAACTTAAAGGGGCGATACTTACACTTGCTTATGGATGGACCACTTCTCCATGAAAGGACAAAATATTGTTTGGCTGAATAAATTATTTCATTACTCTTTGTGATATATATATATATATACACACATGTTTACAGATTTTTCAGAATCAATCAAATATTATCCTAACTAAATATAGTTATAGATAAGCATGAAAGAGATTTTACAGAATCAATCAAATATTATCCTAACTAAATATAGTTACAGATAAGCATGGAAGAGATTTGTTGCTAGCTGGACTGATTTGCTGTGCTGGACGGAATCTTGGATGGAGTATTCTCTACATACCCCCGCAAGATGGTGCTCCCATTGGAGACACCAATCTTGGACCGAGGAAGAGATAACCGTTGGCAAGACAGTGGTTTGGTGAAAGCATTGACAAGCTGATCAGCGGTGGCAACATGAGCAACATGAAGGAGGCCTTGAGATACTTTGTTACGAACAAAGTAAAGTCGATAGCAATATGTTTCATGCGAGAGTGAAAAACTGGGTTTGCGCACACATAATTTGCCCCAACGTTATCACAATAGATGACTGGTGGTTGAGAGACTGGAACTTTGAGTTCATATAGTAGCGATTGAATCCAAGTGAGTTCAGCAGTAATGGAGGCTATGACACGGTACTCGGCTTCGGTTGAGGAGCGAGCAATTGAATGTTGTTTGCGGGAGCTCCAAGAGATGGCATTGCCACCAGGATAAATAATATATGCAGTGGTGGATGTGCGATCATCAATATTGCCAGCCCATTCAGCATCCGAGTAGGCATAGAGAGAGTTGAGCATGTTCTGCCGAAGGAATAAACCATGAAAAATAGTACCTTTGAGATAGCGCAATAAGCGCTTGGCTGCTGTCCAATGTAAATCCGTGGGATTATGCATAAATTGAGAGAGTTTGTTAACGACAAAGCATATGTCCGGACGAGTGAGAGTTAGATATTGTAATGCCCCTATGACACTGCGATATTGGGTAGCATCGGCCGGAGGAGAGCCATCATGAAGTGTAAGTGAACCAGTGGTCGGAAGAGGTGTGCTAATGTCCTTGGCTCCATCCATATGAGTCCGAACAAGAAGATCACAGATGTATTTGTTTTGATTAAGGAAAAGACCGTCGGTTGAATGAGTAACCTCAATCCCGAGAAAGTAGTGAAGTGACCCCAAATCTTTGACAGAGAACCGCTGGGAGATAGCATCAATGAAGCTAGAGACAAGGCTTGTATTACTACCTGTAATGAGTAGATCATCAACGTATACAAGAAAATATATGATAACACCGTTGCAGGTATAAATGAAGAGTGAGGTGTCAGATTTGGCATTGGTAAATCCAAAGGAGAGCAAAAAAGAACTAAGCTCTTGGTACCAAGCGCGTGGGGCTTGCTTGAGGCCATAGATTGCGTGCCGAAGCTTACAAACATGGGAGAGAAGTGTCGGATTAGTGAACCCCGGTGGTTGAGACATATAAACCTCCTCGGAGAGTGAGCCATGAAGGAATGCATTATTGATATCAAGTTGATGTATTTTCCAACTGTGGTGAAGGGTAAGGCTAAGTACAATCGGAATAGTAGTGGGTTTTACAACCGGACTGAAAGTCTTAGTGTAGTCAATGATCAGACGTTGGTGGAAGCCTTTGGCGACGAGGCCAGCTTCGTAGCGATCAATGGAACCATCTGGGTGGTGTTTGATACGAAACACCCATTTGCAGCTAATAAGATTTTGAGAGGAGTGAGAGGGAACAAGATCCCACGTGCCATTGCGAATCAGGGCATTAAATTCGTCGGACATGACACGTCGCCAGTGGGGTGCACGAAGAGCCTGTGTGACACAAGTGGGCTCAAGGGATTCTGGTAGGCTATGCTTGGTGGTGACATTAAGAAACTTGGGATTGGGTTTGAAAATATTGTGTTGGGCACGAGTGGTCATGGAATGAGTGCAAGGTGGGGAGAGATAGGGCTCAACCACGAGTTGAGTAACGGGTCGAAATAGGGTAGGCTCAGATTTAGGGTGGTTGAGAGGGGTTGGATTAGGTGAATCAAGAAGCATTGAGGGTGATGTAGGAGCAACACATGGAGGAGATAAGTTCGCAGCACTAATAGGCACTGATGTTGTATCGTGATGAGTTGAGGAACCATGCAAGACGGGTACATGGAGAATAGGCACTGATGTAGTATTGTGATGAGGAAGCCAACCAGTGGATGCAGTTGATGAAGATCGATCGGAGGAAGACAATGAAGGATATGGAAATACAGATTCATCAAAGATGACATGACGTGAGATAAATAGGCGGTTGGTGGAAGGATCAAAACATTTATATCACTTTGAGTGAGAGAATACCCAAGGAACACACATGGGTGAGAACGAGGGTCAAGTTTATGACGAGAGTAGGGGCGGAGCCATGGATAACATAGACATCCAAACACATGCAGCTTGCAATAATTGGGGGTGTCACCAAAGAGAGCAATGAAGGGGGAGATATTATCAAGAGTATGTGTGGGAAGGCGATTTATTAGGTAGGCCGCAACTTGAAAAATATAAGACCAAAATGAAAGTGGTAGGGAGGAATGATGAAGTAGGAAGAGTCCAGTTTCAACAAGATGGCGGTGTCGACGCTCAGCAGGGCCATTATGTTGAGGCGTGTGGGGTGGAGTAGTTAAGTGCGTGATGCCATAACTAGAGAGAAGAGAGCCGAGTTTTTAATACTCACCCCCGCCATCAGAGTAAATGGAGACAATTTGAGTTTTAAAATAATTTTCAATTGTAGCTTTAAATGTTGGAAAAAGAGAATAAACATTCGATTTATTTTTGAGAGGATACAACCACACATATTTGGTAAAATGATCAACAAAAATAATATAATATTTAAAATTATCCATTGATTCAACCGGAGTCAGTCCCCATACATCAGTGTAAATGAGATCAAGCTGACTACGACTTTTAAGAGAAGATGCATGAAACAAAAGTTTATGGCTCTTAGAACATTAACAGGAGGAAAACAAGGTAGAGATAGTAGAAGAAGATGACAAGGGTAAAGAAAACTTCTTGACAAGATATTGAAGGGTGCGAGACGACGGATGACCAAGTCGTTTGTGCAGTCAAGGCGAAGGGCGGAGCAGAAGAAATGTGCATACTTATAGGCCATTCATACACATCGTTTTTATTCGGGCCGCGGATGAGAATCTCCCCCGTGCGCAGGTCCTTGACAAAAAAATGAGGGGGAAAAATTCAATAGATGTAAGATTAGTTTTACAAAATTGAGAGACAGAGATAAGATTTTTTTGCATGGAAGGAACACATAAGGTATTGAATAAAGTAAAGGATTTGGAAGGACTAGAGAGAGATGTAGATCCAGAGTGAGTAATACGTAAACCTGAGCCATCACTAATAATAATATTGTCGGGTCCATCATAGGGGGAGTGAAGGGATAAATTTTGCAAGTCAGAGGTGACATAGTTTGTTGAAGCAGAGTCGACAAGCCAAGGTTGAGAACAGAAAATCCGGTGGCTGTGAAGTTGGCTGTTGGTTCCAAATGAGAGAAATGACGAGCCTGAGGGCATTGTTTGGCAGTGTGGCCCTGTTGATCACATAGTTGACAGAATCCTTTGTAGCCACGACCTTGAGATAGGTTGGACCGCTGATTTGAATTGGATGAGTTCCCTTGATTGGTATGATTCGAGAAGTGATTGGAACGATTGCAGTTGTAAGGAGAGCCTTGATTAGCAGGGAACCGAAATTGTTGGGATTGACCGTACCACCACGATTGATGGGAAAATGGCGAGGAGAATTGTTGCTTGTACGGTGAGTTGCATTGGCGGAAAGCACCGAGGATTCACTGCGGGCTTCTTATCGTTTGAGATAGGCTTCATAATCAACAAGTTTATCATGTAGATCTTCAAAGGAGATGGGATTTTTCCGATGACGAATGCTGGCAGTGATTTCTTTGAATTCATCACCAACTCCATTGAGGATGTGAATAACAAGATTATCATCAAGTAGAGGAATATCAATAAGAACTAACTCATCAGAGATGGCCTTGAGGGTTTGCAGGTATTCAGTAATAGACTTACCATCACGGGGTCGAGTGAGTCGTTCCTTGAGACTCATAACACGTGAGCGAGAGCGATTCACATAGAGACTTTTGAGTTTGTCCCACGCTTCTTTGGAAGATTTGCTAGATGCAATGAGGGTCGCGACCGAGTCAGAAACTGAGATACGGATAGCATGTAACAGAAGTTGATCTTGGCGCTTCCAAATAATTGATGTGATTGAGTTGTCAGAAGGACATAGTTTTGAGCCATCTATGTAGCCTATTAGGTCATAACCAATCAAGAGAGAATCAAATTGGGCACGCCATGTTGGATAGTTTAAGGGCGTGAGTTTAAGAGGGAGTTGTGCATTAGTAATGGTGATCAACGACGCGTTTGAATCAAAGGAAGCTACAGCGGATGTAACCATGAGAATTGTGCTAGACGATTCTTGTGCAGCCATTGATGAAGGATCAAGGTTTCTCGTTGGAGATAAAGGCTCTGATACCATAAAAGGACAAAATATTGTTTGACTAAATAAATTATTTCATTACTCTTTGTGATATATATATATACACACATATTTACAGATTTTTCAGAATCAATCAAATATTATCATAACTAAATATATTTATAGATAAGCATGAAAGAGATTTTACAGAATCAATCAAATATTATCCTAACTAAATATAGTTACAGATAAGCATGGAAGAGATTTGTTGCTAGCTGGACTGATTTGCTGTGCTGGACGGAATCTTGGATGGTGTATTCTTTACACTCCACAAGGATGTTGGTTAAAGATCCTAGCCCTCCAATCTCTAGTTCTTGCTTTAATTTCCTTAGGTGACAACACACAAAGGATGGTGTCATTGACGAGATTTCTAAGCTGTGGTCATCTTTACCTGGGCCACTTCTTTGTCTGGATAACTGACCATGGGCCCCACTTAGATGGATTGAAGGCATAGTATCTTCAGCAATCCTTAGGCCATTAGTGGAGCCCACGATTTGGTGAACTAAAAAGATTTTTTGAATTTAGCATATCTCTTTTTCTCTTATGGTAAGAAGAGTTATACTCTAACTCATATATTAACAAAAAGAAACCATATGTATAACTGAGAAATGGAGAGAGAGAAAAGAGATGATTTTGGAGAGTTTAGATCCGGTAAGTTTATTGTTCTTTTATAATTATTTTGTATGCATATAATGTAATTTGACTTGATATATGCAACGAACGGTTTGGATCAGTCACATGTTTATTACATTGATCTGTGAATCGATACAATGTAATGACAATGGAAAACTAACATTTCATGTGAAGTTTCTTGTCAGAGATCGACTTGTGTCCATCTGATCAAATCATATTAGATTTGCATGGTTCATAAGGTCCCTAAGGCCAAAATATACAAGGGCCCTAACTTTCAGATCAATCCGAACATTGGATGGGCCACATTAGTTAGATCTGCGAGTGTTTAATAATAAAAGTTCAGATTTCTGCGCAAGTGTTTGTATCACTTGGCGTAGAAGGTCGAGATGGGCTATCGGTGTATGTGTAGTTAGATCTATACAATTTATCCAATGTTTAGAGGTAAAATATGCCAATACCTCAAGAATCTGAATGATCTATTTATCTGGTGGGCCACCCCGATCAATCATTTGACATTCAATTTCAGAATGTAGATGTAAAAAGCATATGAATGGTTTAGATTAGTAAATCCATGGGTCTTCTTTGGTGTTTGACCAATGAGTTGGCAATGATGGGTGTAAGATTGGTTAAATTTTGTCCAACGACCAGTGTACCTTAAAAGTTACTTTCTCGAACATCAATTAATAGTTGTCTAAATGTAAATTTTAAAGAATCTTAATCGAAGGTGGGCTTACATTGTAATATAAATAACAATGTTGTTGATATAATTTTTGAATTCAAATCGGCTTGATTACCTAGATTTAGGTGAGTAATCCCATTGTGTCTCATGTTAATTAGAATTAAAATAATTTGTTTGTGATTGTTTGATTGATTGATGTACTGATTAAAGTATTTTGTTATGAAGTTGTTGGTTTAACTATTGTGCTATCGTAAATCACATGCTAATCTGTGCCAAATTGCATAAATTATGATAATTGTATGTTAAATTCACATATGAATATTCCGATCAAGATAAGTAACTATGACAGTTATGAAAATGATGTATTCATACATCATCCATCATACAAACACATTGCATTGTTGATCCTAGGGGTCTTCCTAAGAAGAAATGTCGATCCTGGTAGAGCATTATTAGATGCGGGCTATTCCCAAGATAATCAAAAGGTGGAAGCCTACCCAACAAGTGTATGCGGGTTGACGACTTCCAAACTAAGCAGATGGACTATCATCTTATCTGATGCATTCATATATCATTTGCATTCATATCATTGTGCATACTCCGTTTTTATTATATCTTAATTTTAATAAGAATGAACAATGCTGGATTTTTTCACTAAGCCTGGTTAGCTTACATTTTCATCGATGAAAAAATCGTATAGGAAATCAATTAGCCGATGAGTTGGTGCATAAATAAGAAGTTGTAGCTGACTAGGTGCACGACCTACGTGAAACGTGATTGTATTCATCAGAAGATTAAATGACTATATTTGGACCGTCTCTAATGATTTAATTAGAATTTTTACTTGTTAGGATAGTATGATTCATATATAATGAATGATGGTATTACTTGTATGATTTTAAGCATTTGATTAGTTTTATTTAATTGAATTGTATTAGGTTTGTAACAAGTATTCATTGGTAAGTTGTATTGATAGATGAATGGTGCCTAATTTATGTTGATTGAATGTTTATGTATGTTGAGAATGGACGGATGTTGATGCTTAAATCGTTTTGTGTGAATGAACTTAATTGGAATGTAAAATAAATATTACTTTTGCCTATGAATAATCATATAATAAAATGAGTTAAGTATATAATGTACAAGTTATAACTTGAAACTCGGATTTGAGGGTGCACATTCTGTACTTAAATTTTGGAGAGTTAAATAAAATATTGAAGAATGGGCCTTGGCTAAAAAGTCTTTTCGATCTATGATTAAGAGCATGTATGGACGGTTAAGAAAAAAATCGACGTCCTTTATTACTGACCTATGGGCCTCACATTGATAAACTGAAATTATGTAGATATAATGCATATTAGACCTCTTTTACTTCCAGAGCGATGTTTTAATATATATCCTCAAGTTCGAGACTGCTTAGGTACAGGAGAATAAAGAAAATTTCAATACAAGTTATTCTAGCCTTATTTCAGTCCAAATTCTTATTTAAGGTTAGGTGAGTATAGTTATGCTTACTAGCTACAGTTGGATAGGTGGGGTCCAATTTAACTTGTTCATGACATAAAAAATTGTCATGTTAGGTTAATTAGTAATAAAGCTCGAATTGAGACAAGCAAGAATTGTAATATTGGATAATTGCTTGTATTCTTTCATTGAGAATATCACTATATTTACATAGAGAAATGAGGTCTAAAAAATAAAATTTAGAATTAATTATTAGCTAATCCATTCTTAATCAAATCTAACTAAAAAAGAAAAAAATACAGTGAGGATGAAATATATCATAGGAGAAATATTATTTTTCATAATACTCTTCTCCAAGTTAGTGCGTGAAGATTTGTAACACTTATAAAGTTGAAGATGAAAATGATCATGACCATGAGCTTTGACAAAATATCTGTAAGTCGTTGATTGGTAGGCATGTAAGAAGTGCGAAGAACTTAAAAAAAATATATATTTTCATGGATAAGGTGACAATCAATCTTTATATGTTTGGTACGTTGTTAAAAAATGAAATTGGCGTCAACGTGATTATCATAATAAAGTCACATATGTTGGTTAAGGGGAATGCTAAGATTTTGGAGTAGAGTTTTAAGCCAACTAAGTTTACAAGTTGCATTGGCCATGGCATGATACTTAGCTTTAGTAGATGATTGTGAAATAGTGGTTTATTTTTTAAGAGATAGGACTTTGTCTAATTATCGTAAAATAATTCGTACTTGAATACCGGGTTTTAGGACAACTGATGTAATCAAAGTTAACAACATCATAATGAGGTTAGCGAGATTGGTGCATGAACTGACTAAGAATATTGTTGGGTCTCGTGTTGATTAAGTAGATGAGACACCTAACAAATTATTGATACATAGTGCGATCTTGAAGAAGAGTACTTTGTTTCATCATTTAAACATGAATTTTGTTTCAAAGAAAAAGTAGTAGGTCGAGCTATAAGATGACCACTATCTTTGAGAATGTTGAGGGTATATTTGTGTTGACTTAACAAATTTTTTGTTGGAGAATGAGCCTCAATGCCTAAAAAAAAAAATACTTTAGTAGATTAAAATATGTATTGCGGAACTTGAAATGAAGAGACTCTTTCAAGGTAGTGATAATGATTGATTATTTTCAGTGAGAATAATATCATCTAAGTAAACAATGGCCATAGTGAAGGAAACGCCATTGGAATTATTAAAAAGAGAATAATTTATGGAGGGTTGATGATATTCAGCCTCTCTGAGAGTAGATTTCCTTTGGAATTAGAGTCTATCTCATACTTCATTTACTCTAAGCAGCTTTCTCAAGGATAGGTCCTAAAAATACAAAAAATAAAATATGATAACATACTTTAAACTTTTTGTGAGCAGACTAACGAACAAGAGATTAAAATGAAATTTTAAAACACAGAATATCATCTAGAACTAAATTTTGAGATAAAGAGATCGAGTCGATATGAGTGATGGGCCGAGTGATATCTCTAGTTGGTAATGTGACAAGTTTAGCATTAAAAGGTTGTGTAGAGTTAGTAAAAAGAGATAGATTGGTTGTTATGTGAGTACATGATATGTTATCAATGATCCAAGTGATAAGAGGGAAAGATATAATAGAGTTGTAAAGGAAAAAAGGTGAAAAAGATGACATGCTAGATAAAGTGGCCATGAAATAGGAAATGAAGCACTTGTACACCACGAGAGCAACAATGGGTAGTGAAGAAGGTGGACCATATGGTGAAAGTAAATCATGGTTATGATAGGAGGGACATTTCTTTCTTTTTCTTTTTGTTTAGAGGATGCTTCTTTTTATTTTTTCGAAGTGTTATGGTCAAAATCTCATCCCAAGTCTCTAGGGAGAGAAGTAGTGGTAGAGGACATTAAAATTCTAAGAGATCCAAAGTCTTCATCATTATGAGAAACCTTACAATCTAATTCAAACTCCTCAAAATCATCCCATGTTGCTACTATAGCCTTTCATTTTGATCTTGGCTTGCTAGTACATTCAGAGGTAATATGACCATAACCCTCACAGTTGTAACATCAGGCATGTTTCGATTTTTTGAAAGATTTTTTTATTTGCTTGGGTTCAACTTGTTTACCATTTGTATCACAATTCTTCCCTAATTTATTCCTTTTGAAGAATTCTATGAAGGTTTTTTTTTTTTTTTTAATAATGATTTTTGTCATTTCTTCCTGATCATCTTCATCATTATCATTACTGTCCTCTTCCGATTTTTTTTTTTTATGCATGTGTAAAGTTTTTATAACAGTGTATTTCTTCTTAGATGATATATTTCTCTAAGGTGTAGTACAAATGTACGTATGAAACCTATACGTTCTTCTACTTTCATATTATCAATGTCTCTATATTCTTCTATCGAGGCTATTTTAAATGTAAATTTATCCAGAAGGGACTTAAGAATTTTTTTTTTATATATACGGACCTTTGGACCTTATTCTCCTAAATCCTACATGGAGCTGCCAATATTGTTCAATTTAGATTAGAACTCCATGAAAGACTAATGCTCTTCCATTTAATATTATTGAATTGTGTGTTTAAGAGTCGAATCTTGGAACACTTAACTGTGCTTGTTCATTCGTGTGTAATTTTTAAAATGTCTCATTCTTTTAAATTCATATAGGAAAATAACACAGTAAATAGTGTTGAGAGCTTTGACATCACAACTATATCTAATTATCTAATTAACACTCCGTTTGAATTTATCTTTAGGAGTGGTAATATGTGACATCGTCAATCATGGTTTACTCCACCAACATATGCCAACCTTGGTCTATTATCTCCCAGACCATGGGGTTAAGGGATCTAAAAAATATTCATTTCCTTACCTTCCAATAGGCATAGTTGGATTCGTCAAAGTATGATGGTCGTGTGAAGGAACTCTCTTCATTATTAGACATTATTCTAAGTCTCCTACAGATCTTACTTTAGACGATTAAGTCCTTAAAGAACAACCAATGCTGATACTAATTGAAATTATGTGGATTATATAACACGATAACACATCACATGGAAGCTTATGGACCTTAGAATTATGGTTGTTCTGAGGGGTAAATAAGACCACTTAAAATTATTTGGTAATTAATACAATTAAGGAGGTTCAAGATCATAGACTAAACAAGATACAATCAATTGTGTAATTAGTCTATGATGAGAGATAACAATATCAATTGTGTGTATATGTTCAATTAAACTCTTAGCATACAATCTAATCATGCATTCATATGAATTAACCAAATCTAATCATAAGTATAAATAGTATTTCATCCACATAAACAATAAAAAACACAATGACATATAGTGGTTTGGTTAAATACCTACTCAACTATCGGCGGACGTACTCAAACTCGAGCGTATTGACTTTCACTATCTCAATTAGTTTTCCATAAGTTCACCAAAAACCTTTACAATAGTTTTCAATAGGTTCACCATAAACCTAGACGTACACACCCTTGTCGATGACGGTCCTACATAAGAACCTACACATACACACTCATGTTGGTGGAACACACATAAACTCGTGTCGGTGGCTTCGTCGGAGAATTAAAATATTTTTTATAAGCTCACTGATAATGTACATGGTCCTACATAAGAACCTACACATAAGCACCTGTGTTGGTGGCTCCCCTAGAGACTTCAAGAGTTTTTTATAGGCTAACCAATAACTTTCGATTAGTCTTACACAAGAACTAATCTTACGTATACTCTCATTGAAGATGGTCCTACACAAGAACCTATTTGAGTTTGAGTTGCAAACTCTATGGACTCAAATCTTGAACTCTTACTAATTAGATGAGCCTTGTTGATAACGCATTTGTAGAGATGTTTCTTCATACTTGAATTAGCTTCTCTTTTGCTCCCCAAACTTTGATGTCGATCTTTTTTGGCTTCAAATAATCGGCTTCCTTAAAGATGTATCTATGAAGTGTTAAGGTAATGAGAGAGATGGGTTGGTTGAATCTCCTACAACTAATGGTATAGTTGGTTTCAAGAAGTGATTCACCTAGATGAGCATTCTAGAGGGTGATAGATAAGAGATTTACCTATAAAATTAGTGTCTAGCCTTTAGAGAATGCGAGCCTAAATGAATTGAAAAATATTAGAATGGATATAGGCTTCAAAAACATAAAAAATTCATCTCTTATTCTAAGGTCCGAGTGCCAATTTTATAAGAAAAAGGCTCTAACGGATTTATAACAGTTAGTATTTGGTCGAACAAAAGCAGGTTTGGTTCGACCGAAAATTGCAGGCAGGGCCAGTTCGACCAAAATTATCAGAATAAGGTCATTTTAGGTTTAACTAAAGTAGGGTTGGTTCGACCGAAAATGGTAGGGTAGGTCAGTTTAGTCGGACTTACTCGAATCAAAAGTCAGATAAAAAATGTCTAAAATTTGCTAATTTAGTTACTGGACACTTGGGATCTTTTTTGATCTAACTGAAAATGGTCTCGGTCGAACCAACAATTCCTGGAAAAATGTCTAAAAGCTTGTTAAAGAGTTCAAATGTATTTTTGAGGCTTGTGATGATAAAACTAATATTTTTCTATTGAATAGTATCATCCAGATGTAGGTCGTTTTGGAACTAAAGGGGTTTAAGGCTCGTTTCACTAATGCACCTCAATTTACCTCTGTCTTCAAGCCTTGATGATGCAAGTCTTCGAGTCTTCATTTGTATTTGTCTCCCTCTTTTAATGAGGGCTCAAACGACTCAAGACTCCCTAACTCACGTCATTGACAAATTGAGGCATTAACATTTAGTAGTGGTGGAACTAAGGCGCCAACTTTAGAAGCTAGCAGGATGCGGTTGCGATTCAGTTAGAGGAAAGGATTCTATTAGAGGGTTTCAAGACTTGTGCATAGAGGGTTTCAGTGAGATGGTGTTGAAGATGGTGAGGGTCACAGGTTGTTGCAGGCGAAGGTACAATGAAGATGGTGCTAGACATGGAACATGGTGGTGCCGGGATGGCGCTAGAAGATCGTAACGATGATCAAATTCGGCAATGAGATCGAGATGCTGTAGGTGTTGTCGGTGAGTTTTACTTAATGATGAAGAGAGGGCAAGGTAGTGTTGGGTTGTGGTGGAGCCACTGGGTTCCAGTGGTAGAGATCATTCGTAGCGGGGTTGTGAGCATCAATTGGGGTAAGATGTAGAGCCTGCATGGGGGTGGGTTGCGACGTCAAGGGGTCTTGTCGAATTTTGAGAAGGTGATTGTAAGGGAATGGATATCATGGATGATTAAAAGCTCTGGATCAAAGGCTTTAATACTAACACAAAATTGAAAAGCAAAAAATCAAGAATTACAATATTGGATGATTGCTTGTGTGCTTTCATTGAGAAAGTACTGATATAAGAGGATGGCCTCGAAAAGAAATTTTATAATCAATTACATATTGATCTCTTCCTAATTAAATCTAGCCAAAAAGAAAAAAATACAAGGAAAATGAAATCTATTATACTAATATATATATATATATATATATATATATATATATATATATATATATATATATATATATATATATGAAGGGAAATATAATCCTTCTTAATAATTAGAGAGATAGAATGCATAACATAGAAAGTGGACGAATATAAGATCAAAGATTCCAACTACATGTTAGGTTGAGAAGAGATATTCAATTAATGGCATGGAAAAAGTTCCAATAGCCTATACTGTTTATGTGATGGGTCTCACTTAATTTTTATGGTGGATAGAAAATAAAAGCTCCAAATTAAATTATTTCAACCTTTGATAATTTAGCTCTTTTTCTTTAAAAATGGATGGTCAACATAATCTTAGTATAATCAAAGGCTTGAGATATTCAATTTGAGTCTCTACAGGCATCTCCCATCCAAAGCTTTAACACATAAATGATTCATGTGGTTGAAAAAATTCAAATCCAACCGCTAGAGTCCCAGTTCATCAGGATGTATTCTAGCTAACCTCTCTCATGCCAGTAGCTTAGTGATTAGACACCCAACAAATATAAATAAATGTGGACGGTGAAGTATGGTGAGAAATCACACGTTTGTGTGTTTTATTATTATTATTTTTTATTTTTATTTTTTTAAGAGAAAAACTATCATATATATAGATATGGACAAGTATACAGAGACGATTCGGGAGGGCCCAGCTAAGAAGCAGGCCACACCTATCATATGAGAGGAGCAAAAACAGAAAAAAAGAAACAGGGAAGCAGAATATTCAGAAGAACACGGCACTGCGCCCAGCTGCTGGAGAAAGGAGGAAGCAAAACATGAAGACCCGGGCTGAAAGAGGTCTCCCAAGGGAGTAGCAAAGGATCGAAGCGAGGAAGAAGATCGAGATTCACCCAATCCTTGTTTTTGGCTTGACTGTTCTGATAGAGCCAAAGTTTGATTTGTCCAGAAGAATGGAGCCTCTGATGGGCCTGGGGAGGTCATCCTGGATGAGATATAGCTTGTTAGGGGCACCTTCACTTGCCAATTTGGCCAGACCGTCAGCTACAAAGTTGCCTTCCTTATAGGTGAAGCAGAATCAGATATTAAGGGCCTGGGTCAGATGTTGAATAAACCCTAAGTGGTACCAAATGTTCCAGCTTCCTGATTTGGTTGGATTTGTCACCGCATCAAAGACTACCCGAGAGTCAGTTTCCGCCATGATTTGCGACAACCCTCTGTCCCTGCATTGGATCAATCCATCAGCAAGCGCACGGGCCTCAGCCACGGTGTTTGAGACAGGGTCATATCTGTTATGGAAGGCGAAGATTAGGTTGCCGAGGTGGTCTCTGCATATGCCTCCTCCACCCCCCTCGCCCGGATTTCCTCTCCCTGAACCGTCCACATTCAGTTTTACCCAACCAGGAGGGGGCTTGCACCAAGTGATAATTAGAGATCTGTCAGCTATAGGGGAAGAGTGAGTGATTAGACCCATAGTTTGCCCAATCTGCATTCCATAATCTGAGGACAAAACCAGCTGCGACATTTGGGTATGAAATTCTTTAACCCAGATGGAAATCTTGGCGATGGTTGAGGTTGTAGTAAAAGAGCGATTATCGAATCTAGCTGCGTTCCTCCTGAGCCATAGTTCCCAAATGATAAGAGGGGGAGTGAGACCACGTAGGATCTTTCAAGAGGAAGTATTTTTTGCAGCCCTTGTCCATTGATGGAGCCAGTTGGAGATAGATTGTCCCTGATGAAGGCGAACCTTGAGGAGATTCGCGAAGTAATTCCAGACTTGGGACGCTATCTGACCATGGCAAAGAAGATGATCGAGGTCTTCCCCGAAGTGTGGGGAGGATGGAGCCGGTTGAAGCTGATGGTAGCCTGTGAGACTTGGTCGGGGGGGGGGGGGGGGGGGGGGGGGGCTTGCAACATTCGCATTTAGATGCCAGGCTTATGCCTAATTTTTGGACTACAGAATCAACTGGGATAGCACCATGCATCACTTTTTGATGTAGAGCGGGTCGCGAACAGTTACATGGCCAAGATGGATCAGAAAAGGCCCGGTCGATGACAGAAGTGATCCAGACCATTGGACCTTAAATCAGGCGTATCTCGCAATCCGGAATGAGTTATCTAACGTAAAATATATGATTTTGGGGTAGAACGAGCTACTTTAGCCAACCAACCCCGCTATGCCGGGTTGCGACGCCCGAAATTGCGAAAAACCCCTGGATTGACGGTCGTTTCCCTGTTTTAATTTCAATTTTACTATAAATAGTAAGTTTTAGTTTGATTATAACTCTTCATCCATTGGGCTTTAGGAGTTGCGCCCAACGTGAAAAGAGCTTAGAATAATTAGGATAATGGTTTGGTGAAGCCAAATAGGACACTTACTATTTTTGGCCAAAAACCTTGCGCACTAGTAGACATCACGGCCGTCTATAAATAGTAAGTCGCGAATTCTAGGAGTTGTAGTTGTATTTTGATTCTGATTTCTTTCCCATTGCTGGGTACCCCTATTTAAAAGGTTGTGAACTCATTTTTATGAATTAATTAATCAGTTTCGAATTTATTAGAAATTATTTCTATTTTCTACTTTCTTTCCTCGTGGATTCGAGAAGTCTCTGTGAGGAGTCCAGAGAAGCTTCGTGGATTCGGAGTATTTATCCTCATCACGTTCATCCCTGCGTCACTTTCAACATGAAGATGCCAATCTTTGGGGGAAGGAATTTGTTCCAGGCCCAGGAAGTCCATGGCTGGACAGGACGGGAGGCTCGGATGGCATTCCAGGCAGATTTAGAGGAGAACTTACCCGACGGTGAAAGCTTCCAGATTAGCTTGTCTTGTCTTTGAGAAATAGAGATACCGCTATATCTGATGATCTGAGAAGAAGATTCAGGGAGCAGGGCTGATATAGCTGAGAGGTTCCAGCCGTCTGTTTGATTCCAAAATTCCTTAACCAGAGCGTCTTTGCAGGGGCCGAGAGGGGGGGAGAGAGTAGCTCCAATGAGCAAACCTTGGCCAGTCCTTGTGTTGATAAATAGCTAATGATGGAGACATGGAAAACTAAGAAATTGGAAATATATGACCCTCAGAAGGTTTTTAATTTAAACAAGTGGGGTCCATGGTTCATTGATTCGGACTATGGGTTTCCTGTGGCCCACCTTGGATGGATCATTGCTAAGATTAGATGATACCAATCACCAATCTTGAACCCTTCTTCAGTTGATTGTGGACTGTTTTTTTGATTAACTTTTCAATGCCTATTTATTCAACACAAGTTTAGAATTTTATCTTATTGAGTTGGTGGGGCCTATTGGTTTCTTGGGGCCCACCTTGGATGGATCCTAGCTAAGACTAGACGATATCGACCACCAATCTTGGGCCCTTCTTCATTTGATTGTGGACTGTTGTTTGATTAAATACTTTTCAATGCTTATTTAAACACAAATTTCGGATTATCATATTGCGTTGGTGGGGCCTAACAATCCAATGGTCTGGATCACTGAAGCATCTACCCCCACTTGTATAAAATGAAAACTTTCAGTATAGTCTGAGTTCTAAATGATATAAGTTCTTTGTGTGGGGCCCACTGGGTTATACGTCCAATATCCAACCCGTCTATCCTGGTCGGCCCACTGTAAAAGTTTGGACACCAAAGAAAGATGCCGATCCAACTGGACTCAGATTTGGTAGTGGCCCCTCCAGTACCAAACGTGAGTAATGGTCAGTGCTGGAAAAGCTCAGTGGGAGCCACCATGATATGTACCTGTGTTTGATCCATTCCGTCCGTCCATTTTTCCAGCATGAGCCTAAAACTGAGTCAGATCCAAATCTCAGGTGGACCACACCACAGGAGTGGTGATTGAACACCCACCAGTAAATATTTGTATTTTACCTTCATCTAGTTAATTGATATTTGTATTTTACCTCCATCTAGGTTTCGATGACCTAATCAACAGGTTGGTACAGTGGGCCCTATAAAGTTTTGGTGGGCGTTCAATCACCACTGTTTATTGTGGTGTGATCCACTTGAGGATCTACATCATTTTTATTTTTATTTTTGTCTCATGACTTAAAATGATCTGGAAAGATGGATGGATGGCATGGATAAAACGCATACATCATAGTATATATCATAGCATGGACGAGCACCAGCGTCAGTGGAGGGCTGACTACCGAGTCCGAGTACAATACGAGAGATTTTTGGATGGTTGTCCACTATCTTCTGTGATGGGGTTTACCATGTATATGTTCTATATAAACCATCCAATCCATGCATTACGTTGAAACTAACAACTATGATGGGATGCCCCAAAAACCAATCCTATTCAATTATTCGGTGGGCGACATTTTAGAGAACTGTGGACAGCCATCCAGCCAACATGATGGTTGGATGGGCCTCTATTGGGCTACCAACCTTCTTAGTAATGCTTGACAGGATGCATGTGGACAGTTTTTTTTTTTTTTTTTTTTTTTTTTTTTTGTTTGTTGAAAGACCGGGTGTCACGTGCCTGATTTAGTAGTAACAATTAAAAGATAATGATGGAGATTAGCGACATAATCCATGCATCTGTACTTAACATAACAATATAAAATAATAATTAAAAAAGGAAGGTATTATCCTTCTCTGATTTCTACTATTTTGACCTTTTCCAAATTACCCACGTCTTAGGTTAAAGATAAGAACCAATCAAATCAACGGCATTGCGTCTCTGTCTCCCTCTCTCTCTCTCTCTCTCTCTCTCTCTCTCCTTCATGTATCTTGTCACATCCCGATAAACAAATCGTCTGGTCCTGATTAGCAGGTAGAAAAGAAGTCATTTGATATTCTGGCAGATGTAATACTCGATACGCAGCCACTCAAAAAATTCTAAACGTGCCAGGTGTCAATGGGCCGGGTCGGGCCTGCAAAATCAGAATTTTGAATAGGCTAAACCTGACGGCCCGGCCAGAAACAATTCAAAATCTGGCCACGACCAAACCCAGGCTCGGCCCGTTGACAGCCATGCCCATGCTAAAGCCTATTTGTTTCACTTTGGAACCCTTTTAACTATAGAGCCCACCTCATGCATTCATCGTTTATCCACACGGTTCATATGTTTTGCTAGCTTAGTTTATGATGTGGTCCCAAAAATGAAGACGATACAAATTTTAGGTGGACCACACCATAGGAATAGTGGTCATTGAATGCCCACCATTGAAAAGTTCCTATGGTCCACAGCAATGTTTGTTGACCATCCAACCTGTTGATAATTTCAAACAGACCTGGATGAAAGGAAAAGAATAACATCTTGATCCAAAACTTTTATGGCACATAAAAGGTTTTTAATTGTCTATAAGCACACTTTCTTGTAGTGTGGTCCACCTGAAATTTATATTTGCTTCATTTTTGGTGTCACATCTTAAAATAAGTTTTTAAAACAGATGGACGGCATGGATATACAGTGAATTCATCGAAGTGGGTCCTACGGTCACGTCGCAGCTAAGTCGCTCCCTGTGTGCTTAGCTCTAGGTACCTCCCTGCGTTACTTTCTCATATATGGGAAATGAGCTAAAGGAATCCATGCCATCCATCAGGTGCAACACTCCCTATTTATCCTTCATCCCAAAAATCATATTGATTCAAGATTGATGTGGACCACCCAAAACAATTATACCTAAAACCTCTAAATTCACATGGTGTGGTACACCTGAGCTTTGGAATACGTTAAGTTTAGGATAATTCTTTTTTCCTAACAAGGCACATCACACGAATGGATTGGATGGCATATAAAGGGCATGGCTTGGGTGGATCCCAATCTGTTGGGTCTACTGTGATATATGTGCCTTACATCCATGCTATCCATCCTTTTTGCTAGCTCCTTTCAGGATATATGACCAAAGTAAAAATAAAAATGAAGCGCATCCAAATCATAGGTGGAGTAAACTACATGTAACAATGGTAATTGAATACTAACAATTAAAAAGTCCTCGTGGGCCACAAAATGTTCATTTGCTATCCAACTTGTTGATAAGATCACAAAGATCTGAATTAAGGAACTACAACAATATTAGCTAGATTCGAAACTTTTGTAGGCCATGAGAAATTTTTAATGGTTAATCATTACTGTTTCATGTAATATGGTCTTCTTAAAATTTAAATTTGCTCCACTTTTGGGATCATGCCCTAAAATAAGCCGCCAAAAAGAATAGACAATGTGAGTGTAAGGAACATACATCGTAATGTGCCTCACAGTCATGGATCCACCCACCTTAGTGGACCAAGAAATCCACCGAAGCCACGCGAGCATATGAGCACTCCTTTGAACCATACACAAATACACATTACTAATGTGAGTATTTTATCCCAAGTGTTTCTTATGTTGTAGCCTATTTGAGTATCGAGTTATTATGATTCGTGTATGATTTGAGTGAAATTGCAGCCTGAATGATTATTAGGCTTCATGATCATAGCTTTCAATTTGCAAAAGTAACCCTAATTTCATCATCAAGGTCCTCAATTTACAAAAGTAAACCCGGTAGATGGCTAGCGTGCAGTACATACGCACGCTTTTTTAACTAAAAAGACTGCATCGGGTCAACTAAGGTAAGGCACATGCGGAAGACCTTACTTGCACTACTTGATCACTGAGGTGGACAAACATGCATCACATATACTCACCCCATCCACACTATGTTTTCACAGTGGATCCTAAAAGTCAGTCTAATACAAGAGTTAGGTGGGCCAGACTGTAGGTGTAAAACCATGTCTACGACCTTTAAATTCACATGACTTACTCTAGTCTTCGAATGTCCTAATCTTCGGAAAATACATTCATCCTGATATGGCTAGTGCTATGAGTGGATTTGATTTTATAACATTTATACACCATGGTGGGTCACATCTCAAATTCCACCATGAATGGTGGGACTTCCCATCTTACCTGTTTCCGACGGTGTAGCCTACCTGATGATTTTTGGCCCCTATTAGGTTGGCACACCTTATGGATGGTGTGGATCTCATCTACACTAAAGTCATTCTGTCCATGTCAGCACGTGGAAGTCATGCTGGCCGTGTGCCTACGAAAGTCACGCCAACGTTTTCTTTTAACTAAGTCACGATCCTAAAGTCAGATTGGTTGAACAGTTCTAACCTGTGATTGGTAGAATAGTCGGTTGGATCATTTCATTTCCACCGCCAAATAAATGTCCACCAGTGATAATTAGGTGATTATGGAGGTGGGGTTTTTGTTTGATGATACGTCTAAGCTGGGTTCCACAATTTAAACAGTGTAATGACTGTTGCCCGAGTATCAAAGTCAGTAGAAGTCCTGACTTTTATCTGTGATGGAAACCTTAGTCTTAAAAGGAGAAAATTATAATATAAAAGGAGGTAAATATCTTTAGTTTTCTTTTGTCCAATGGGGCTACTCATGATCAAAAGGTTAGGATTGTTCAGTCAAAGTTTTGTACTTCACTCCATCTCCAATGGGTCCCAGATTTGAAATGTATGGCTAGATGTGAATGTACTAGACCTTTGCGTCCCATCCACCTAGGGTTGCAGGAATCCCCTGAAATCCTAGGCTCTTTTGAACGTGCCTAATTCTTAAAGATCACTGCCTAACATGGGCTGGCACAATTGGTAAATGGAGTAGATATAACACAACATCTTGGTGGACTGGAGTTAATGTGAATTGGCTATGCCCCACCTCATCTCCTTTCTCTCTTGACAGGATTTCATTGTACTATAAGTTACTATTAGAGATGGGCCCATACAAAGCACGTTTGAAAGTTGATCATCCACTGAGTTTTATTTCCTACAGTGATTTACCATCCAATCAAATCCTGACATCTCAAGAATATAGGGAGGTTACTCCAAACAAAGGTAATATATATCCAATCAGCATCCAATCAGCATCCCGTCACGTATAGATGGCTATACCTTGTTGGTGTCATTCTTTATCTTTATTTTCTCCAATATCACATGGTTGATTTATATTTTTTTACTATAAGAAGAAAATTCGGAATGAGAGTTTGTCTTATCCCCCAACTAGGTTTTATTTGGACAGCTGCATCCTGACGGTACTCATGACAAGCATGTTTGGTGATTGAGATTGTTGACTTGGTGGACCATGCGCTAATTTTACGGCAAAGAAAGTGAACACTGGTAAGTACCACTTGTGCAATTTTGGTTGGGCCCAACCTCAACTTGAGTGGCCTGGTTGGGTTGGATTGGTCTTGGGTTGAAAATTCGCCTTTTGACCCTCAAATGAGCTGAACTTAGGTTAAAACATGACTTTATTTGTGGTGAAAAAAAGGAAAAAGAAAAACTCAGGTTTTACGAGGAGTTATTGTCTTCTCATCATGCATGAACTATAACCTAGGAAAGAGATAAGTGAATGAAAGTCTCTTAAAAGATGATTTTCTCTTCCATTGCTTCTCCTGTAGTTTCTAACAATGGTAAACACCTCTCTTCTTATTTTGATTATTTTAAACATCTTCCCTCTGTTTGCAACCCTAAAAGGCATTGATAATGTCTCTGATCTTTAAAAAACACAAAAGATCAAAACGCTAAGTTCAAATGTTGGGCCTCACCTTGCTCATATACATGGCATGTAAGTTAATTAGGAGGGTGGGAAGGCCTTGTTGAACACAGATAGCCTGCAAGCAGGAAGTGTAATGTAAAAGCCAGTAGCCTACAACTTGTAGTCTGAACATAGATAGCCTACAACCTCAATTGCATGAAAAATTTTAAAATCCTAAACCATTTGGATTGTGAATCAGAATCATAGAGTAAGGTAAAAGCAACATCATTATGATTTTATGATATTTGTTTAACCACGTTTGTTTCCCAATCAAATGCAAATGTAATTGAAGATAAATAATTTATAATCATTACAAATTTTTGTGAATTTATTATTATTATTATACAAACACACATATCATTTTTGTTATTAACTTGACATTTCACCAATATAAAAGTATTATCATTATAATTTTACTACACCTAACTAAAAAACAAGAGTTACTGGTCAAAATACCTTGGCCTTCATATTGTAATTTGTAATTATATGCTTATAAGACTTTAATAATACAACTTGCAATTTAAACCATCCCTAATATAGCCCAATAAAAGAGCATCAAGTGAATAATTTAAATGTAGTCCTTGCACCAAAAAGTCAAAACAAAGAGCGTATTTCACCGTGAGATGACAATAGCATAAATATTATGATGATAAACTGACTTAATACACTGTAGCATAATGAATTACTTTTACTTTCTCTAAAATAGAAATCCATATTTCAATAATTCTCATAAAAATTATAAATTAATTATTATTAATTTATTTCTTCTTTTTGTTTTCTTTATATTATCCAAACATGCCACGAGTGAAATAATTCTCTCTTTCTGGATGGATAAGGTTACAGGAGAATAGCAAGAATGAGAGATGCAGAGAAAGTTCTCTATCCAACCACCGATGATGATGGGCCAAATGAATGAAAGGTCCTGATTAATATACACCAACCATATTGAAACACGTAGTCTACGTCATTAGAATCAGGAATGAATGACCTTTCATCCTTTCCTCTCTTTTGTCTCTTTCATCAGTCAAAAGCCAACATTCATTCATTCACTGTCCAATGCCATCTCCATCCCTTCACGTTATTCCACGTATTCTCTCTGCACACGCAAAAAAACCGGCGTCCTCGAAGCCCTCTCTCCCTCCATCTCTCTGAACTTTTTTCAAAATAAAAATTAAAAAAAACAAAAAAAAAAACTAGAGAAAGGACATTTTGGTCATTAATGCAACGTGAGTTGCTGTCCAGGCATCGAGATGAACGTCATCATCGTTGGTTGCGCAGCAATTCCCATCATTCCCTTAAATAGACGAAGATTGAAGAAGGGAGACAAAAGGAATTTACAGCCTCTAAAACTCCTCACATTCCTTTGGACTCTTCTACCCCTTTCTCACCTCCTGTCGCCCTCTTCTGTCATTCCTCCTTCCTACCTCTTTCCGGACATCTCCTTTCCTTTCCTCGACTTTCGTGACGTGCCATCTCATCCGCTCCTGCAACCACCCCCTTTTTTTTTTTCTTCTTTCCCTTGCTTGCTACGCACGGTAATCTGCAGCCATCTCCCATCCGTCCCCTCTACTCTCTCTCTCTCTCTCTCTCTCTCTCTCTCTCTCTCTCTCTCTCTCTCTCTCTCTCTTCTTCACACATCTGTCCGTTGAAAACTCATTTCATTTGGTGATTTGATAGGCTGTGGGGCCCATGACTTGAGGGTTTTGCTTTTACGTGGATGTATGGCACTTGGAAATCTTCCTGGCCGTTGTTACAATGGCCCCACCTTGGATTTCTCCTGAAATAAAATATTAAAATTTCTTATTATAAATTAATAAACAATTTTACGTTTCTCTTACTTAAACACGTGGCATAAATGGATGAAATTAGAATATTCAATTTAATATAGACAGAATGCCCATTCAAACACTCAAATGTTTTTAGGGGGGGATGGCCCACTTATCACATGATTAGGATAGTCTGATCAAAATTCGGCTAGAGGCCAATCGACGGCTGAGAAAATGACTCCCTTTAATTTACATATGATGAGTTTTAGCTGTACCTACTAATCCAACGGTTAGGATTTCGGCATCCTATTTAGACTGGGCCCATCATAGCATCGTTTGAATCTGGAAAACACGACAAGTTGAAAAAAGGGAGTCTATTAATTACAGATGCTCTTGGATCTGGTCAACATGGTATAATGAGGAAAAGATTGATACTCTGATGGATATGACTGTCCATGCGCATGCATGTATCTTATTCCAAAAGATCTAAATGGTGGGCCCCAGTTAGATGGGGAATGGCCCTGAAATCAGATCCATGAGGTGATCTTAACCTATAACCATGTAAATTTCGTTCGTTGATTCTGGACCAGTGGTTATTTTTTCGTTTGAACCGTTGATTTCATGGATATAAATGGGATAATTAGGACCATTCACGTGGGACTATGATTTGGACAGTTTAGATTTATTTGTCGGTTTTGGGCGTAATACAGTCGTTCGTAGTTCTCATGCCGTGACAACGCGGAGATCACGTGATATCTGGTGACAGAGAACGAAAATGGAGAAAATGGATGTGTCGCCATTCGATTTGTACGGTGAGAAGTGATCTTTATCCATCGACCAGCGGGTCCCACAGTTTATGGACGATGCAATATTCCCTCAGATTGGAAGATCCTAACCCTCCGATTAATGGATGATGTAAGCATATGTTCAAACAAAAAGTTGATGATTACGCATTAAGATTTGACGGTTGGATCATCCATATGTACGGCGAATAAGGATGGGGCACTATTTAGGCGAAGTGGGTCCTCTTAGAATGCCAGCGGACGATCCCAGCCGTAGAAAGCCTCTCTTATTCAATGTGGTTCATTTTTTTATTTTTTATTTTTTTTCTGAACACCCATTTGAAAGCTATCCATCATGTGGTTAGGATTGCTTGAGATGTGTGATTTTCGCGAAAATGGTCCACCCATGGTCGAGACTAATTGTATTGGACTCGTTGCAGTCTTAAACCATGGTGCACATGGAAATTATTAATTGAGATTGTTCAGACATTGGGCCCTAATCAAAGTGTTTTTTTTTGTTTTTTTTTTTTTTTCAAAAATCAAACTATTTGACAACCCATTTATCAATTTCCTTAATTTTGACCATTAATTATTTCCATTTTCTACCATTTATTTAGTAGCCACCCATCATTTGTATAGAAATGTTTAAAGGGTGTAAGTTTTTCTATGTTTTTGTCGCTAACTACTCAAAACATCATAAACATATCGAGCCAGGGTTACACCATCTAATTTTTGTTGGGCTCATCATATTGTCCATGTAGCATCCACTCCATCTACTGGGTTTAGCTGTTTGTGTGTTTCCGAAAGTGCTTAGCTAGAAAATTTTCTTTTTATAGTTGTGGTATTAGCTTCACTAAAAAATAAGGAGCTTTCTTCTGCATAGGAAATTAGGCTAGTACATAAACACAATGTACAAGTTCTCTCTCTCATTCACTTCTTGAATAAAGTAAATTTGTTTTTATTTCTCTTTACACTCTCTTTTGTATTTTGATTATCTTTGCAATGCAGGGATGGATGTGACGAGGTTGGTCATCGTCTTCCTTGAGGGATAATTACTCTGAATTCATGGAGCTTCTCTAGACTCCTCACATAGGTTCCACAAATCCATGAGAAAAATAGAAATAAATTCTAATAAAATTGAAAATAAATTGATTGATGATTAAAAAAAAAAAGAAGTGAATTTACAATCCTTTAAATAGTGACATCAAATATAGGAAGAAGTTTCAAAATTAAACTCCAACTCAAACTCCCTAAAAAATGTGACTTACTATGAATAGTAAACTTACTATTTATAGACAATAATGATTTCTACTAGATTTCATGTTTTTCAGCCAAAAATAGTAACTGTCCAATTTGGACTAATCATGTTATTCTCCTAAATTTTCTAAGCCCTTTTGATGTTGGGGACGACTCCTAAAACTCAACGGATCAAAAGTTTTGATCGAACTAAAACTTACCATAAATAGTAAATACAAAAATAAAATGGAATTTCGAACGATTTGATGGAATCTCACAAATCCGGAGTGGGCAACCTAGCATAGTGGGTTGGTTGGCTAAAGTAGTTTCTCCTACCCCAAAATCATATATTATATGTCAAAATTTCTCATTCTGATTTGCGAGATATGCTTGTTTTAAAATTCTGATGGTCCTAATTACTTCGGCCTTCAAATGAGCCTTCTTTGGTCCATCTTTGCCAAGAAAGTATCATTAACCTGCTCTACATCACTTTGGATGCCAAGACCATTCTTTCCATAACCTTCTTGTATGATTTTCTACAGGTCCAAGTTAAAGGTGGCTCGTGGTATCAAATTACGTCGGGTGCTACTAGGTTTGAGTAAACTCAGGCGAGCCAATGTGGTCGCATCATTCATATGCAATATAGTCAATTCTATAGACCATATACTCCACCATGCTGTACAGGTAGAGCATTGAATGTTCGGAAGAACTGCAAACAAAGAGTTGTTGAAAAAATGGAGATGGGGATGCTGTTCATTTTTAAAATTAGAAGTCATGAGATATGGATATGGACAAGGAGATAGGTTGAATTATTAATCCAGCCTTTCCATCTATTGGGTCCTAATAAAAATGGCTTATTTTTTAAAAAATAAAAACCTATCTAACAACACATCTATCAAATTCTTTTTGACCACATATTTGTTTTATACTACTTATTTAGCATCCAACAATCAGTTGGATATAAATGTTTAATGCGTGTAAGTTTTTATGCTTTTTTAATTTGTTGTTGGAAACGTACTGAAAATTTCTAAATTAGGTGATGTAGCCGAGGGTTACACCTTCCAATTTATTATTATTATTATTATTATTATTATTATTTTTGAAGGAAAAGATTATATTCAATTGGGAAGCACATAGGCTTCATAGCAGGAACAATTTTAGGCAGGGCCCTACGACAAAAAGAGCTAGGGCCCTCCTATCATATGAGAAACAAAGCAAAATAAAGTTAGACTTCCCGAAGGTTGCCTAGGCCTACTTTATCCAGAAAGAGAAGGCCCCGCTCAACTGCTAGGAAATCGGCAAAGGAGTTGAAAAAAAGGTTCATCTGGCTTTCACTACCCCTATGGGTGAGGCTATCTGCAATGGAATTAGTCTCTCTAGGTGTGTGGGAGATCTGGACCTCCGTGTTACGCTTGAGGGCCTCGATTCTGGCCTTCCAGTACCACATGGGCCAAGAAGGATTGTTGATGTTAGAGGGGCCTTCACCACCGTAGTAGAGTCGCTAGCCACCTCCACTCTGCTATAACCGAGGCGATCACACAGGGCTCACCCATCAACAATTGCCCTTATTTCAGCTCTGGGATCGGACTAGAAGCGGTAGCCATTGGAGAAGGCAAATAGGGTTTCCCCTTTCCAGTTTCTCCCTATTCCACCCCCTCTAGATGACCCATCCACGTTAAGCTTGATTCACCCCTATTTGGGTCTATCCTATTTGACAATTTCAATTTGGGGTAGCTTGGGAGTATGCATTTTGATACCCAAAAATTGAGCGATTGGATCCATGCTCTTGTAAGCTGATGAGAGCGATCCAGGCTTGAATCCCCTTCCAATATCTACAGGGACCATCATGTTGTGTATGCGTCATCCACTCCATCCATCGGGGCCAAAACTTAGTCCTGTCCACCACTCAAGTGGGTCACAACACGGGCAACGATGGGGATAGGAAACACACCAAGAAACTTCCTAGATGCTGTGTGGCCCATCATAGATTTTATATGCCATCCAACCCGTCCAGTTTACCTTTGGAATGAGCTACTTCTGGAATAGGCTCATGGAGTGGATATTAAAAACACAAAAACCCAATAGATCTCGGGTATTATGGCCAGTGCTATGACATTCATGATTGTAGAGGATTTTAATTTATTGCGTTGCAAGCACGTCTCTCTCTCATAAAAACCAAAAGGAGAGAAGAAAAAATTCCTATGGACTAGGAGAATGAAAAGACAAAAGGAGAGTATATTAGACATTGGCATGTCTAAAAGTCAATTTCTTCGCCATCACGTTATAATTGTTTTAGACGAGGAGGGAATTTCACGTAGAAACTACACATATACCTACTTAGAAAATTAGTGCAAGATTCAAGTGGTTTGGTAGGTGGCTACTTGCACCATTAGGGAAGTGTATGGCCCAAAGGACCATATTGTCTAAATCATGTGTGTTGCTGTGGATGGTCTATTGAGATAAGATGATCTCAACCGTCCGATTGATGGTCAACAAAATGATAAGAAAGCAAATAGTCAGTAATACCAACACTTCAGTGGTTGCAACCAAAATACCAATTAAATGCGACGATTCTAGTCCTCATTGCCACAATGAATTAGTTGATGGAGTTCACATTGAGGAAGTCTTTGGTAAGATGGAAATGGAATGAGATGATGCCAACCGTCCCATCGTAAATCTGTCTAAACTTTTGACCATAGCACATACATGTTTGGTCCACCGGACGAATGATCTGATCTTACTAACTAAAATGAAGAAAAAAAAAGGCGAGAGAGAGCAATAAAGAATACATATTGTATAGAGAGAATTCAAAACTTCAAATAAGATATGAAAGTTTAGATAAGGATTAGCTTTTTAGGGATGTGTGGTAATTGGTTATAATAACTGTGTAGAGGAAATGGGAGGTCGGACTATGTTTAGGCTGGGTGTATATAAGGGAGAGAAAAAAAGGAGAGGAATTAAAAGGAAAGATAAGATTAAAAAAAAAGCATGACAGCTTCTCTCCGAAAGTCACTTTCTTACCGTGTGCTTAAAGAAGCCTTTGAATAAAAGAGGAAAACATGGGAAGATATGTATATGATTAGTGAGAAAAAATATGAAAGCTTGTTCACTTATAGAGGATAGTGGCTTATTTATTATTATTAATAGAATAAGATTCATCAATCTAATAACCTATGATCTAATTGAAGTTGTGGTCAGTGATAAAAATGGAATGGTGGAACAAGATCGTAACTGACCCCATTTATGATTCATTTTGATTGGCATTTCTGTCAGTTCTGTGTAAAATTAGTCTCACATGGGATCCAAGTGGACCATTTACTAGATGGATGGCCCCAACTGATAAGTTAACCTTCTTTGCGCAATACGATGAAATGACTTTATCTTATTGTGGTGAATCATCTTTACGTTATCTATTTTTCCTTGATAAAATAAGACCTTATGGTCCTTTTATTTCAAAGTCTTCTCCATGAGGTTATTTGTATTTCATATTTAAAGATTTATTTGGAAGCAAGTAAAGTTTTGTCCTGATCAAGCTAATTGGGTCAAGCTGATTTGAATTCGGTTAATCAATTTAATTGGTCTAGACTAACTTAGATTGCTGTTATTCATCAAGCAAATGAGATAAGGAAAACAGTGACACATAGCACATGTGCACACTTCTAACTTTTCATAAATAACACACAAGGTTCTTAAAAATGCATTGAGTCACATGCGACAAATGTAGGGTGGTTGAGGATGTACAATAGCACATGTAGGAAACTTGGTGATTCATAGCATAAGCAGTGCACGAACAACTAAGTACATGTGGCATGCAACAAATGGAGGGCTGGCAAATTTTCGGAGATTAAAGCTAAGATTGTAGCACTTGTGTTGCACATGTGGCGTCAACTGATAAAAATAAAATACAGTATAACTAGAAGAAATAGATCAATTGTATTAAGTGGATACCTCTCTGGTAATCAAACTAAAGATCAGATGGCCCTTTCTTTTTGGGGCCTTTATTCTATGGACCAAAACATGTATAGGGCAACTTTCACAGTACCATTGCTGTTGCTAGTAATTGTATTAACTGATCTTGTTGCCATTTTTGTGCCACCAACAAACAGGTAAGAAACCACAACATACATAATTTACTTTAGAAAGAACAAAAAAAAAAAAAAAAAAAAAAAAAAAAAAAAAAAACCAACAGGAGGCAGCTGAGGGGAATTTTAGAAACCTCAATCCATATGACACTGATTTCTCAATATTAACCATCAACAAGTCACTACAAAACTTATGACAGGATCGAGTGGTCTTTCCTCTCTAGGGTGCTCTCTCGTGATAATGCCCTCCTGATGGCTTGCCCCTCCATCCAAGAAGTTCGCAAAGCGGTGATGGCTCTTCAGCCGGATGGGGCCCCTAGCTCGGATGGTTTTTCTGGAGGGTTTTTCACGTCCTGTTGGGATATTATTTGCCACGACCTCCTAGCCGCAACCAAGGTGTTCTTCGAGGGGAGCCGCTTGCCTCGGGCATTTACTTCCTCTCTCATTTGCCTCATTCCCAAAGGAAAATCCCGTAAGTCTTTTACCAACTTCCGTCCAATTAGCCTGTGTAACTGTATCTACAAGATCATGGCCAATATAGTTGCCCATCGGTTGGCCAAGGTGCTCTCAAAGCTTATTTCCAAGGAGCAAGGCACTTTCGTTAGAGGGAGATCTATTGCGGAGAGCATAGCTCTAGCTCAGGAGGTCCTCAGGGAGATAAATAGAAAAGTCCGAGGAGGAAACATTGTGCTGAAACTGGATATGGAGAAAGCGTATGACAGGATCGAGTGGTCTTTCCTCTCTAGGGTGCTCTCCCGTTTCGGCTTCGATGCGGCTAGGATTAGAATGGTCGAGCGGTGCTTCTCCAACCGCTGGTTTTCCATTCAGGTCAACGGAGTGTCTGAGGGTTTCTTCAAATCTACTCGTGGGCTGCGGCAAGGGGATCCTCTGTCCCCCAGCCTGTTTATTCTCTTCGCTGAGGTGATTAGCAGAGGATTTTTAGATCTGATGGACAATGAGCCAGACATGTGGCCTATCAGCTGGGGAGAAACGCTCCACGTGTTTCCTATTTACTTTATGCGGACGACACGCTTCTATTCTTGAACGGGGGGATCAAATCAGTCCGAAAGGTTCAATCTCTTCTTATTAATGGGTTTCTGGTTAGCAAATCAATCTACAGAAAAGTACCGTGCACTGGTCCTCCCTCCTATTAGCAACCAGAGCTGGCAACATTCAAAGGTTGCTAGGTATGGGCATTAGGCCAGTAAATCTTGTTTATCTTGGGGTACCTATTGCTGCAGGTAGAGTTAAAAGTTTTGATTTCCATTCTCTCATCGACAGAGTTGACAATCGGATCAACGACTGGAAGTCCAAGTGCCTCTCACAGGCCGGTAGGGCCACGTTGATTGCTCATGTGCTATCCTCTATTCCTATTCATAGCATAGTAGCCTCGGTTGTCTCGTCTCTTAATCTCAAATCTTTAGAATCCCGATTCGCATCCTTTTTCTGGGGTTGGAAAGACGGAAAGAAGAAATTTCATTGAAAAAAATGGACTGATTTAGCTCGCCCAAAATAAGAAGGTGGGTTGGGGATCAGAAGATTGTCGGAAGTCATGCTTGCCCTCCGCCTCAAGCTCGCCTGGGGTGTGAAGTATAATCAGCAGCAGAGTATGTGGGCTCACTTCATGTCCTCTGTCCACAGGCAAGACTTACAGCCCGCGGGTCCTCATCTCAAGTCGAAGCGGGCCTCCCCTCTGTGGAAAAAAAATCAGATCGTTATTCCCTTTCTTGGACTCCAAAGTTCAGTGGATGATTGGAAGTGGCGAGTGTAGTTTTTGGTTGTCCAACTGGACCAGCCATGGGCCCCTCATCCAGCGGACCTCCTAGCCTATTCTAGCTTACATTGCGACGCTCCGGGTCTGGGATTGCCTAGGGCAAGGCGGCCCTCTTCCTCCAACATCGGTATTTAATTTCCTCCCCCAAGAGATGATTAATGTAATCTTCCACGGGGGGTTCTGCATCTCGGATGGTCTGGACATCCCTTGCTGGCCCTTCCATCCTTCTGTCCAGTTTTCAGTTAAATCTGCCTATGTAGAAAGCAGGCCCCGCAGACCGTCAGTGTTCTGGTGCAAAAAATTGTGGTCTTCCTGCCTGCCGCCTAAGATCTCCTTGCTGGCTTAGAAAGTCCTCCACAATGTAGTCCCCTTGGAGTGCTCCATCCAATCCAAAGGCATTCACCTTGCGTCTCGCTGCGTATGCTGTGACAATATCTCTCCGCAAGGGCCCTCTATGGAATCCATCAGCCATATTTTCTTATCCAACCCCCATGCGAAAGTCATTTGGTCTCTGTTCGCAGGTATTTTCAACAAATCCCACCTTGGTGGTCCCTCCATTGCTGACCGGCTTTCGCTTTGGTGGAACGGTTCCCCTTCCCTCTGAGGCTAGGCCAGTACCTTTTGCAATTTAGTGCCCGAGATTATTCTTTGGGAGCTGTGGAAAGGGAGAAATCAAGGTAAGTTTGATGGCAATCCCCTTGCGATTCAAGTTCAGGTTGCCCGTATTAAAGGGTGGATTTCCAGCCTATCCATCTCAGCAGATCACGCCTATTCTCCTTCGATTGGCAGCAACCGCGCTCTCCTTGTTGAACTTTCGGCATGCTTCGGCGTCCTCTCCTTCAGGCCCGATCCAGGTTATTAGGTGGGAAAAACCTTCCCCAGCCTAGGTGAAAATTAATGTTGACAGTTCTGCTAGGGGTAATCCAGGTTTGGCTGGCAGTGGAGGTATCTGTAGAAACAAGAAGGGTGACTTCCTTTACGGGTTCTATGCCGACTTCGAGAACGGATCCAACATTCAGGTCGAGATAAGGGCCATTCATGACGGTTTATTCCATTGCTTGAGTAGGGGCTTCTCCAAAATTATTGTCGAATCAGACTCTTTGTTAGTGATCTCCCCACTACAAAAAAAAAAGGGTTTTTAGCGACGAAACTTTTAGCGACGAAACTAATTTTCGTCGCCAAAAGTCACTTTTAGCGACGAAATAAATTTTCGTCGCTAAAAGTGAGCTTTTAGCGACGAAACTTTTAGCGACGAAAATTTTTATAGCTAAAAATAGTGCATTAGACTTTTAGCAATGAAAATTTTCGTTGCTAAATACTCCAAACATTTTTAACCGAAGTGGAATAAATTTCTTTTAGTTGCGAAAATTTTCGCAGCTAAAAATACTGTATGAGACCTTTAGCGACAAAAATTTTCGTCGCTAAAGAGTTGGAACATTTTCTTAAACTTTTACGGCGAAAATTTTCGTTGCTAGAAGTCTTGTACTGTACAAGACTTTTAGCGACGAAAAGTTTCGCTACTAAAAGTCTTGTACTTTACAAGACTTCTAGCAGCAAAAATTTTCACTGCTAAAAATAAATTAACATATCTTTTAGCGACGAAAATTTTCGTCACCGAAGGTTTCTTTTTTAAAAAAAAATATTCCAGTTCAAAATCGGTACAAAATTTCTGATATACACCTGTTAACATTATATTTCATCATATTCATCCTGATATAAACATTTCATTATATTCACTACATAAACTTTTAGCGGCGAAAATTTTCGTCGCTAAAAAACACTATTCAAAACTTTTAGTAGCGAAACTTTTCGCGACTAAAAATTTTCAAAATATTTCTGTTTTTAGCAGCGAAAATTTTCGCTACTAAAACTAAACTAGCATATCTTTTAGTGACGAAAATTTTCGTCGCCAAAAGTTTCTTTTTTTAAAAAATATTCTAGCTTAAAATCTGTACAAAATTCCTGATATACATCAGTTAACAATATATTCCATCATATTCACATTCACATCCATCTAAACCCAAACTACATAAAGTTTTAGCGGTGAAAATGTTCGTCGCTAAAAAATACTATACAAGACTTTTAGCAGCGAAAATTTTCGCTGCTAAAAATAAACTGACATATCTTTTAACAACGAAAATTTTCGTCGCCAAAAGTTTCTTTTAAAAAAAAATATTCCAGCTCAAAATCCGTACAAAATTCCTGATATACATCGGTTAACAATATATTCCAATCCAGTTGGAAATGAAGATACTGGTTGGCCTAGATTAAAAGGATGCAGGATGCAGGAGAAGTTAAATTTCAGCATGTTTTCAAGGAAGGAAACTGCCCTGCGGACTGTTTGGCCAGGTTGGGTAGCGGATTGCAATCTTTCGCCATTCTTGTTCATTTCAACGACCTCCCAAGAGAAGTGAAGGGCAGGATGTTTCTAGATAGATTGAGCCTGGGTGCTCTTAGGTTATGATTTCTTGTCTTTGCTCCGTTGTTTGTCTCGTTGCCTTTTCTGTTTTCGGCCTCACGATAGGCTCGGGATAGGCTGTGTGCCTATCGAGCCCAAATGTAAAGCGGCTGTAAATTCTGATTTTGATCAATGAAATTCCTTTTGTTTTAAAAAAAAGGTGATTCGTTGACAAAAAAAAGTCACTACAAAACTTGCTGCCGAGGTTAGTTCAGTTAAAGACAACTAGATCCATTGTAACAACTCTCTGACTATTGATTTGACACAATAAAGAAAGGGCGACTCAAAAGTCAAGTGAGTCGACTCGACACAGTGAGGTTTTAAGTTGAGTTTATAGTATACTCGTTATGGACATATACTATGTATTTAAGCGGAGGAACCGCTAGATTTTCTACAGAAAACCCTAAACATATGAACAACTGTAAGAGAGGAAGAAGTCCTACGAAAGAGGAACCCCTGCTGAAAAGTTTTCTACCACTTTTCTTGTAAATTTTTTATTTCCTCTATCTAAAATCTGTAGATCAACTAATGAACGTGGTGGGTTGGTACTACGCTCATCGGTTTGATTTATAGAGAAGTTTTGATAAAAGAGAATTATATTTTCAACTAGATCCGGTATTATGGGAGATCGACCATGGAGAATTTAGTCGGATCAATTTGGGAGAATTTGAATGTATCTCCTCCCGCCAATGCTAGAGTAAATTCTCCATTAGAAGGCACATATGCATCGAAGATGTCACCCATGATAGGGAGACCTGCTATGCAAAATAGATCCCAAAGAGTGATGCTCATTTCACTTGAAGGAAGATGAAATGAATTGGTGATCGGAGACCAATGGTTAAGAAAGCCCCTGAAAATAGCAGCATCCACATGGAAATGTGGCTATGATAGCATCTGAAAGAGAAATCTGCTCTAGAATAGTAATATGCTTATGAGCAACAGCACGAGCCCAGGCACTATAGTAGTTGCGAAAAAACAGGAGTCCTGTAGTCAAGAAGTTCTCCGTGTTCCAAGGCAACCTTTCAGAGAAGAACAATTGCTGAGCTGTCTCAAAATAATGGGTGAGGAAAGATTAAAGAGGAGCATAATGTGGCCGCAAAAGTCTTAGCTTATGAATTTTGCCCGCTCTTTGGAAGTGTCCATTCTCTTCCAGATATCCTGTCAAGATCCTGGGTTCTTCCCAACCCAATTGTCTGGAGAGACAAGAATGTTTTGACGGTCAAAAGGTTCACTACGTAGAATTGACCAATGACGTTGCAAATTGAGGGGAATAGTAGTTTGATCACTGGTGAAGGGGTTATGAAGATCCAAAATTTCTTCATGAATTTCTACATGTACAGGAGTGGTAAAGATGTCTTGAAGAGGACGGATCGTTCTTACTTTTTGCAAAAGGGGCTTGAGAACGATACATGGTAAAGAGAGTTGGATTTACGAAGAAGAAGTGTCAAAAAACTAAGGGATGCTAAGGCTAAAAGAATCCCAGAATTCGAAAATTTTTCAAGTCAGAAGAAGTCTGCGGAGGAATCAGTTACGCGGAACCATGTAAACAAAGTTCTTTACGTAGGGTAGCACCACAGTTGGGAGTCTTGCGTGAACAAGAGATTGATTGCACGGGTCTGCGGGAGTTCGATGGAGAGGCAGAGGTTCGTTACAAGCTAAAGAAGATACAGAATGAATGTAAGCTCAGGGTATTTATACATCGAGGGGTCGCGTACGGTATGCGGGTCTCGGTTGTGCGGACCCGCACAAGCCCTGTCAGGATGATTATTTTGATCCTTTTCTTCAATTTTGGGGAAAACAAAGATAGGATCAAGGGGGCATCTGTTGAGGCATAAAAAATGATGAAGAAAGGATTAAACAAAAGAAGATTAAGATATAGAAAGAAAACTGGAACAGAAGAAGAATGAAGTAACTTGATGGTGGTTTGCACGGGTCCGCGCAACCAAAATATCAATTGTGGGGGTTCGCACATCTAAATCTAGAACTGGTTCTTTGTAAAAAGATCTAAAGCATTGATAGGTGGGTCCCATGGCACCAAAATTAAGGTGCTACATGTGCGAGGGCCTATAAATACCCCCTCCCTCCTTCATTTGGACAGATTGAAGATTTTGGAGAGGAAGCAGAGCGAAGAGGATGACTGAAGGTAGAGAGAAATTTCTAGTGGTTTACGTGGGTCCGCGCAACCAGACTGCTCTACAGTCTGTAAAGCTAAGGGGCCGACATGCTGCTGAAATGGCCAGTCTCCAGATTTCTTCTGTTCAAGCTTCAAGACCAAGAAATCAGTAGAAGAGATCTATGTCATATTCCTCTTAAAGAGATGATTAAATCACAAGACGAAATGATGCCGGATTTGATATCTAACTTAGATATTTAAACTTTGTCAATTTGTACATTCTAAATAATCTATCCTAAAATTAAGAGATGTTTGAGGATGCGAATGAACCCAGTATTAATAAGATGTGATGATTATCTTTAAATACTCTCTCTTTGTTATGTTTGAATAAGATAATATCCGAAATCCAATGCATTTGTTTCTTGTTCGAAACACGTCGTACTTAGTAATTTTAACATTTCATTCCCAGTCAGCATTGGTGGTGGCCCCTTCACATTAAATTGATTAACCACGTGTTGGTGGGTACTACACACACCCTAAGGCGGTAGTCTCATGGGCCGAGGATGGTGGTCATGAGACACTATGCCCGAGCCGTCTACATACGTTGGGCCACGAGCTCCCCGTAGTGACCGTGAGCTTAATTAATTTGGCTGAGTGTAATTGAACTAATAACGAATTGGCTAATCATGCATACATGGGACATACCGGCATCTATTGCTATCGTATATGATGTACGTATTCTGTCCGACTAGATGAGTTTTCCCAGGTCGATGATTGCATGGGTGACGAGCCCACTGTCCACATGGATGAGCATCCCCGAGGCGATGATTGCATTTCACGCATACATGCATATAATAAACTGCATCTGTCATGTTTTGATTTAGCTGGATGTTTTATGTTATTTCTTGTCAATGACGGTGGTGTGTAATCTTGAGGGGAGATCACACTGAGTTGGTCACTCATTCATCAATGTTCAACCGTATAAATGATACAAGGGTAGATGGACTCACGATGGATCAGGAGGAGGCTGCGGTCGAGGAAGAGCCGTATCAGGAGGCAGCGGCATATTATAGCCTCAACCAGTAGTTTTCTTTTTTATAGTTTGTTGGAATTGTTGCATTTGAACTTGAAGTTTTATATGTGTCCCCCTAGCTGAGCAGGCCAGGATATTGTTCACATTTTGAGTAATATCTATACAATGTTTCATTCCGCTATTTGCACTTTAATTTACATATTGATTACTATTATTATTTAGTTAACTTGTGGGTTTTTGGGATGAGAGTCGTATACTTGGGTCCCGAAAATCGGGACGTTTCATTATTACTAACCAGTCAGAAATTTCAGCGACAACAATGACCCATTTTCAGAACCAGTTCAGCGCAGAAATCTGCACGCCACATCCAGAATTATTAGAGGTCATTCCTCAACTTATCTCGCAGCAGCAGAATGACTTGTTGTTGGCCCCCCTTCTCTTTTAGAAGTGCATAGCGCCGTCCACTCCATTCCTACTAACTGAGCCCTGGGTCCGGATGATTTTTCTGGAGTATTTTTCTCCTCATGTTGGGATGTGGTTTGCCATGATCTACTAAAGGCCATTATTTTTTTCTTCCAAGAAGAAAATCTCCCTAGGAAAGTCATAACCACCCTAATCAGCCTCGTTCCCAAGTCGAGTTCTCCTAAGAAGTTGTCCGATTTCCACCCTATAAGCCTCTGTAACTGTTTCTACAAGATAATTTTCAAAATTATTACTTCAAGGCTGAGTCACGCCCTTCCTTCGCTAATCTCGCATGAGAAAGGGGCTTTCATTCAGGATCTCGCTCTATCGCAGAAAACATAGCCCCATCCTAGGAATTGTTTCGAGAGCTACACAGAAAGGTTCATGGTGGCAATATTGTACTAAAGCTGGATATGGAGAAGGCCTATGATAGGGTCGATTGGGATTTCCTAAAGCAAGTTTTCCTTCGCTTCAGTTTCGCCCCTTATTGGGTGAATTCAGTGGAGAAATGTTGGGTCAATTGCTGGTTTTCTATTTTAGTTAACGACATGTCATTAGGTTTCTTGAAATCGACAAGAGGGCTTCAACAGGGTGATCCACTCTCCCTCAGTCTTTTTATTATCTTGGCAGAAGTTTTAAATAGAGGTCTCTGATCCTTGGTAGCCCAGGGCTGTTGTCTCCCTTTCAAGCTCAAGAAAGGGTGCCCTTTTGTCACTCACCTATTGTATGCCGATGATACTCTTCTCTTCCTCAACGAGAGATCACCAACGCTGAAAACTACAAAGGAGTTCTTGGATGTCTACTAAGCAACATCGGGGTAGAGAATTAACCTCCATAAGAGCGCTTTCTTCTGCACTGACAAGCTCCCTTCACCAAGAGCCAGGACCATGGAGAGATTACTTGGAATTGCGAAGTCGTCGGCTCCTCTATCATATCTTGGGGTTTCTATGACTACAAGAAGGCTGAAAGCTAGTGTGTTCCTCTCTCTTATTAATAGAATTGACGCGCTCATCAGGGGCTAACAGTCTAGGTGCCTATCTTAGGTGGGAAGGGCTGTCCTGTTTAAACACGTGCTAGGGAGCATTCCTGTCTATTCTTTAGCAGCAACCCACGTCCCCTCACAGGTTCTGAAGTCCCTGGACAGTCGTATGGCTAATTTTTTCTGGGGTTGATCGGAAGGAAAGAAGAAATTGCACTGGTGGAATTGGGACTTGATTGCTCTTCCTATGGATGAAGGGGGTCTGGGAATCAGAAAGCTAGTGGATGTGATGAAGGCCTTCAGTCTGAAGATGGCTTGGGCAATCAAATACAAGGAAAACGGCAGCGTTTGGAGCAGTTTTATGGCAGCAAAACATGGCCCCGACCTCTCTCTCACTGCTCCCCCTCGCACGGCCATCATCGCATCCCCTTTATGGAAGAGAATCAGGTCTCTTTTCCCAATCGTTGACTCGCGGGTGCAGTGGAATCTTGATTCAAGCCAATGCAGTCTACGACGTGACAATTAGACCGGTTTAGGCCCTATTCAGCACCTAGTTTCATCCCCTATACCTGAGGCATTGTCGCACATGAAGGTGTCTCAGTTTATGGATGACAATGGTCCTCGCCCCCCCTCGGCGGTTTTCAATTTGCTGCCTCAAGATGTGATTGACTTAATCTTCAAGGCTAGTTTTTGCACAACCGAGGGTCCAGACTCCCCTTTTTGGTCCTTAACCTCATTCGAAAAATTCTCAGTAAAACCAGCCTGGAATTTACTTAGATCGCCTAGGCCGAGGAAAGTTTGGGCGAGGTGGATTTGGCATTCTTTTACCTCCGAAAATCTCTCTTTTGGCGTGGAAGGTTCTACAGGGGGCTATTCCAGTGGACATTTTTGTTCAGTCCAAATGCATCCATTTGGCCTCTAGGTGTGTCTGTTGTGGGGTTGAGGCAAACCGGTCCCACTTGACAGAGTCCCTCCACCATCTTTTCATTGGTAGCAAGTTGGCGTAAGAAGTTTGAACCCACTTCAATTGCAGGTTCGGTATAGCTGTTATGCTAACGCTTTCCATGGAATCTCGTCTTTCCCAGTGGTGGAATACACCTTCTCTCAGGATGCGACATTCGTCAGTTCTCGCTCCATGCTTGATCATATGGGAATTGTGGAAGGCAAGAAATGCGGTTGTTTTTTACGGTATGTCTACCTCGACGCGCTCCCTATCCAACAACATGTACAAGTGGTTTCCTCACATTAACAACGCCATCTCGGCTCCTTCCCTGCTATCTCACCCAGGGCTGAGGCGCAATTTGCTCAGTTCTCTCCGGATTTGAATTTTGTTTCAGTTACCTCATCGTCCAAACATCTATCCTGATTAAATGGCTGAAGCCGAACCCGGATTGGGTGAAGATTAATGTGGACGACTCATCCAAAGGCAACCCAGGGAGCTCTGGTGGTGGTGGGGTCTGCAGAGGAGATAGAGGCCAGTTTATCTTCGTATTCGCGGCGGGATATGGGGTTAGATCTAACACCATGGCAGAACTTCAAGCTATTCATGATGGCCTATCCCATTGTCTCTCTTCAGGACTCTCTAAGGTGATGGTAGAATCAGATTCTCAGCTGGCCATCGACATGTTGAACAATCTAGTGCATCCAAGCTGGAAATGGGCCTACTGGACCCACAGGATCGGCATAATGAAGCTAGCGGGGCAGGTGCGCTTCGTTCACATATTCAGGGAGGGTAATGCTCCGGCGGATGCCATGACCCATTTGGCTAGTGCTGCCCAATCGACAGTTTGGTTCACTTAATTTTCTGCCCTCCCTTTTGAAGTTAGAGGCCTTCTTTTCCTTGACAAGGTGGGCCTGGGGTTGATCAAAAGTGAGATGGCTTTGATTTCTCCTTGGGTTTCTTTTTCTTTTTTTCTTTTTCCTTTTGTTTTCTCTGGTTTCACAATAGGCTCCCAGGAGGTTTTTTATGGCCCCCTGGTTAGCCGGAAGTACACTTGTGTTCGTGGATCTTTTTAGAAATGAAATCATACTAATTGTTAAAAAAATAATAATAATAATAAATGGTATCATTTGACTGTTTAACACCAGAATTACACGTACGCCACATGTAGATTGTCTTAGTACCCGCTTATTAACAGTGACGCTTTGCCAGAGTACCGAAGTTAGTACGGGAATGATGGCGGAGAAGCATTGAATATTTTATTTATGGAATTTCATGGGGTTGGAAAGCATTCACTCCAACGTGTCTGAGTACTATCGTAGGCATGGGGGCCTTGGGGTTCGCTCGCTACATTTTATTTTTTTTTCTCTATTTTTTGCCCAAACTACCCATCCTACGTGCTTTTCTGCAAACCACATAAACAAGAGATGTTCATTGCCGGCCCTCTCTGGATGCAGTTACACAGTAACACGGGTTATTTGATACTCTGCTTGCGTATGACGCTTGATACGCAGGCCCATATGGCATATATTAAGTTATAAACTTGAGTCAAACCGACTGGATTGTGGAACCCACAATCGATAAGTTACAAAGGCTGGACTCGGATTGGGTGGTGACCCCAACACAACCCAGCTAACTGGTGGAAAGGCTCTGTGGGCCCCACCATGATGCATGTGTTTTATCTACTCCGTCTATCCATTTTGCCAGCTGGAGCATGTTCAAAAAGAAAAAAAAAAAAAAAGCAGATCCAAGGCTCAAGTCGACCACATCTAAGAAACAGTGGTGATAATAACATCTACGGTTGAAACTTTATTAGGGCCCACCACGATGTTTATTTGCCTTCCAAGGTCTAACCCAACACAAAATATTAACTTGACCCAACAATTCTTTAGCCTATCAGAAGTTTAATGGTAGGAATTCAATCTCTACTGTTTTCTGTGGTAGGGTGGACTTGAACTTTGGACATATATACCTCATTTTTGGGTTCATGTGGTGGGGTCCACTTGAACTTTGGATATACCTCATTTTTGGGTTCATGCCATTAATTGAGCTGGCAAAATAATGGATGAACGTGGATGAAACACATACATCATAGTGGGGCCTACAGGGCCTAAAAGGACTCAAAAGATCAGATTGGTTCAACAACTCATTTGTGGACACTTGTTTTTAAAGTAAGGTATGGTTTCCATTTTTAGCCGTCCAATAAATGTCCAAACAAGCTCCTACTCAGAAAATCAAGGAAGCACATTTCTTTTTGCTAGCTCATGATGCATCTGATGTGGCAATCATATTTGGAAGGTTTCCTCTAAATCAAATTGTATGCCTGCATGCATGCAATTTATAAGTAATTTTTAAGTGCCTGCGTATCATACTCTGCCGGAGTATCAAATATGATCATGAGGTGGGTTGTATGTGTATCCAGAATTTTAACTATTGGACAATCGATCTTAACCATTTGCTTGTTTTATTCAGTTGTGGTACACACCTTCTGATAGAGTTTTCGGTTTCAATAGTGGGGGGCCATGCTTGGGTAATCTCAACGATTGGTATGTTGAGGCCAACCATGGCAGGAGCATGCATTAAAAACTTCCCAGGTTGAAGATCCATGAAAGCGATGAGGAGAATTTTTTATTTTTTATTATTTTTCACTCATATGTGGATAGGGAGCGGATTAGGTGAGAACCCGGATCTACCGCGGTGACTGGGAATCCTGAACGTGGGGCTTGCAGTGATGTATGTGCCTTAAATCCACACCGTCCAATCATTTTGACAGCTCATTTTAGGGAATTACCCGAAAAATGAAGCGAACTCAAATCTTAGGTGGACCATACCACAGGAAACAGTCGTGATTGAATCCCCACCATTTAAACATTCATGGATTCCACCAGAATGTTTTGATAATTTCTATAATCTTGTATCAATTAGACCAGACTTACATGCATTGTATGAATCCAGCTGACTAGTTTACAATCAAGATCATAAGGAGAATCACAGAGACGTAATTATCAACACTTCCAAACACACATTAGGGAGGAAAATTACAATCAAAATTAAAATAAATGGCCAAAATAATCAGAACTTCCAAACACAGATTAACTAATATTTGTTTAATTCATAATTTTAGCAACAAATAAATAAATAATAAAATGCCCAAGTTCATGAATTCGGTTTTGATACAAGCAGCACCTGCCTATTAGCTCTACTTGGTCAGGACCAAATGATATCAGAGAAAAGATATGGCATTTTTAGATATAAGTATCATTTTCATGAGAGAAGATATGGCATGCATTTGCAGATTTATTAGGACATTAAAATGGAAGGCCCGATTTACAAGAAATTATAAGGAAAAAATGAAATTAGTTAGGGTTAGGGTTTTGGGGTTTTAGAAAGGACATTTAAAGGATTGACTTCTTTCTTGTCTAGTTGATTCTCTTTGTGGCGATAGTCATCGATTCCATACCTGAGCCCCCCCTGCGCGGGGTCCAATAAGGGTTTGGATGATAGGGGCAGAAATGTGCCTCAGCACAATAAAATTGTGGAGCAAAGAGGGAGAGGGAGATGGAGAGAGAGGGAGATGGAGATAGATGGAGAGAGGAGAGAGAGGGAGGAGATCGAGAGAGGGAGAGGGAGAGTGAGATGGAGACGAAGGTGGAGATCGAGATGGAGGGAGATGCCGAGGGAGGGGAAGATTGAGAGACCGAGTGGAATGAGGATTTTCAGAAGAATTATGTTGTGAATTTTTGGGACGGCTAAAGACCGTCACAAATGGTTGAAAATCAACTAAAAATTATTCGATGGCCCTTGGCTGCCAAATTTGGTGGTCGATTTTTTTAGTATTTTCACATAGTGTATGTTAGGCACTTTCATTGGTGGATCGAAGTCAAGTTTTTAGACCGAGAGGTCTACCATGCCTGGACTATGATCTACTTGAGAATGTATTCTCATTAATCTTTAAACCTACGAAGTGTGAGGAATTGGGATCTTGATTACATATGCTATGGCTTGGTTTACGAGATCATCATGATTTATCAATATCCATTGGGAATCATACAGTCTAACAAAGGATCCATTAGTTTCCTAAGAACTAATTTATGTATCAGATCTTCGAGATTAAATGTTCATCAAGTGATATTTTTTTGCTGGGCCAACACTCAAAATGTTGTATAAATGTTTTCAACCATTCTACTTTTACTTTAATATTTAAAATAGTTTTAAAGCACTTGATGATGATCTAACAATTTACATACCATATTATCTAAATGGCCATTAGGTCCATGGTGGACGACCATGAGATTAGATGTGGATACCGAATACGGCAGGATCACAGACTTCTAATGTAGTGGAGTATGTGAAACATTGTAGTGTGGTAGACTACTATAAACTGATATCTCCGTAAAACCATAATTCTGCCTTATATATAAATCATAACTTGGAAGGAAAAGATACTAGATAAGAGAGATCCTTGTACATCCCCCTTTAGTTATCACCAAAAGGAGAGAGAGAGAGAGAGAGAGAGAGAGAGAGAGAGAGAGAGAGAGAGAGAGAGAGAGAGAGAGAGAGAGAGAGAGAGAGAGAGAGAGAGAGAGAGAGAGAGAGAGTTCTTCCTGCTTTACATCACATGATCCACATGTGTGGGATCTACTGAGTACATGAGTCTTCCACCTCTCTTAGCCCTGCTCCAAAGTTGAGATGTGGCTCTCATTCTCTCCTTCAACTAAGATAAATTAAGGGAGACCTCATTGAAGGAACGACATTGGCAAATCAATAGTTCATTGGCGACACTAATTGAGTAAATTCTAACAATAGAAGTTGATTTTTCTTATTTTTTAGAAACTTGAGAATGTATGACATAGATCCATAGGGTTGTTAAAATCATAATAGGTTTTTGCATGCTTTTATTTTCTATTATATTTTAAAAATCCTAACAATTTACAAATGTCTATATTGCCACATATGCCACATTGTTTACTACTTAAAAGATTGATGGTGGAACATATACATGTGTAGATGCTTGAACTCGAACAGTCACACACATGGCATGTTGAAACATACCATAAAAATGAGTATGATCCTCGTGTGCACCAGAGTTATAAATTGTCATTTACAGGCAATTCCACATCTCTTCCAACGACACCCAATGCATGATCTAGAAGTAAAAATTCATAACTAGCTACTTATTCAAAATGCATTAGTCTCCCTCCACAAGGTTTGATAAACAAGAGATGTACTATTGTTATAATAACTACTAGTGAGGACGTTCCTTTGCCAAAATCGTTTAGGTTCGCTCTGCACTGCAGCCTTGCACCATGATTGCAACCAACAATTAGATGGGCCATAATGTGAAGGGAATCTTACCAAAAAAGGTGATACACTTTACTGTTAGAGGAATCATATACAGAGAATTGGTTCATGAAGTGACTTTTTTTTTTTTTTTGGAAATATTATATATATATATAATATATATATATATATATATATATATATATATATATATTATATATATATATATATATATATATATATATATATATATATATATATAAAGAGCGATATACAAATGCTTCAGGTGGCCGTTCCATATAAATGTGTTACCTCATAAATTCCCATCCAAAACTCAGGTGGGCCACAGAGAAGGGAACGAAGTGCATGATGACACCCACCCTTGATTTTCACAGGGTCCACTTGAGTTGCAAAACAGCCTCATCTTTCGCTTGACCTTTCGTCCAAGCTAGATGAGGGATCTCCATAGCTTGGATTGCATATATGCAATATGGCGGGCCACCACACAAATCAAGGATATGCATATCCCTCCCAACTTGTTCCCCATTTTGTAAGCAATTTGATTTTGAATAGAGCAAATTTTTGGCCTAGGGAGTTTCATGTGGTAACGCATCTGCTGGACGGGTTGGTGTCCCACTTTCATTGATCGAACGGCCATTTCGAACGGGTTTAACGCAACAATACACCTTGGTGGGCATCACCTTTAAGATTTGCAAAATAAAGCTTTTTCTACTAATGTTGTAGACATCACGCTTCTCATGGAATTCTCTCTTTCTCTTATCTCTCTTTCCCTCCCCTCTCCCATAGATTACTTCTCTACAAGTGCTTGTAAAATAAGCTCAGTATGTCTAAGTAACTCTATGGGGTTCACTGTAATGTGTGTATCTAATCTATCCATAAGGGAGCCACACCATGAAAGCTGCAAGCCCCAAAAAATAGGCCGATCTAGCCATCATGTGGGACATCATGTGAATTTGGAAGTTTTCGAATGATTGCATATGGTTTTCTATGGTGAGGCCCATGGTGTTGTTTATTTGCCATTCGATCATTGCATTAGTGACACCCATGACCTGGATGCCCCAAAAATCATAACTACAAAAAATGTTAGGTGGGTCACGTCATTGAAAACAGACATGGAAAAGATGTATAGCCATCCAAAAACCTAAAAAATCACATGGTAGCTGACGTGATGGTTGGATTGGCTTTAATTTTGTAGCATCCATCTTTGATTGTCCGGCAACCCTTTTAGACAGGTTGGATGCCATACACAAACCACAACTAATGGACCCCGGGTGCAACACTTGTAGAATAAGCTTATTCCACAATGACTAGTAGACTTGGTGCAATACCTCAAAATCCCATGCCTTCCTCTGTGCCACATATAAGATCCAAGCCATACATTGATAGATTTCAAAAAATCATACATCATATGTTTAAAAATTACAACAAAATATGTTGGCGGGCCACACAAATGAATGGGATAATTCAGAATGCTTGCAACTGTACATATTACGCATCTAAATTGAGCCCAACGTTTGATGATCTAGATTCTAGACGATTGCTCTTACAGTATATGTATTGAAGATCTCTCAAAACCCTTATATGCTAGAGTTTCCTAACCCTTTCATAGTGGTCTGAATCTGTGCAACATGAAGATTCATTCCCTTGGTCTAGTTAAAAATAAAATGGTCAGCTGCTCAAATTTAATTGGTGAAATTAGAATATCATAATCATCCAATTTATTATTCAACTTTTGGGCCACAGTCCATCAGTAAAGGAACCTACAATTTTGATGGTCTAGATTATCATGCATCAATGACACATGTATAGTGAAAGGGTGACCACTGTTTTAAAAAATGGTAGTGAAATGTTACACGCAGTAGAGAGAGTTTAACAACGAGTCAGTTGAGAACTTTCCTATTTATGATGACAATTTCCCAGTGTTTGGCTAGTTTTACCTTTATAATTATATATTGTGGTGAGTGGTATAATTAAACTTTTGAAAAATGGGATGTGTGTCCCTTCAATTAAGGTATTTTAGTCATTTTCTTTCTTCGCACGAATAACTCCACTCACGTCTCCATTTTCGTGTAGCCCATAATAACTAGGGAGACCATGCAATAAAGACAGTATGAGTTTCATAGTAACGACGGCATGACACTCACTCTGTACAACTGTAGTGCCGCCTAATATTAAGACATTATTCCAAATTTTAAAAGATCAAAAATTCCATGGGGCCACAGTTGAGGCAGCAGATGTTTCACTGTTTTTGAGGTCGTGTTGCCTTTTAAAAATAATAATAATAATAATAATAAATTTTTAAAAAATAAAAAATAAAAAAATTCTTTATTAAAGATGATCACTTTGCATTCATTTCACAAGATTTTATAAGTGTAGGGAAATAATTTGGGCTACCGTTGGAAGAAAAATGCCTAGCGGCAGCCTCTCGTAAGGGACTGAAAACCATTGAATAAAAAACTAGTACCGGTCTTCTCGCTCAGTCTCCCTCACGACTTGTCTGGAGGTAGTGATGTCTCTTATTGGGTATAAGGTCACCCCAACTATCTCAATTCCTGCTCTCCTCTTGCATATGCATCTAAGTGCATTTCAGTATATGAAACCTAGTTCCCTTAAATTTTATTAACGTATGACGATCTTCTTAAGTGATGTGGTTTATACAAGGAGTACAAGTAGAGGGGTCATTTTCTTTAAAAAAAAAAAATTAATAATAAATTTCTTATATAAATGGAGAGTAAAATAGTGGTAAGACTTGTATTTCTAGATACTATTATTTTAAAAAAAAAAAAAAAAAAAAAAAAAACTCTATTTTGTTGCCCCCATAGAGATAAGCATTTTTTTATTTTTTTATTTGGTTAGCTTGTTAGTACACCCACTGTGAGATCACACTTCACTGTTAGCCAAGACTGAGGTATCTTTCACTCAATCTACCACTTGAGCTATGCATCTGGGTGCACTAAGTTAGACATGAGCATACTTCTAAATCATATAAAGTTTTATGCTTTGTCTTTTATTTTTACTTTTCCTTTAAATTTAAATTATATTTATTTTATATTTTCTTTTATTCCGTTGCTTTGCTTTCCTACACTAGTTGTACATGGATATTTTTCCTCAAGGCACACGCGGGAAAAAGATCGGCGGATTGCTCGCCACTGAAACTATTCCAGGCCGTGCATTCTCTTTCCTAGTCATCTCTCTCTCTCTCCGTGAATGACTTGACATTTTCCTAATAGTTTTAAAATGAATTATGTTACTTCTAAATTCTATTACCACGAAACAGCTGATAGTTACCGTTGAAGTAAAGTCACGTGGATTGAAAATGTCTCCATTATTGATTTACAATCCCATCGATCTGTTTAGTTTCCATCAAATGGACGATGAAAAGTAAAAGATAGAGCGTCTCAAATTAGAAGGGAAAGAGATCAGATGGTTAATATTATCCTGTCCGTGTAATTCTTCTGTTATACTCCAACCGTCGGGTCAGCCATTTGAAGGGCGTGGATTGCCTTCAAGCTATACCAAGTTCACGGTTGAAGGGTCACCACCATTTTGCAAATGGTTCTGAACTAACATACGAGTCTACACTGACAGGTGCAATTTCGGGCGCAACAAGCGTGTACCTAGAATTTCCTACGTCATGAATAGTGCCCTGGAAACCTTATTTTGGTCAAGTGGGCCAACGGTGCAGCATTGAAGATTATTATCTGGTGGGCCCCACCATGGAAAATATCCTTCTTTTTTTTTTTTTTTTTTTCTTTCTTTTTTTAAATTTTATTTTTATAAACACACTCACATAACCCCACACACTCACGCCATAGTGGGATTTCACCACCTATAGATACTCGAACCCTGACCAGGTGTTGAAACTCCTTTGAGTCTACCACTGGAGCAAGAGTAAGGATCCAACCATGGAAATTATCCTAGGGTGGTCAATCCCAACCACTTCACTAGTGGCCTGCAGGGAATAGGTTGACAAAAAAATGCAACAAGCGGTCCCCATTCAACTGGAAATTGCCTAAGATTCGAAAACTTTCATCTTACAATCTGTGAGATCTTTAGAGAATGGGTCATCCATGGTGCGCCCCATCAAATGAATGGTTCAGATCAGTGAAACATAGGCTCCATTGTGGGCGCTGCTTCGGTGGATCCCTGAATGTGGGGCCCACCGTGATGTATGTCCCTTACATCCATGGCGGCCATACATTTTTAAAGCTTATTTTATGGCATGATCAAAAAATAAAGCAGATCCAAAACTCAGGTGGACCACACCACTCGAAACAGTGGTGATGACATTTAAAAACTAATAGTGGGCTACAATCATTTTGGATCAAGCTTATATTTGTATGATCCCTTCATTCAGATCTTTGTCACCTTATTAACAGGTTGGGATGGAAAATAAATATTTTGGAGAGACTCAAGATATTTTTAATAGTGGATACTCAATTACCACTCTTTCCTTTAGTGTGGTTCACTGAAGATTTGGATGTACTTTATTTTTTGGACTATGCCTTAAAAATGAGCTTCTAAACAGGATGGACGGCGTGGATGTAAGGTATATACATCACAGTACGCCCCACTGTCAGGGATCCACCCACTTGGCCGCGCCCCTCCATTGTATACTTTACAGGGTAATTTAGACAAGTGGGCCTTACACATCAGTAATACCGACTGTTAACCTGATGGGCCAAATATTGGAAGATCCTAATATGCAGAGGTGTTTTATGTATGGCTTGAACTGTTTATTTGGAGTGTACATGACTGTATAACGGTTAGAATTATTCAGTCATTCCACCAATGGTGGGCTATTCGGACATATCATCTGGATTGTTGAAACATGGCCCCACTTGTAACTAGTCAAGGCCGAACATGCTACATGCATCATGTCCTAGGAAGATGATCATAATCTTAGTCTCCCCAGATGTACCCCATTCGCACACGTTTATGCAAGATCCTTGTGTTTGCTGCATCTTCAGGTGGGCCACCATTCAAACAATGGGCTACGCCGATGAACCCTCTTGTATATATCTCAGGTTATGCATTTGTATGGAATTCTAGGGTTTTGGTTAGGTTTGTAATGTTGACTTTGAGAGAGAGAGAGAGAGAGGGGCAGGGTTTTGACCGGTCTAAGGGAACAGGAAGCGAGGGTGTTATGGTAATTAAGCTTCACACCGCTGTAAACGGACCAGAATCCTCTGCAACACCAGCCCTGTGGACCACCATGGTCTATATTCTATATGTAAAATCTGCTCTGTCCATCATGTTTGATCTTTTATTTTTAGTCCTGAGGCCAAAAGAAAACAGCCAGATCCACATTTTAGGTGGGCCAAACCACATGGAACAATCAAGATGGGCTGCCAGCCATAGGTTTATTTGTAGGCCAAAATGGTGAGTATCTTCCATCAAACCCGTTAATCAGATGTAAATCACCAGGATGAAGAGAAAATATAAAATATTAGAATGATCTAAAACTCAGTTGGGCCACGAAAAGAAAACATAGATTTACAAGCAATTTTACACTGTTTCCGTTGGTGTGATCCATATGAGCCTTTTATCAGGTTGACCTCAACGCAATACTGTGAACAGAGGGTTTTCAGGTGATGGACGGAGTCGATTTTAGATTTACAAGATGGTGAGCCCTACAGAGCTGTGGTGGTTTACGGGCGGCGTAAAAAACAAAGGCGTTTGTACGCGTTTATGGTCCCCTAGAAACGAAATGATGTCAGACACTCGACAGCCGTTTTTTTTTTTTTTTTTTTTTTGGTTTTTATATCTTTTCATGTGATTGGGATTTCTGTGATGATGAGGACTTTGGCGTTGTTGGGTCAAAGCTATTCATAATTATTATATTTCCAGAATATCAGAAGCTCGTGATGGGAATTCTCTTTGTAGCCTGCTCGCATTAAAAGAGAGAGAGAGA